>OY748296.1:21039298-21479782 GCA_963556515.1 Nudaria mundana
AAATTCATTTTTAATTATTCCAAGAAACTTTGTTATTAGGCAAATTAGAAAATATAAACACAGATATGCCGCACAAATTAAGGCTGAATTAAAAAAGAAAGATTTTTTTATTAGTGTGGCAGCACCGTAGTATTAGTATACATAAAGAGAAATCAGATGACACAGCTGTGCGCAAGGATGCATAATGGCAATGTTTTTTTTACTTTTATGGCTAACTTTCTCGGAGAACGGATAAGGTGCAGTGGGCACACTTTTACTCTGCGTTTATCTGTTCAGCATATGTTTGATAGTCGCAGCACCATGTGTACATTTTTACAATGCTTAGGTAATTATTAGGAAATTTCTATGTGTAGGTACATTTTTACAATGCATAGGTAATTATTTCTTTTAGTTATAGTCCAAATTCATGAACCTTCATCTATAGCCTTGACTGATATTGTTATTATGGCATCTTGTCTGTAAACAATAAATAAATAACACTACATAATATCGTAATTTGCGTGAAGAGTGATACAACTCAAAATATTTGTACGACACAAACATTTGTACTTCGTTATGTCACTTTTCTCGTAAATATTACTTGTTTTTTTATTTATAAATATCTACACTTAACTACATGTCTCTTAACCCTGTATGTTGCAACAATAAAATTTTACATCACAAATATAATTAAACTTATTAGTAATTGTGTAATATTAAGGTGGACTTCTGATGGTATTTCATATCAGAAACATTTTAATACTATAATTAATATTAAATTGTAATCCTTTTAATAAATCTAACCGTCAAGTATTAAACTTAAATAGAAATAATTGACAGCAAAAACGTCATCTACGTAAAATGATCCAGTCACAATACAGTTATACATTGTCAATAAAATATCCTCTATATTGTCTATCTCTTTTGCACATTGCTTAGTTTTAAATAGTCAGCTCTAGAATTTTGTGGTGACGACTCGCTTTTCATTTTTGACACCGTTCGCGCCATTGGAGCTGTTGTTGGTAGTTTGTGATATGTTTTTCTCGTTGAGTGAACTATTTTTGAGACCATAGAAGAAGTAGATCAGGTAACCTGGAAACATTTTGCATAATATAATTGACCAACTTCTATACTGAAAGACTGGTTGAATAGTCGATTGTAATGGTGCCACCACATGATGTTCCTCGCCATTTCCCTCGCTATTCTATAAGAAGCGTGTGGTCGCAGGGTAAGACTCACCGACAGAGGCCCCGTCTTCTTTCCCTGCCCTATGAGAATGGCATTGGATGGTCGTCGATAACCAATGATATTGGGGAATAAAAGGGAAACTGGTAAAACAGTAAATACAAGCCTAACAAGAATTTCCTGTTAACCCTTCTAGATAAGCAAGAAAAGCTTATTTTTGGAGTAGTATCTACTCCATTTGCGTACTACTCCTCACAGAAGCTTTTATATTCCTGAAAACGTTATAACGAGCAACTCCCTTTTACGTGGTATCAACGTGTCGTCGTATTCACCTCTATTTACAACTAACTACCATAATTGTACCAAAAACTCACCAATGATTAGCCAAAGAACAAACCGCACCCAGGTCTGGTAGTCGAGCTGCACCATCAAGTAAACGTTCATGCACATGCTCAAGTATGGCACCAATGGGACCAACGGCACCTAAACATTACAATGTGTGTTAAAATTATTTTCTTTGAAGTAATTTAAAGCCATTATAACAGGAAGGGCGTTCCTGAAGAGTAAACTTGATCGAAGAAAGAGGAGTGAACTAGACTTGAACAGTGATTGATATTTATGTTTATGCATCTAACTATACAGTTGGGTACAAAGCCAGGACCATTTATTTAACTTACGAAAACTAAATGGGCGCACTAGGGAGTACGGCGAGGTGGCAAGTTCCGACTGTACAGACTAAACTGCAAGTTTGCTCAAAAGGGGATCATCTATTACCGATTGACATGAAGGAAAGGAAATTGCACATGGTCTTTTAGCGGTCTACATTCTTTTCCGAAGTGGGTATAGTCTTTAATGAGATGGCAGTGGAAAGCAGTTAGAGGTAACGTGGTAGTGAAAAACTTGAGGGAAATCTGGTGATACACCAAGAGAATCGGACCGCAAGTGCAATTATCGCTATATAAGGGGTTTATAACAGTACGCTACTAGGTACCTACCGAGAAGGAGAGTTGTTGCACGCTGTTCCTGGGCTGGCGGTACAGCACCACGAGCAGCAGCAGCAGCGCCGCCCCCAGCGCGCCCAGCGCCGCGCCCGACAGCTGCCAGCGGAGCAGCGCGCACGTCGCCAGCGCCACGCAGACTGGAACATCACAGAAACTACTTTTTATTCTGAAGTACCAAAGACCAAAATAACCATTAAGTTTACGGTAATTTAGATCTTAACATCATTGCATAATTGTTATGGTTTAGGACTTTTTAGAATTTCGTTCTCAAAGGGTAAAATGAAACCTTATTATTACTAAGACTCCTGTCCGCCTGTCGTCTGCTCGTAGTATGTCACCAGGCAGTATCTCATGAACGGTGATAGCTAGGCAGTTTAAATTTTTCACAGATGCTGTAGGTACCTATTTCTGTATTAAAATTTGTTGAATTATTGGCAATTGAAAAAGAGTGGTCTTTAAATTTCTTGCCAGATTCTTTCTCACAGACACAGACTCTAGCTTTCAATTTAGAATCATGTGTACTTAAGTAAATGTTGTAAAGGGTAATTTAGGTAACTACCTACTTTAATTAGTTGTAGAACTCAAAGACTATCTTGTATTAAAACCTGTTTAATATGCTTCTACTTACAAAGTATGACGATTGTAACTTTGGCAATATTAGCTGACAGTTGCGTGGGGTACTTCAGACCCAGGAGGTTGAACACCTGCTTGCCGACGCTGAATGATGTCTCTGGTGCTGGCTTTGTACTCTTCAACTGGAGGTCTTGTTCTTCTTCGTATCTAAACAAATAAAGATAAATAGATCCGCCTCCTTAGACTAGCCAGGTGGATCAGTACCCATACTTCTTTCTACCCCTAATACAAGCGCTTTTCTCTTAGCTCATCTTTTTCTGGACGCTGAAAGTTTTTTTTGTTATATTATTGGATGAAATGACTTAATAGAGGAGTATCCTTAGTTATACAACACTATGTTACAGAAGCCTACCCTAGCCTCTAATGTCATTCCGAAGTAGCTGGGCATAAATTATAAGCACATGGTATTTCAAAGTTCAATACTAACCTAAGTATTAGCACGCTAGTTGCGACAATGGTGTAGGCTAGGAGTGTGCCGATGGACATCATGTCAATCAGCTGGTCCAGGTCGAATAACATCGCCATAATAGCTGTGGAAATTTAGGAAAAAAATTAAGATTAACAGGTTGCTTCTGAAAGCTTGTTTAAATGGAAATCTGCCAATATCGTTAGCACCAAAATAGTAAAGCAAAGAGATCTATCCATTAGTGTTAGCAGGACAGATTCGCCTTCGTTCAGCAAGTGCAACAGGCTGAAGATGAACTTCTCTAGAAGGCTACAGGTTTAAATGCAACATCGTAACTCACCAGACAATAGCCCACTGACTGCTGTAGCCAACAACGGCGTTTGGGTCTTCGGGTTAATTACGGCCAGCGGTCTGAAGATCACTCCATCACTGCCCATAGCGTACAGCACACGTGGCAGTGGGAACATGGCACCGAGCATAGAAGTGCACAGAGCGAATATAGCGCCGATGGTCACGATCCACTTGATGGCCGGTAACCCAACCACTTCAAACACGTATGGGAACGGAGCCTTGGCGTCCTGGAAGTAAAAGGTAAATTTTGAAAACAAAGGCATTCATACCGCACTTAGGGGTTCTAGTCAGAGATCCGGGAAACTTGGCTTATCCGCACCTTAACTCGCCGCACTGACATGATAGACGGATATAGGCTCTCGCATAAGTCGCAAACATGCCCAAGGTTTTCGGTAACAGCAATAGGCTTCCCGTTCTCGTAGTCTGCCAAATAGTAGGCCAATGCTTTGGTATCCATTCGGGCTATGAGTCACATTATCTTTTTCGTTGACAATCATATTATAGTAGCCTTGCAGAAGGCTTTTATGCGACGTAATCGAATGCAAAACAATCGAAAACTTACCTGCAAATAGTACGGTAACATCATAGTCAAGACCGTAGCAATACTGAAGTAAGAAACGAACACAATGGTCAACGACAGTATGATGGACAGTGGAATGTCCCTTTTAGGGTTCTTAGCTTCCTCCCCAGTCGTAGCCACGCAGTCAAACCCGACGAAGCCGAAGAAACATTTGGCGGCGCCCGCCATGATGCCTGCGACACCCCAAGGTGCAAAGCCACCGTTACCAGCTACGTCCTTGTATTCTTCAGTAATGTTGGCTGGGTCGATTTTCCAATTAGCTGGATCACCTGTTAGGACGGTGTTTTTTTTGTACTACTTACTTCATAAAGGTTTCGGTTTGATAAAGCAAGAATTAACAGTACCTACTATTCCTAGTTCTAAGAACCCATTGCGTATATCTGTGACAAGTCATAAATCTACATAAATGACTCCCCTATTTTCCGTATGTCGGTAGTGTGAGGATGATGTTGCCACATATTTTATAATCTACGATTATGTAGGGTTTTTTCAAAATGGTAAAAATCCTCATCTGATGGTAAATAGTAATGACCTATAGACACTTGCAGCGTAGAAGTATGCCGTAGTGCTCAAGGAGTTTCTTGCCCGTTATTCAAGAATTGTAGTTTTAATTAGTTAAAGAAAAAATTATATTTTTAAACGTGGCAGTAGATTCATGACATTGTGACAAGACCTTGACAAGTCCCCGTGTTACGTAAAATAAGTATTTTTTGATTTAGATTATTTCATTGCAGTACTCGTAATAGTAGACAAAGGAGTAGAAAGAGAGAGAGAGAGAGAGAGAGCGAGAAGAAAGGCAAGCTACATACCATGCATAACACGGTATGTAAGTATCGTCGACGTCGGGTTTAATTGAGAAGGAGGTGATTACATAGTCGGGCGGAGATGGGGAAGTATGGCTACGCTACGAAGATTCTCTGGTAGCAATGGCAGTATCAAATCTTCAAATATTTCAAGCAGAATAATGTTAAATAATGTTTATGTTAAATTAGGATCTATTTTCTCTGCCCGTAAAATACAATATCATCGGTAGGTACATATTAAGCTAGGCAGTTTTCTCCAAAGTCTAGTGGTAGGTAGGTACTCGTAGTAACATACAATTGATAATAATAGTTAATACCATTTATCATGTACCTTCAACTAATCTCAAGTACCACTTTACAGAGTATAATACCGAACCTCGGTTTCACGTTTGAAGTGCTTAGGTACATACGTATGTGAGGACTGCGACACGTTTCAAGATTTGCCTTAATCCCTTCAAATGTTACAAAGGTAAAATAAATAAATAATAAATAAATAAATAATAAATAAATAAATAAATATTTTTGGACATTCTCACACAACGTCATCTAGCCCAAATTAAGCTAATATAAGCTTGTGTTATGGGATCTAGACGACTGATAAACATACTTATATATTTCTAAATACATACATATTATACATAGAAAATACCCAAACTCCGAAACAAACATTTGTGGATCACACAAATAATTTGAATCGACCCGGAATCGTACCTGGGACCTCAGGAGCGGCAGTCGCATACTATACGTGTATATATAAATAACTCTATTACGCTTTAATGCCTAAACCACTAAACTGATATTAAGGAGACTTTATACAATGATAGATCGGTAGGTGCCACAGAAACGATACAGACTTATTTAATTCCCAATAATAAGGGCCAAGAGAAAACTCCTCCAAATCCACACAGCGGCTTCGAATCACTTCAAGGTTGGATACACAATTTAAGCATTTTGCTAACACAAAATTTCTGCTTTAATAACTCTAAATACGAAACTTTGATGTTGGCGCTCTAACCATGGAAAGGATTTAGCATTTGGTACATCCTACATAGAACAGGAGACATGAGAAACGAGAATGACAGAACTACTTATATCCCTTTGACGATATCAGTCTTTAGTCCCCCCCACTTGGCAACCTCTTATGTGAATGACCCAGAAAACATTGCATTCTATTTATAAATGCCAGGAGCAGAGTGGTCATTGTTTTCAAGTGACGCTCCTTGACAAATTACAGGGTTAAAATAGCTTGGGGTACAGCTGACTTATTTGTTGAATTCGTTAACAAGTAAACATAATCTTTTTATGAATTTGAAATGACGATCCGATGAAAATGAATCCTATGAGTCCGTTAGCAGTAGAAGTCTCCTGCCTCAGAATTGAGGCATATGACTTCCTAAATTTGGTCCAACTTCTTTAAACAAATATTTGTGTAGAGAAGTTGGACCTAATGCAGGATGCAGGAATTGGATCGTAGACTGGGTAATTTAAAACAGGCTGAAGTGAAGGCCATTTGTATAATAAATAACAGATAGGTACTTCACATTGCCCTAAGGAGTTAACCTCTCCGATGTAGTATTGCTGTAAACCTCTCAATACATCGTAGTGTGGTATTGAACTAATATCGTCGAAACCAATACCAACGTTTTTACCACAAGGGTAGGTCCTACTAGGCCATAGTTAGCCCTGGGGTTAGCCTTACGAGGGCGTACCAGCAATGGACAATAAGGCGGACATTAAGGGCCATATTTATTAAGTTACTTACTATAGATAGCGCCACTGATGATCACGGTGATTACTGTCAGAAGGTTCAGGCCGGTGAACACGTTGTTTAATTTGGTAGACTCCTTCACACCAACGCCCAACAACACTGGAACATGCAACATAAATCTAGCATATCTGGTGCTTACAGATCTACGAGTAGGTAGATACCTTGGTACCATGTACATAGTATCAGCAATACGACCATGCAGGCCTAGTATAGCCAGCGTCAAGTCTAATCGATGGCCAAACCAATATTGATAGCGTAACATATTTAAAAATGAAGGGTATTTGTTCATGTGATAGAAATTTTCTCCGATTTTATTGGTTTTGTTGATCAGCAGAAGTCAATGATCGTAGTAAAAAGGGTCGTAGTAAGGGCTGTTGGTAAGGGCAATAAGATTATAACGGTAGCGACGACGAGAGCTATATGGGACGAAACGGACAAAATGGCTAAGAAAGTGGACAGTCAGACATAACATGACCTCTTTGTATAATATTTTATATGGAATGTTAAGTATCTTAACTTGAACCCACCTGTTATAAGGGCAACCAGTCCAAATGCAAAGAAATCTGGGTATTCAGCCATGAATGACACATTTATAGGTAAGATTTCTTTCATCTTATTCTCCATTGTTCTATTGAAAAGGCTGTCTATATACAGAGCCATGCCTTTGGCCACGCCCGCGGTGCCGATGACGTACTCGAGGATGAGATTCCATCCGATTGTGAAGGCGATGAATTCACCGACGCTGACGTAGCTGTACACGTACGCTGATCCCGCTTTTGGAACACGAGACGCAAATTCCGCGTAACAGAGACCTGAGAGAGACAAGTTTTTCAGACACCATTATTGACGCCTATACGGAGGGTGTGGTTCACTGATTATTAACACCTACCTAATGGACGATAGTGTAACCGTTCATCTAATGCAAAAAAGGTGTGACCAAGTTCTTAATTTGAAGCGTCCCTAGCCTGGTGGCTAAGTAGTTGGCTTGCGTTTCGACGACGTGAGTTCTATCCCCAATCACCAGTCACTACTTTTAGCTTAGCTAGACTGGTTATCGGGATTGCTAGTTCAATTACGATCACCTACACTAGTGTTCTTAAAGAAATATGACTGGGTTTCTACTGATCCAAGGCGTCCCGGTTACTACCTCGAAAGGAGAACCAGAGAATAACTCAAATTCCCATTCTCAACATCGCATTAATATGACAAGTTTCAATTTTAATTAAAATATTTTTCAATTTAGTTCGCACCTAGGTCTACAACTTTCAAACAGGAATCAAGTATTCCGTGTAGGTAATAGGTACATCGGACCGAGATTTCTAAATGCACTAACTTGTACCGGTGGTATAGGTACCTACAAACTGTGACCACAGATTACTAAATAGTTCTGTGACATGGGACATTTGATATAACTTGCGCAAGACTGAATTTGACCGCCGAGCGCCACTGGAAATACGTTCTGCTTGTAACCAGAGACGCCCGGTAACGGACGTTAGAGCGGCCGCGGCCTTGGACCGCGGAATAAAAAAAAAAAGACTGAATTTGAATTTATTTTTGTATTTCAAAGCAATGAATTTGCTTAAACTATTCTTAAAATATTAAGAAAGAAGTTATACTCGTAAATAGATCACATGAATTTTAATTGTATGGATGGACGTTTGGATCTTTGTTACTCTTTCATGCAAAAACACACATACTTTTTGACTGCTTTGGTGGAGTGGTCGGTAGTGCATCCGCTTCCGACGCCGGAGTCTCAGGTTCGATTCCCGGTCGGGACAAACTTTGTGTGGAGACAGATACGTTTGTATCGAAGTCTGGATGTTTCCTATGTATAATATGTATGTATTTATAAAAACAAATGTATAGGTATAAGTATTTATATCAGTTTATCTAGTACTCATATCACAAGCTTTGCTTAGTTTGAAACTAGATGGCGTTGTGTGAATTGTCCTAACATACTTAGTTATTATAATTTTATTTATTTTACTATTAATTTAAATATAATAACATTACAAATTAATTATATTATTGCAATTAAACAGTTATTCAATGTCAATATTCAAGGAGGTTTGTGAAAGTTTGTTTAATTTTGTAATTTATTTATGCCTACTACACCTATAAGGTTTGGTTAAGTAAGTACTAAACCTAAAACAATAGTGAGGTTCACTAATAAAAGAAAATAAACTTGTACTAAAATTAATCATAGCGCAGTAAGAAGTTCGCCGGGACAGCTGGTTCACTATAAAATACCTAAAAAACAATTACCCTAAACACATAAGTCCATATTATCGTTATAATTGTGAGTTAATTTAAAAATGTTAAAATTAACACTCAAACTGCCTTCTCTGTGCACACGTTGCACTTGGTTGAGTAGTAAATAATAGCCCACTTGATAGTAAGTGCCTACCGTGACCTACAAACAAAACCTTGTAACATGTACCAATGTATAAATATACGGAAAGGAGGTGTCCGTTTTGACTGCTCGGCCACTATGTCGTGGAAAAAAAACTTATATCAGCATTTCGAAGGAATTTGTAAAAGACGAACAGTGAAAACCGCAAATTCGAAGAGTCAATAGTCAATACACCTGATATACGAGAGCAACAACATTAATATAACATAAAATAATAATTACATAAATATATAAAGTTTTATTAAACTATACTTTAAATTACATAATTCAACAATCACAGTTCGTTTTCATATTGCAATTACAATTAGAATTTAAAAACAAAATCTGACTTACGATAACAACAACATTTCTAAAACTTAAAATTATACAATTTACAACTACCTACCAATTACAGTTTAATTTGTCATTGTACTTACAATTACATATTAATCAACGAATTACTTACCTACGTTGTTGTATCGATTAGCATCATAATCAGTCTTACTATTATCGTTATAGCAATTCTTGCTACGATTAAATCACAACAAAAGATTCCTATAAATCACAGTCAGTTTTTTACTTAAAAACTTATAAGCATATTTTCGTAAAACTAATTCGAATCAAATAAACAATCAGTAGCTCTTTTTATAAGAAAAGCTACTTGCTATATATATATATATATATATATTTACACTATGATATTAAAATGGAATTAGCAAAAAGAATGGGACTTCTACTAAGCTCCGTTTAAGGTCCATTTAAGAAAAATCGTGGCCGCGCGGTTCGCTTTGTGCGGACTGCGCGGCCATAACTTTGGAGTGCTGTAGGTCGTGAAGTCCAAACAGTAGGGCTTTATTTTTATAATCTACATTTTCTTCGAAATCGTATCAGTGATTAGCAAAAAGAATTAGACTTGTACGTAGCTCCGTTTAAGAGAAATGGTGGCCGCGCAGTTGTATTCGTGCGGACTGCGCGGCCACGGTTAAACCCTTATAACTTTCTAAATATTGACTCTTCGAATTTGCGGTTTTCACTGTTCGTCTTTTACAAATTCCTTCGAAATGCTGACATAAGTGTTTTTTTTCTACGTCATAGTGGCCGAGCAGTCGAAACGGACACGAAAGGAGTACCTACCTAAGTAAAAGTGGAGTTATGGAAAGAAGAAAATACAGCCCCTGCGAAACACAGGCTAAGCTATTAACCCTCTCGCTGGAGACCATGGTCTCTAGCGGGAGTGGGTGGAACGCGGCCTTCTGAGAGCAGGTCATGCTCGCGGAGGAGGCAGCCGAGAGGGAGAGGGAGTGTACCCTCCCCGCCGAATTCAGAAGTTGGCGGCGAGGGCGCCGCAGACTCATCTAGGCCCAAGATCATCTACCTCCATGATCGGGGCCTGAGGAAAGTGGGTAGTCACCCGCCTTCTTTACAGAAGCAGGCTAGAGGGGTCGCGTGCTGCAGGGCTGAGGTCCCACAGCATGCAAACAGGTTCACTCACCGAAGCGGGATAAAACCCTACCCCAACGACGCGGGATTCACATCTCGACCAAACCCCCGAAGAGGCAACACAGGAGGTCAAAGTTCGCCGGGTGCCACTTACGCGCCAATTACCACGGGCGCGGAATTAAAAAAAAAAACAAAAAAAAATTTAAACTATTAAGACATCATCGGTCTCAACCTCTAAAGTGAAAGGATACTGGATATAGCTAGTACCTACCTAAGTAACTATCCAGTCAAGTCGGGACATTTGTGATGAGAAAAATACAGTCAAATTGAGAACCTTTATTGTAGTCGGTTAAAAATGAATTAATCACTAGCAAAAAATACAAATCACTGGTACATTCTGATTACACAGTAATTACCTGACGTAGTATAAAACACAACGTATGCTTTTTTGGGGTTCCGTACCCAAAGGGTAAAACGGAAACCCTATTACTGAGACTTCACTGTCCGTCCGTCCGTCTGTCTTGTGCTGTATCTCATAAACCGTGATAGTTAGGAAGTTGAAATTTTCACAGATGATGTATTTCTGTTGCCTCTATAACAACAAATACTAAAAAAACAGAATATAATAAATATTTAAGGGGGCTCCAATTAAAACAAACGCGACATTTTTTATTTTTGGTGTGAGCCCGACTCGCCCTTGGCCGGCTTTTCTAAAGTCCGCCCTAACCTATGCGGTCTCTGTCAAGGGGGTAAGGCGTCAACTTACTGTCAACCTGATACCTCAATCTTTGTGGGAGTTGGGGACCCCACAACACCTCCACGTAAATACAACTTTACAATAGTAGGCAAGTAGGTACTTACAGCTATACGTCAGAATACCACGGACCATTCTGTTTACCCGACTGCGCGTGCGGGAGTGTTATTATTCTTTGTAGTTTCTCGTGCGCAGAGTCAGGGTCATCGGTTAAGTTCACAACAAAAATCCTTCATATCGAAGGAGGAAGTTGTCGGAATTTAAATAAGTACCTAACACTTGTCTCAACATTCAACAGGGACAAGGGCCATGGCAAGGGCCAGTGTCCCTTCACTCTTGCGCAGAAGGGACAAACATTACTTAGTATTACACAATATGTTTATTAAGTCTTGATAGCTGAATTACTTCGCGTCAAATCTCTGTCGTTGTCAGTTTAGATTAGTTTCGTAACGAACTGTTTCCGCAGCGGACGCTACGGATGCTCATGCTCTGTAAAATAGTACTTACCTAGGTAGGGACCTACTTAGGTAAGTACTTATTTCATCGTTTTTGAAACCTTTTATTATCAATCATCTATCATCAATACATATAATAAAATTGTAAGTGGTCGATGTCTGTACATCAAAGATATAATAGAGAAACTGTTGTAGGGGGGCTTACCTTTATGAACGCAATAGTACCCAAAACAATGGTTTTTAGAATTTTGTCTGTGTGTCTGTTTGTCTGTTTGTCTGTTTGTCTGTTTGTCTGTTTGTCTGAATGTTTGAACACGCTAATCTCAGAAACGGCTTAACCGATTTGAATGCGGTTTTTAGTAATGCGTTGTGGTTTATTCAACTTAACATTTAAGGTTTGTTTTATTTCAATCGGTTCATAAATAAAAAAGTTATGTCCATCTAAAGTACCACGCAGGCGGAGCTGCGGGCAACAGCTATACATAATAAATCAGTACCTAACTGGTTATCAAGAAAACTATAACACGCAGACGGAGCTGCGGGCAACAGCTAGTTGTTAATAAGTCTTAACATCACTACGACTGTTTCGGTGGCGTGGTCGGTAGTGCATCCGCTTTCGACGCCGGAGTGTCAGGTTCGATTCCCGGTCGGGACAAACTTTGTGTGAAGACCTATGTATAACATGTATGTATTTAAAAATATGTATATAAGTATTTATATCAGTTTATCTAGTACTCATATCACAAGCTCTGCTTAGTTTGAGACTAGATGGCGTTGTGTGAATAATTGTCCTAACAAATTTATTTATTTCATCATTCACCGAGCCTGTTCCCAACCTAGTTGGGGTCGGCTTTCCAATCTAACTGTGATTCGGCTGAACTTCGATATTTTATTTATTTATTTATTATTATTATTTACTATCACTACGTATTACTTCTGGCCACAGGGCGTGTTGTTCCGTCGCTTCCGCGTCTAGTCTTAAGATTCTATCACTAATATGAATTCTTAGTTTTAAGGTATTTATCTATGGGCCGTAGAATAAGTTTATACCAACTATAACTTTTCTATTTGTTGCCTGAAATAAATAAATAAATAAATAAAAAGTACATATTAAGATATTAACGCATAAGAAATTAACGCACAACTTCACACGTGGTGTATTAGTCGCAGCATCTTGCTGGATATGTTGTGTGTATAGGTGTATGCTATAAATGTAGTTACTGATGATTGGAAAAGAGTGGCCGGGAGTTTTTATTGCCAGGTTCTTTTCTCAAGGCTCCACCCTGGCTCCAATCTGGCTTTAAATGTAAATTCTTATGTGCTGACGTTAATAAGTGTCACGAATGGATAGAGTGGTTCTCGAAGAAGGTTTTTGTGTACCTAAATAATTTGTCAAGCGAGCGAAGCCGCGGGAGTCCGCCAGTTGAAAATAAAACTCTTTTGCAACTATACCGGAAATTTACTTTTGCTCTCAGAACTCACTGTTAAAAGGCAGTTAAGGTTAAGCCCCATTAAGATCTTGATGGGACCAATAAGCACCCATACATAGAATAATATCTATACTTTACCTAAATGTTCATGTTCAAAGTATATTATCAGTAAATAATCACAGTAAAATCCACTTACCAGCGAAAGCTGAAGCTATAGCCGCTACCAAGAAACTGATGGTCACAGCTGGTCCCGCCACTGTCTTGGCCACTTGTCCAGCCAGCACGTAAACTCCTAACCCTAGCGTGCTGCCTACGCCTAGCCCTGTCAGGTCTATCAGACCTAGGCAGCGGGCCAATGGAGTCTTGTTGTCATCCTCGAGTTGCTTACACCGTCGAAACGCTTGGAATAGTTTTCCGCAAGCCATCTAAGACAAAAGAGAAGCAAATTAAGTAATTTAATTATAAGTATTCACGGAAATTTCGAAGTTCAGCCGAATCACAGTTAGACTTAAAAGTCTAACGAAAGGCTCGGTGAATGATGAAATATAAGTAAGTACAAAGGTTAAAAGGACCACCTAACAAACTATTTTATATTGGTAGGTGTCTAATTGGATTAGGTACCTCTAAAGTTTACAGAATGGAAGAAACCCCACCTGTAGGAGAGTTGGGTGTCATTAAACTTATCTATTGATTTTTAAGCGGACGCCCGACGCTTGACAAATTATATTACACTGAAAACCTCCCTCGAGAACCACTCTATCCATTGGTGAAAACCGCACCAAAATCCGATGAGTAGTTTTATAGATCTAAGCATAAGTACATAGGGAGGGACAGACTTTGGTTTATACTATGTTGCATCATCATGGTGCCTAGAACCGGCAAAAGGCTTGCATCCTATTACGTGGGACCATTAAGATCAAAGCCAGAAAGTAAGCGTAAGGAAGAACCTACCCTATTTCGGGATATAGGTCAGGATATAGAACACAACCTGATTAAGCATGATTACTAATTTACCATTGTCACTTGGCATTATTTAAGTATTAGACCTTTCCAACCTTTCACAATGCCATGTGACGTTGATGCACTATTATGAAATGTGTGTTACTACCTTAATTACTATGTACTCGTATGTATTAGTGCAAATAAAATAAGAATATAATAAGTCAGGTACATACAATGTGGCAGCCCAACATGAGCGTTGCATAATACTAGGCGGTATTGTAACGCCATCTCGTAGCGAGTAATAAGACTACCAAACTCGGCGCCATCTAGTAGCAAATCGCAGTACTACTACGTAACGTCTTTCGGGAATGTTCTGTCAAGGTACTTCTATGTAACGTGTTATCTAGAAGCATCTCGAAGGTGTGGAATGTTCGCGATATTTCTTCCGTGAAAATTCCAGAGTAATCTAGAGTAATGACCGCACTATAAAGGCGGAGCACTTCGGTGGCGGATCATCAGTATTTCCAGAGCGATAATACGAGTTATACCTGCGAGTTCAAGTGCGAATAAAAGTGTTCAGTGAAGCTTTATAGTGAAGTGTAAATTAGTGGTGTAATAAATAAAGTGTTTTGTGGTAGTTTGATCGGCATTTTTAATTCCGTAGAACCCCGGCTCGTAACAATTGGTGTCAGAATTGGGGATTTGGACAATGCCGGTGTTACCGAAAGAAGACACAGAGGGCGTCCGTACCAGGGGTCAGCGCCAGCAGGAGTTGGACAGCAGGCGCTTCGGAGGTAATACGCCGGAGAGGTTGGGTGGTCAGGAGCAGCCAACGGTGGAAGCAGGCCCGCCCACGGTATCTCCAGCGCCAGCACCTCCAGACTTTGCTGCGCTGATGGCGATGCTACAGGAGCAAGCCCGTCGCCAGGAGGAGCAGGCCCGCCACCAGGAGGAGCAAGCCCGTCGCCAGGAGGAGCAGGCCCGCCACCAGGAGGAGCAAGCCCGCCGGTTGGAAGAACAGCTGCTGCGGGACAAGGAGGAGCAGGCACGCCGCCAGGAGGAGCAGGCACGCCGCCAGGAGGAGCAGGCACGCCGCCAGGAGGAGCAGGCCCGCCGGTTGGAAGAACAGCTACTGCGTGACAAGGAGGAGCAGGCACGCCGCCAGGAGGAGCAGGCACGCCGCCAGGAGGAGCAGGCCCGCCGGTTGGAAGAACAGCTGCTGCGTGACAAGGAGGAGCAGGCACGCCGCCAGGAGGAACAGACGCTCCTCATGAAAGATCTTCGAGCGACTTTTGGCAAGGAGATGAATGTGATGAAGGATCAAGTTCATCATGTTGAGAACCGCATCACGGAAGCCGAAACTCGGATTGAAGATGTAAAAAACCAGATTACAGATGTGAGGAAAGAGCTGGGAAATCTGAAAGCTGGAGATGGGATTGCGACTTCCTTACCTGCCGTACCTTCAGCGCGTGGATTTAAAGTACCGCCATTCGATGGGACATCTTCATGGTCAGCCTATAAAAAGCAGTTTGAAGCCGTTAAGAAGGCAAACGGGTGGAGTAAAGCCCAGGCCATGACTGCGCTTACATTGGGTTTGCGAGACAAGGCATTAACCATCCTAGAAGCTCTCGGAGACGATGTTTCCTACGAGCAGCTACTAGAAGCCTTGGAAACCAGATACGGTGACGCTCACCTGGAACACGTGTATCGTGCGCAGCTGAAGGATTGTGTCCAGCGCTCTGGTGAAAACTTGCAACAGTGGGCCCTGGAAGTTGAGAAGCTGGTACGGAAGGCATACCAGTCGGTACCTGCGCTCATCGATGGGAATCTGGTGCAAGTATTCATCGACGGCATCCACGACCTGGAAGTCAGGGCCGCTGTCAGACTCGGGCACCATGAGACTCTCAAAGACGCCTTGGCTCATGCTTTGGAGGTCGAAGCCGTACGGAAGGATCATCGATCTCACCGTGTCAGGGAAGTTGTAGCATCACCGGCTCGCGACCGTTTCACGAGGTATAGCCCTAGGTGCTACACATGTGGTGAGAGGGGCCACCTTCGATCCAGTTGCCCAAAGCGGACTGCTGAAAGAGAAGAAAGTCGTTCCCAAGAGGATAAGGTGGCTAACGTCACCGCCCAGTAACAGCAGGGAAACGAATAAATGCCAGGACTGCGGGGCGGGTGCTGGCTGATGTTGGAAGAGCCCCAAGGGTTTCGATCTCACAAACCCAGGATGGGAACAGCCTGATCATCAAGGGCGAGGTAAATGGGACACCATGCAAGCTGACAATAGATACTGGAGCATCTCGCACGGTTGTCAGTTCCCAACTTGCAAATCGGTTCCTTGGGGAATCTGCAAACCGTGACCGCATCAACTTGGTAACGGCCACGGGTCAGCGCATACCCGTCCGAGGTGAGAAAGAGATGCAGTTAAAGTTGGGCAATGGAATTTACCTGCATAATGTCATCGTGGCTGACATAATGGACGACTGCATACTGGGCTTAGACTTTATGAGGAAGAACTCTTGTGAGATCGACGTCAAGCAAGGAGCGATGAAATGTGGTCAAGAGGAACTTTTCATGGAAGGAGCGTTATCAGGAAAAGTGTACAGCTTGAAGAAGGTCGTGCTTCCTGCCAGATCAGAAACAACTGTACCAGTTAGTCTCCCTCAGAATTCTGGGCGAACACATCGATGTGTACTCATAGAAGGGATATACAATGAACTTCCATGGAAAATGGCCCGAACTCTGGTAAGAGCCAATGAAGCCTCAGTGGTACGTGTGCTGAACCTTAGTGATAAGGAACACGTGATAAAAAAGAGCACATTGATTGGCACTTGCGAAGAAGTAGATTGGATGCGCCGATGCCAAGAGTTGAGTACTGGGAACATCGTCAACAAGGACGCTAGAAACAACGTGTTGACACTTTTAGAAGACTGTCGTAACATCTTAACGAAGAATGAAATGGACAAGGCTAAGAAGATGTTACTCAAGTACGCCGATATTTTCTCTTCGAGTGATGCTGACATTGGGAAGACTGGATTGGTTCAGCATAGAATCAATACAGGAAATGAGGCACCCATCCGTCAGCGACCAAGGAGACTGCCAGTAGCACGAGAAAAGGAAGTTGAGACCATGATTGAAGGAATGGTAAAAGATGGTGTGATAGAACCATCGTCAAGTCCATGGTGCTCACCTGTAGTGCTGGTGAGGAAGAAAGATGGCAGTATGCGGTTTTGTGTCGACTATCGTCGTCTGAACGACGTTACGAAAAAGGACAGCTACCCTTTACCAAGGATCGATGACACGTTGGACATGCTGACAGGGGTGAAGTGGTTTAGCACGCTAGACCTGAAAAGTGGCTACTGGCAAGTTGAAATCGATCCGAAGGATAAAGAGAAGACTGCATTTTCCACAGGAAAGGGTTTGTGGCAGTTTAAAGTTATGCCATTTGGTTTATGCAACGCCCCGGCTACTTTTGAAAGATTAATGGAAATTGTACTCGCCGGATTGACTGGGGACGCCTGTCTTGTCTATCTAGATGACATTATCATCGTGGGCCGTACGTTAGAAGAGCATCTTCAAAACCTGGAACGCGTGCTTGTAAAGATCCGAAGCGCGAACCTGAAGCTCAGCCCGAAGAAGTGCTCATTCCTCAAACGGCAAGTAAGCTTCCTAGGCTACGTAGTGTCTGAAGATGGTATCCGCACGGATCCAGAGAAAATCATCGCCGTCAAGGATTGGCCGGTTCCAAAGGATAAGACGCAGGTCAGAGCATTTTTGGGTTTGTGCTCATACTACCGGCGATTCGTCCAGAACTTTGCGGATATTGCCAAGCCCTTACACAAGCTCACGGAGGAGAAGCGACAATTCTGCTGGGACGGAAGCTGCGGCATCGCATTCCAGGAGCTAAAGAATCGTCTGTGCAATACACCTATTTTGGGTTATCCTGATGCGGAAAATGAATTTATAGTTGACACAGACGCAAGTGATATCGGACTCGGAGGTGTGTTATCTCAACGGAAAGGAGATCGAGAGGTCGTTATAGCCTACTTCAGCAAATCCTTATCGAAACCTGAAAGGAATTATTGCGTCACGAGGAGAGAATTACTCGCCGTGGTGAAGACATTGCAGCATTTCAGCAAATATTTACTAGGGCGAAAATTCCTTATACGTACCGACCATGCTGCATTGAAGTGGCTATTACAATTCAAGAATCCAGAAGGACAAGTCGCCAGATGGATTGAGCTATTACAGGAATATGACTTTGTAATCGAACATCGCAGTGGGAGATCCCATGGCAACGCAGACGCATTGTCAAGAAGACCTTGCCCTGAAGACTGTAAGCACTGTGCCAAACAGGAGATAAAGGAAGCCATACCTGTGAAGATGCTTAAAACGGATCTGAGCGACGAATGGAAAGAAAGCCTACAACATGCTCAACAGGACGACGCAGACATCAAGCCAATATTTGAGTGGATTAAAGCAAGTGCTCCTAAACCCATGTGGAGTGACGTCGCTTCAATGAGTTCAATCACAAAAAGTTATTGGGCGCAATGGGACAGTTTAGTTATTCAGGATGGAGTCTTGTGCCGCAAATGGGAAAATGCTCGAGGAGACAGCTGTCATTTGCAAATGGTCGTCCCTAAAGTTAAGGTCCCAGATGTGCTACAGCTCTACCATAATGGATGTTCAGGGGGCCATATGGGAGTAAAAAGGACTCTGTTGAAGATACGTGAGCGGTTTTACTGGATCCACTGTCGCGACGACGTTGAGGACTGGTGTCGCAAATGTACGAGTTGTGCTGCCGTGAAAGGACCTCATACACGGAGCAGAGGTGCACTGAAACTGTATAACGTTGGGGCACCATGGGAAAGGATAGCCCTAGATGTTGCGGGACCGTTTCCTGAAAGTGAAAGCGGAAACAAGTACTTCATGGTTGTGATGGATTATTTCACGAAGTGGCCAGAAGTCTTCGCTATACCTAATCAAGAAGCTACTACGGTCGCAGATAAATTAGTTCACGAAGTCTTCTGTCGTTTCGGGGTGCCTCTAGAAATCCATAGCGATCAAGGAAGAAATTTTGAATCTCAGGTGTTCCAGGAAATGTGTCGGGTCATGGGTACTCACAAAACCAGAACGACCTCTTACCACCCGCAGTCAGATGGAATGGTGGAGCGATTTAATCAGACATTGGAGAGATATCTGGCAAAAGTTGTGGAAAGCAGGCAAAAAGATTGGGACAAGCACATCCAACCGTTTCTTTTGTCTTACCGAAGTGCGGTTCATGAAAGCACGTCAGTGACACCAGCTTATGCGAACTTTGGAAGAGAATTACGGTTGCCTGCCGACTTAATAACCGGTATACCACCTGACGCTCCACGCAATATCACCGATTATGCGAATGACTTGCGCAGCAGGATGAATGACATTTATGAGCATGTCAGACAATCAGGTCAACAAATGTCTGAAAAGATGAAGACCCGTTACGACCGAAAGACAAACAATAAGAGCTTCGATGAAGGTTCGTTAGTGTGGTTACATAACCCAGTCCGCAGTAAAGGGAAGTCTCCTAAGCTGCAAGCTAAATGGGATGGACCATACCGAGTTGTGACCAAGATTAACGATGTCACTTACCGAATACGGAAGAGTCCAAGAAGTGCGCCAAAGATAGTTCATGTGGATCGATTGGCGCGATATTATGGGCCTGACAATGCTCGGGACGAGCATGTCTTAGGAGGGGGCAGTGTAACGCCATCTCGTAGCGAGTAATAAGACTACCAAACTCGGCGCCATCTAGTAGCAAATCGCAGTACTACTACGTAACGTCTTTCGGGAATGTTCTGTCAAGGTACTTCTATGTAACGTGTTATCTAGAAGCATCTCGAAGGTGTGGAATGTTCGCGATATTTCTTCCGTGAAAATTCCAGAGTAATCTAGAGTAATGACCGCACTATAAAGGCGGAGCACTTCGGTGGCGGATCATCAGTATTTCCAGAGCGATAATACGAGTTATACCTGCGAGTTCAAGTGCGAATAAAAGTGTTCAGTGAAGCTTTATAGTGAAGTGTAAATTAGTGGTGTAATAAATAAAGTGTTTTAAGGTAGATTTACCGGCATTTCAATTCGGTAGAACCCCGGCTCGTAACAGTATTATGTAAGGCGCTCGTTAAACGTCTGATCGAGCTTGTAATCACCAAAAGCAAAAAGGCTGATTAATTTTGAGAATTATTATTAATTTTCTGGCTCCATCAGATAAGTTACAGTACAGATGTTATTAACTTATTGTACGGCCCTCTGTCTACTCTCTCGGAGATGTAGTTGTGATGTATGTATGTTTATAGTGGAACTATTACACAAACCTCATTCTTACATCTCACTGGTAATAAAAATGTGAAATTTTATATCCGTACATTTACCTATGGGTAAAACCCAAGCCAAATGAATACACGGATCGGATACAAGTAGAATATTTATAACTATAAATAGCGTTTATTTATAACTACCGGACGCCCGTGGCTTCGCTCGCTCGCTCGCTTGTCAAATTATACACAAAAACCTTTCTCAAGAACCACTCTATCCATTGGTGAAAACCGAATTAAAATCCGTTGCGTAGTTTTATAAATCTAAGCATACATATGGAACGGGCGACTTTGTTTCATAATATGTAGTGATGATAGTGATTTTGTAAAAGGTATAATGCTGTTTATAGTACCTAACTGAGGCTGGAATGGGACCCTATCTACATCTCCAGGGCCCAAATTATCCTCACCAAGCATAGCGTTCGAAAACGTGGGGACCGTCTTAGTGAGTGACTGGACGCGTCTATTAACCTTTTGGGGATAGAGACGTGATTATTTGTAGGCATATGTAAAGTACTAGGTACTAGAAAGAAAGAAAGAAATAATGTTTTATTTCTTATAAAAAATAAAAACATTATTTCTTTATTTCTACTAGATCATTAGCATAATTATGTAATGGAAATTAATGAAACGTTGTCACGCTACACGATCAGTCATTGAACCCGAATGACGCTAACGTGCACGATTTATCTTCTAATATGAATCTGTAGTGTTTACATATAGTGTCAGTGCTGATAATTCAACATACCTAAAGTTAAATAGGTAATAACTAATAGTTGCTTCGTGTCAGAGCACCTTTCAGTATAAGAACTAGGACATTATTAGCTCGATTAGTTTATATATCTGGCCGCACACCCGTTTCTCGAAAACGGCACATGCGATTTAGATAATTCTTTTTCCAAAGTATGTGCAATACTATAATAGCGTCTGGAACCCGATTATTGCGGAGCGCCCGCCAGGGGTAACCTAAACAGCAACCAGCCACGCGCTCAGCAAAAACAGAACCCAACAGGTACTACATAATTAACCGAGCGAGCAAAGCGTCTCAGTTTTAACTCGAGGACTGCCCGATTTGGCGTTGTTGGTATGTGTGTCAGTTCCGGTCTACAGGCCGCATTTTTCAGCCGATTTTCATGAAATTTGGCACAAGTGTTCTTTGTTGCAAGGCGCAACTTTTGGTCGAAGGGATTTTTCGATTGGGGGGAAAATGGGGGAGAAATGGGGGGAAAATGCGAAAATAAAATAATCTAATCTAATCTACTGTTCACAGAACCACTAGTTATAGTTTAAAACGATCGGTATGGTCGTGACATTGGCAACACATGTCATGTCAAGGTTTGTGAACTGTTGTGGTCGAGGAAAGCGTAAACATTGTTCTAACTAAACTATTTAGTTATCCGATCACGTAACATTTAACATTTGTTTCAAGGATGTATGAATAGTTCTATCTAGAGAAGGCGAGAGATCATGTTGCTTGGTCGGAGAATACTTCCTCTGTATTTGATATTCAAGAGTTGCATTGACCTGTTTGATTCCCGGTCCGGGATACATACAAGTAAAAAAATCTAAGAATTTTTTCTCATGTTGTCAAGTTCGATCAGAAGGTAATAAGAAATACATTAATAAATGAATTAAATGTATTGCCCAATTGGGTAAAGCCAATGAGAAAATATCCTGGCAATTTTTGCAAAGCGCTTTTTAGGTTACCTCTGGTGCTCCGCAATAACCGAGTTCCAGACGTTCACTTGCAATACTGAACAATTGTGATTCTTATCTTGACCCGCACCTGGAGCTAGTTCTGAGTAACTTCTTCTTCTGTACGGGATTAGGGTATGCCAAAATTGTTATTACATTATTAGTCAAACATTACCTAGACATTGGCAAAATCATCGATGAAGGATGGAGCCACACCCTTAAAAGAAGAACCTGCCAATTAAAACCTCACGGCCACACTTTTCTAGTCGCGATAATTAAGAAAAGTATAGAAGGTATCTTTTTTTCTTATGCAACTCACTCGTAATAGGTAGGTTATACTGACACACATTCTACATCGTTATTATACTATAAATAAATTCTTATTTGTTGTTGTTTGTCTTTGACAAATACAAATACAATAATATGAATAACTAATCGGGTATCTAGTGTTTACGGTAGCCTCGTTCATAGATCGGCAGGTGCACTTGCAGATGAGACTATACCTAGTACAGGGCCTTGTTTTTACCCTTTGCGTATGAAATTTTTACGAATCGAATAAGTATTTCAGAATTTAATTAGTTCTTTTAACACACTGTAGATTAAATTGGTTACAAAAGTGTTCATTAAATATTAAAGAATTTAATCAGCAATAAAAATGCGTTCCTAATAACTGTGAAATTGTTACAATAACGTAACATCGTAAGTACATTGGCACTAGCTACACAATTGAACCTTACCGCCTCGTTGCAATGTCGACACGGTTGGTGACTGCGGTAATGAACTTGTGACGTTATTGAGATTCGGAGTTAACAATGAAACGGGTGTTCGTTTGTTCGCAGGAAATTTTCAAGTTTCTCGCGTTTTTCAACCGACTTCCAAAAAAGGAGGTTCTCAATTCGACTATATGTTTTTTTTATTTTATGTTTGTTACCTCATATCTTTGGACCTGCGAGAACCGTTTTGAATTTCTTTTTAAATGAAAACTACTACTTCCCAAGTGGTCCCATTTCAATTTGGTCCCATTCAGACTATTATTTGGTCCCATTTCAATTTGGTCCCATTCAGACTTTTATTTTGTCCCATTTCAATTTGGTCCCATTCAGACCATTATTTGGTCCCATTTCAATTTGATCCCATTCAGACTATTATTTGGTCCCATTTCAACTTGGTCCCATTCAGACTATTATTTGGTTCCATTTCAATTTGGTCCCATTCAGACTATTATTTGGTCCCATTTCGGCAATTTGGAGTCGGTTGTTGTGTCAATTTTTGACGTGTATTTTTGATTGGGAGGAAATGGGGGGGAGTCCATAATACTGTTTTTAATGTTCGCGAGGTGTAGTGTTCGACCATTATGTGGGAACACTAGTTATTGAGCGAAGCGAGTGCAGCGAGCGGAGCTCCTTATCAGGTGACTCAAATGCAACTGCAAAACTGCAAAAGGATGTGAAATTTGTTTCTCGACAACTACCCAACCGATTTCATGATTTTTTGACTCAAAAATCAAGCATTCTCAGGAGCAGGTTTTGTTCGAGACCGAATTTTGATTTATGTAGGACCCTAAAAAAAAGTTATTGACCAAAAATATGACAATAGTCGCTTCGCTCAATTGCATGCTGCAGCGGCAGCGCAGTACCACGGGTGCGACCGCAGCGAGTAGTTATTTGTCGCGTGAAATTCTTACATGAAATATTCTCGTTTCATGCTTGGTAGACCAATATAGTGCATATCTTTAACAATGCACGGAAGGCATTTATTATTTTTCAATGCTGTTCCGCCACTATTAGTCTAACCGTGATATTATTTTGTAGTCTGACACCAAAAGACTTTCATTTTGGACCTGTAGTTTTTCGGATTAGCGCGTTTAGCAAACAAACTTTTATTATTTTAGACTTTCTAACGTAATCATGTAACTACCTAAGTATTAAAGACAGTCTCCTGCTCACCTCGCACAGCGCAATCAGGATTGTGCAACACAAATGAGATAACTTTACATGTATGTTGTGACATTGCATCTTTAATTATAACTACGTAGGTATGTGTTGATTAGCCAACAGAACAGCAATCCGTACATTAATTTGCATTGATAATCATTACAGTCCTCTACTTACATATCACATTTTTATAAGATTACTAGGGAATATCAATTACCAATAGGTACGTACTTATCTATGTGTGTACTGGAAACTTTTAACTCTATAGGTGCTAAGCATAGCTGCTACTGGGCACCGTTAATCAAACTGAATTTTTATATTTAAGTATCCGTTTTCGAGATATTCAACTTTACAGCTTAGTTTTTTGTTAAAACAGGGTGTGTATTGGCCCCCTCTAGAAGTCTCTCTCTCTCTCATGTAGTGAACATGGCTATTATGGGTGACTACGGAACCTTATTCTATGCATGGGACCGACACGCACTTGACCGGTTTTTAGAATTTGTTGTAATAGCGGGAACAGAAATACATCATCTGTGAAATTTCAACTTACTAGCTATCACGGTTCATGAGATACAGCCCTGGTGACAGTCGGACGGACAGCAGAGGGCAGTCTTAGAAATAGGTTTAACCTTGATCCTATGGTAGGTACGGAACCCTAAAAAGACCGGTATTAGAGTGTGTATAATATAGGCATGTTGACACCGCCGGGCCCCACTGGAAATACGTTCTGCTTGTAACCAGAGACGCCCGGCAACGGACGTTAGAGCGGCCGCGGCCTTGGTCGCGGAACTAAAAAAAAAAAAAGGCATGTTGACAAACAATGTTTTTTTCATTCATATGGATGATGATACTCGTAGACTAGTTGCGTTCTGGACGAAACACTAATTAGTAAAACTTATTATTTTTAGGCTTTCACGGTTTGTACTCATAGTTACGTAGTCTTCGGGACACGCGAATATTGCGACGTTTGGTCGCAGTGGGACTGGACACAACGCGACCACGGTAGCTGGATTAACGATTAACGGACTTGGGGAAATTTACCGGAAGTTAACGAGTCCGTTAAAATATTTTCAAGTTAACTTAAAAGTTAATCCGTTAATCGAAATGTTACCTTTGTTAGTTAACGGTTAACGGATTAACGAATTAATGCCCAGCTTTGGTGCTAAGGGACTCCCGGCCCCTTAGCACCCAAGTAACCTACATCCTACTATTATAAATTATTACAAAAACTATCAGATGAAAATTAAGAACCTAAAATAGCATATAAATATTAATAGTCAACTAACTCGAAAAACACCAACCTACAACCCTGTCTCGATGAAATTGCTACATGAGAAAGGGTTGTCAAGAACTTTCTCATAATAGAAGTGCAATGGATTCCGAATACCTACCAACGAATCAACGGAATAAATCAACGGGTGTACCGGTCGGTACCATAGAAGCAAGTACCACGGTACCGTGCTCATTCATACATAGGTACATAGGTACATACCGCGCCTCATGGTTGTTGCATGCCAGCGCCGAGTTGACTCAGGTATTAGTATTACAATATACTTTAAGCTCTGACATCACATGGATCCGACACAACATAGAACCATTAACAAGGAAGGATACACAATGGAAATAATAATGGCGGTAGCATAATTAAGTCAGCATTTACAATATCATTCAGTGGATTCGAGTCAAAATACTGTGGAGCTACTGAACTGTGAAGGTCAGAATCAAAATGCCTATATTTATACAAACCAACTTCATATTTGTATGTCATGGAGTACTTGTGCCTATTCATGAACACATATTAATATGATCTTCTTATTCTTAGTTGACTACGACTGCAGAATCTCTGTTTTTGAATCTCTTCAATGTCGCGGGGTGCAATTGACTAACTCCCAAATTTTGTTGACTTTTGGGAGGTGCGATATACGAGTATCCTATTCTATCGATTTAACATTGTTTTATTAATGTAAGTTGTTGTGACAGTCACCATCTTAAATACAATACGATATTTAAAGAACTCATACATACATACATATGGTCACGCCTCTTTCCCATTGGGGTAGGCAGAGACTATGGAATTCCACTTGCTACGGTCCTGGCATACTTCTCTCGCTTCTTCCACTTTCATAACTATCTTCATGCACGCTCTCCGGTTCTGGGTGCTCTTGACCTGACCTTTGTTCAAAACATCTCCGATTTGGTCGAAGTACGTTCGCCTAGGTCGACCTTTACCTGCCTGTCCATTCACGCCCGCCTTATGTATCTGTTTCGTCAATCTTCTTTAATCCATCCTTTCTACGTGCCCGAACCATCTAAGCATCCCTTTTTCTATCTTACTCACTACATCTTCTGATACACCGCAAAGTTCTCGTATCTCGCTGTTCCTCACTTTCTCAACCAATGTCACCCCAGTCATACTTCTCAAACTTCTCATTTCCACTGCATTTATTTTACTTTCATGCTTCTTCTGCCAAACCCAACATTCACTTCCATACATAAGTGTAGGGACCAGCACTCCTCTATGAACAGCCAGCCTAGCCCTCCGGGAAATCTTCTGAGTGTTCATAAAGTTATGCAGAGCCCCATTCACTTGATTTCCTGCCACAACTCTTCTTTCAATGTCGTCGTCACATCTTCCATCCCTTGTAAACTTGGACCCTAAATACACAAACTCTTTCACTTGCTCCACTCTTTCTCCTTCAATAACAATCGCAAAGTTCGACATGCTTTCGTCTCGTTCAAATACCATTACTTTCGTCTTACTTGCGTTCACTTTCATTTCCTTCCTTTTCAAAGACTCATTCATAATATCAACCATCACCTGCAACTCCTCCGCCGATGACGCAAGTATTACCTGGTCATCAGCATATAAGAGGCACTTGATGGTCAATTCATCCATTCTTAAACCACACACACACGCTTTCAGATCTTTCAGACAGTTATCCATGTATAGGTTAAACAGCATTGGTGACGCTACACAGCCCTGCCTGACGCCTCGTTCGATACCGAACCAGTCCGTGTAAGTCCCGTTTATGCGGACACAAGCACTGGAGCCCTCATAAAGTGATTGCAGTGTTCGTATCAGATTGCTGCTTACTCCATACATGGACAGCGCTGACCACAATTCGCTCCTCACCACTCTATCATAGGCCTTCTCTAAGTCTACAAAAGCGCAGTAGACCTTTTGTCTTTTTGCCAGGAACTTTTCGGCAATGCTGCGCAAAGAGAAGACCTGATCCATGCATCCTCTTCCTTTCCTAAATCCAGCTTGCACATCCCACATTTTGTCATCAGTGTCATTCGTCAATCTAGTAATCAGAACCCTTGCATATAACTTGCCGACGACGCTGAGCAGACTTATCCCGCGGTAGTTTTTGCAGTCTCGCTGTGACCCTTTCCCTTTGTACAGCGGCACAATGACGGCTTTGCACCAGTCTCCTGGTACACTACCGCTTCTCCAACAAAGGTTAAAAAGGCGGTACAGCTGACTTGATACTACGCCTTGTCCTGCTTTCAGCATCTCTGTCGAGATCCTGTCATATCCTGCTGCCTTTCCAGCTTTCATGCCATTCAGTGCATCCATAATCTCTTTCACACTTATTTCATTCTCCTCTTCATTCCCACTTTTATTCTTGTCCTCTATACGAGATTCCGCTTGCGCATCCTCTTTCTCAAACAGACTTTCAAAATATTCCTTCCATCTCTTTAAAACATTTTCTTCCCCACTCAGAGAGCTTCCATCGTGGTTTCTGACTTTGTCCAGTTGCGAGGATTGGATAGTGCCCCTGGCTGTTCTTATAGACTTCCAGAAAAGTTTAACATTTTCCTGGAAGTTGTCAGATAACCTCCTATCAAATTCATCCCTTTCATTCTCTTTCTCTTTAGCTATCACCTTCTTTACTTCTCTTTTACGCTTCTTGTATTCCTCTTTTGCTATTGAGACATCCTCATCTGTCGCCTTATTCATTCTGTGATTGGCTTTGATTGCCAACCAGTCCAGCCACGCTTTCTTCTTGCACGCTACAACCATTTGTGCCTCTACACTCATTCTTTTGACCATACGTCCTTTTTTCCTTTTGCTGACACCACATACTTTCACAGCTACTTGCACAAGTCCTTCCTTTAACTGCACCCATAACTTTTCAATATCATCTTCTTCATCCATATTCTCATACTTCTCTCTCAAGCTATTTCGAAATTCTTCTCTTTTATTCCTTTCTTGCAAGCTTTCTACTTTTATCCGTTCAAGCTCGGTCCCAGACTCATGGGCGTAGTGTCGCCACCGTTTAAATAAACCTCTTAACCGGCTTACAACCATATAGTGGTCTGTGTCGACACCAGTGCCACGATAAGCCCGGGTATCCATCACTGTCTTTCTCAATCTGTCGTCCACAATCACAAAATCTATCATACTTCTCTGTTCTCCTTCTTGTCTAGTATACATGTGGATATCTTTGTGGTTAAACAGAGTGTTTGTTACCACAAGATTCCACTCCAAACATACTTCAAGCAAACTTTTTCCATTCTCAGTCACTCTATCGAAACCAAACTTACCCAAAACACTTTCATATCCATCACGCTCCACTCCCACCCGACTATTAAAATCCCCTAACATTATGATTCTTTCATTCGGCTTGCATTTACCCAAGGTATCTTTCATGCTGTCCCAAAACACCTGCCTTTCACTCTGTGCTTGGTTGGACCGGTCCCACTGCGCATCCTGTGGGGCATAAACTCCCACTACAAAGATGCGCGAAAGACCGACCTTCAGCCTCATCCACAGTAGCCTTGGGCTTACACATTCGAAGTCAATCAAACACTCATTCATTCTAGCAGAAAGGATAATCCCAACACCTTGACTGGCCCGAGTAGTGTCAGCCACCCCTGACCAAAAAGCTGTAAATGGCCCATGTGTGGTTGTGTCACACCCTTTCCGCTTAGTCTCGTTCACACACAAAACATCCAGTCGTCTTTCACTCATCAACTTACACACTTCCCCCACTTTATCATTCATACCTCCTCTTACATTGATCGTCGCAAAGCGGCTTTCCATAGCCCACTTTTCGCCTACCCTGGGACTGAGACGTGATGGGTGGCGAACCACATCGCCGTCCTTCTTCTTTAAAATCAGTACCATATTTGTTCCCACGATCAGCTAGGGAAACAAAGGTCCACCCAGACAGAGCCCCGCATGTCTGAGTAAGGTTAACCGTCATCTGGGGTCACCCGGTCCCAGGGCAATTTTTTTTATTTTTTTATTATTTTTTTTTTATTTTTTTTTTTTTTTTTTTTTCACTATTGCCACACTTTTAGGGGGTTTTTAGTTCCCCTTGGCCTGTGTTTGCCGGTCAGGTTATTTAACCGCCGCCTGTTGCTCGGCGTTGTTGCTCGTTTTGCACCACCCGGGGGGCACGTGTAGGGCACGTGTAAAGAACTCAATATTTTCTTTATGCTTATTGCTAAGTAATTTACCCTTACTAATAGAGTTTGTCACAAGTGGGAGGTTAATACACAGTTATACTTGCTCAATCGGGGAATCACAACAGAGGTTTTATTTATTACACAAACAGTAACGAGTGTGAAATTACTGAAATGAACCGTCATAATAATTCATCTCCACAATCATTGCCGTCGCAAATGCGAAGAATTTGCTTATCTAAAAATGACAGCGTTATATTTTCGCTCTTCTTAGGGTTCCGTAGTTCAAGTATTGAACCCTTATAATTTCGTGATGTCTGTCTGTCTGTCCGCGACCGGTCCGTCCGTCTTCGGCTGTAAAAAATCATGGTGGTAGTTCATGGTAATAAACTTTGAAGGAAAACTATAACGGATCAGATAACTCTGTTAGTTCAGGAGTTATAGATACTCGTACTATTATGCGTGACTACAGAACCCTATTTTATGCGTGGTCCGACACGCAATTGGCCGGTTTATTACCATACATACTAGTTTTCTCGTTTGTATTTCCGTAAGAATTGAGAACTAGATCTCAGCGTACCGTTTACAGACAACGGCAGTGATGAGGAAAAGCGGTAAAATCGCCGTAATGCGTAACCCAGTACGCGACCACTTTTTGTTTTAGATTTTATTTTTAAACCTTGAAGTGTTCACTCAAAAACATTTGCCATATTCTACTTATTAATTGTATGCGTCTAACTGACCTCGGTGTGCTAAAATGTACCGTTCAAGCCGTTCAACATAGGTGGGTGTTATGTAATAGCAATCCTATTATTGATTATTATGAGCCAACCACGTCGTAGGTGTATAGGTAACGGTACATACTTACCTAATTTACTGAGGTTTTTTCCTTTACTTTATTACAGGTCGACGTTTGCAAATTATAGTCGGATGGTTAGTTGATCGGTTTCATGGGCCTACCCTATCGTTCTAATTCCAAATAAGGATAATCAAACTACCTACCTCGCAGTTTTTTTTTATGACTAAATTTGAGTGCGTTTGACCACAATCTTACCTGAATGTTAAGTAACGATGCGGTCTAAGATGAAGCACGCAAACTCAAATAATGCCTATTTACTCTTGCCTTGAAAATCCCAAGATTATATGTATCGGGGAACAATGACGCTGGAAGGGAATCCATTCCTTAGCAGTTCGCATGATGAAAGAAGAAGCGAATCGAGAGGTACGAAGAGGTGGAATATCGACCACATACGGATGGAATCTCAGACCACGCCTTGATGTCCGATGATGAAATGGAAGGTCTAGACAGAGGTTTCACTGCGCCCCTATTTCGCCAGCTACTGTAATAGGGGGCGAGCCTATTCTATTTTCAGGCTACTTTGGGTATCAGAAGGCATTGGTCAGAAGCCTCGGGAAGGGAAGGGAAGGGACCTTGGGGTCCGATTGCTCGTGGCCTACTCAAAAATGTATCTAAACTCATGATCGACACTTTTCAAAGACCAGAAGGCTGGTTACTATTTGGCACAAAGAATAAGCATTGTTATACAACGTGGCAATACTTCTCGGAATTGTAATCTTCTAATGCTTCTGCCAGCCTTCTCGGAAAATTGCCAGTCGGCGACGAGGCGGAGGAATTCTTTGACGCATAATAGAATTTAGATGTAATCTTAGTAGGTATAATTAGAAAAGGATAATACCCTACTTACCTAAGTAATGTAATCTGCAAGGAGATAGGTACCAAGTTTAATTAAACCGAATATGGGTCAATTAATTATGTGATGCCCGAACATATAATAAAATACATGTCAAACATTGTAACAGCAACCAACTTCAAACTACCGAAACGAGACCAAATAATTGTCGGAATGGGACCAAATTGAAATGGGATCACTTGGGAAGTAGTAACTTCCAATTAATAACTACTCCAACTAATAATTAAATTCAAAATCGGTTTACCCAGTCCGAAGATATGAGGTAGCAAAACATAAAAAGATATGAGGTAACAAAACATAAACAGATATGAGGTAACAAAACATAAAAAGATATGAGGTAACAAAACATAAAAAGATATGAGGTAACAAAACATAAAAAGATATGAGGTAACAAAACATGAAAAGATATGAGGTAACAAAACATAAAAAGATATGAGGTAACAAAACATAAAAAGATATGAGGTAGCAAAACATAAAAAGATATGAGGTAACAAAACATAAACAGATATGAGGTAACAAAACATAAAAAGATATGAGGTAACAAAACATAAAAAGATATGAGGTAACAAAACATAAAAAGATATGAGGTAACAAAACATGAAAAGATATGAGGAAACAAAACATAAAAAGATATGAGGTAACAAAACATAAAAAGATATGAGGTAACAAAACATAAAAAGATATGAGGTAACAAAACATAAAAAGATATGAGGTACCAAAACATAAAAAGACATACAATCGAATTGAGAACCTCATCCTTTTTTGGGAGTCGGTCGTCATGTATTTGGGCTAGTTTCGGGCCAGTTGGTGGTTCTTCATCAGGGAGTATCCAACTATTATGTTCCATGTAGTTTGAAACACTTAGGTTTAGTCATGGGACGGCGAACTGACATTTTCCTTTATGTATTATCGTGATTGAGTTTAAGTTTACAAACAACCATGTTACCATTTCGCCACAATTCCTAAAACATGTTAAATAACTACCGCTATGTGTGCTGTGTATTTCTTTTATTCTGACTTCAATTTCCTATTATAACATTCAGTCAATCAAAAGAAAATGGCGGACAGTGGAAAGATAGGACGGTTACTTTATGATGTTTTAACATAGGCAGGTACTTTATCACGTCTGCTGCAAGTTAATACACAAGATGTATAAAATTGAGGCATCACAGGTTTTAAAGAACTCCTTCTCATCAATGTTAGCGACGGATATGATGCCCCACCCACATTGTGGTGGCAATTTTATACGAAATAAAACCTACAGTCTTTTGCGACACATTATTAATTTGTGAATATCACAAACATGATAAAAAACAAGTTCCTAAAATGCTACAAATACAAAAAAACCGGGCAAGTGCGTGTCGAGCCAAGCATAAGATAGGGTTCCGTAGTTACCCATAAAAGTGTCTATAATTCCTGAACTAACAGTTATACTATCCGTTATGGTGAAAAAATCGTCTTAGCAACCGGTCAATGTTTTTAAAAGACCTATCAAATGATACCTCACACGATGAGGTAGACCCGAGAAAATAATATTATCCCCACTTTACGTGTAGGGGAAGTTTCCTTAAAAAAATAAGGTTCATGTTTCTAGCACTAACCGTGTAGGAGGAAAGCCGAGGATGGACGGACATGACGAAAGGGTTCCGAGATTTTTACTACAGAACCCTAAAAAGATAAAAAAAGTAACATTTCTAAAGTAATGAGCTCAGTATTTTTTTCATAAAGTCAAATAAATAAAACTATAGGTAGATTTTACATTTAATTGGTAATTTACAAACAATTTGGTAAATTCACTCAGAATTTATGTTTAAGGAATTCACCTTGTAAAAAATGCACGAGAGAAGTACCTATTTATAATTAATAAACAAATAGCATAATATGTAAGAATCTACATCTTAAATTTTTGTTTTTCCTTAAAGTTTTGATAAAAATATAAAGTAGATAGGTACATAGAAGTTTAATGACTTCAGCAAAAGTTTGAACAAAAGTAATTTATATGCAGACTGTTTAGCATATTTATTTACTTCAGAATAAAAATAAAACCGCAACCGTGAGAAACAAAATAAAACCCCTTTTTTTACAGACACAAAAACTCAAACAATAAAACAAAAAGCAACTCACTTCAATAAACAATTCACACAAACGATTGAAAAACAACACAGTCACAGCTTCAATAATGACAACGAGAAAATGAACCCAAAACTTACATTAACTCTCTGCTATCTACTACAGATGTAAATCTTACTGCAAACAACATAATGCAAACACAACTCAATACACAAGTTTATGATTTTAATACAATTCTGATTTGCATTGTGGCTTATGTTTTAAAGAAAAAATTCTGCAACGCAAAAATATTCTTAACTAAATAAATATGTCAAGTATTCTCATATTATTAGATTTCCGTGGATCCGGCAGACCAACGTACAAGGTGACTGCAAGGTACGCGTTTGAATACCTATCTAACTATATCCTAAGATCTGAACACCTGTAAAAGAAAAGGTAGATTACCTTTTATTTTATAATCTGAGTGTTATTCATCTATACTATTATTATAAAGTAGAAATATAAGTATATATTTATATACATATATATACATATATATAGTGTTTGTACCAATAATAAACTCAAAAATGACTGGACCGATTTCAAAAATGCTTAATTAAATGCTCAAATTCTTAAACTGTCCATCATAAGAAATATTAATTAGGATAGATAATTCCATGTTCATTCCATTCCATGGCTAAAAATCCAGGTAGGTAGGTAATCTATGAATTAAAATTACATTATTTATTTTCATAAAGCAGAGGTAATCTGTCCTGCTGGGCCCGCATTGCTGTCTAGCATCAGTCAATCAGTCAGTCAGTCTGTCAGTCTGACGTCAATACAAACTATAAATATTTACTTGGCTTCATAATCCTAAACACAATTTACTTATAACGTCAACTATTTTATGCATAACGTGATAGTGAACTTAACAACTAATAATATTCTTTAAATTTTACGATATTCACTGATAATAAGAATAACAGGACCTCAGAGTAACTATCTAACTACCCAGTAGGTACTAGAGCGCTGGTACTGGTCTGCACTGTTGTCAATCGCTTTGAACAGTCAAAGTGATGCGATCCATTACAACGATGACGTAAAGTCACTATTAGAGCCCTTTTACCAAAGATAAGTAGTTAAGTCTAAATCAAATCATTTATTGCTGAACACAGGTCATTACAAAATAATCCATGATATTGGGATACACATCCAGTGTACTCTGCCTCACTGAGCAATTTGCAATTTTAGCGAATGCAATTTTAGCGAGCATTTAATTTTAATACAATACAATATCATCTGAGAATAAATTGATGTTACGCTAAGTGTTACGATCTGCACAAAAGAAATGACTTACACTACACTGACTATACTTATATCCTCTCTAAAGGACTGACTATCTGCTGTCTCAGTTAAACCTATGACCATCGGTTGGTGCAATCCAACTGAAACGTTCCTGAGCAAAGGTGGCGGGCGTACCTTTAAGTCCCTGAGAGGCATCAGTTATTGTCAGATTTTTTACAGGTCATAAAGTGATTTCATATTGTAATTTATCATAAGATTGTTTAAATAAATATACATATTTGTACAGAAAAAACAAAGAACTAACATGAACACGGTACATGTTCTCTATTGTAGACATTGTAGTCGGTACCTAGGACGCAAATAGTTATACCGAATTCTGATTAAATTTAAGTAGACATACCTATTTGTATCGCTAGAGAGCACCCACTACATAGATAACCTCCTAATAGATTCCGCATTACTGTAATTTTGTTCCTTACCGAGTTCACCTGTTTAGGCGGAATGCGAGGGGCGCGCGGAAACATGTAAGTGCGCTATGATTGGCTGTTTCAAGGTCAATCTTCGAATGCACCGAATACTAGAGATGGGATAGGGATGAAAATGTGTCGATAAAATTTTGATAGATACTCGTATATTATAATTATATTTTTATAATTTTATTGTATCGTTTATTCCTTTATATTCTTATTTTATACATTTTTAAATACATTTATAAAAAAATATAATAATAAATAAAATAAAAAATATTTTTTTATTTATTATTATATTTTTAATAGGAATAGGTATCGGGACTTAATCAAGAGGGACAGATATTATCAACTCTCGGTTCCTATTTTCTCAAACTTTAAGTAAAAATTTTCTACCTATTCCGATCTCTGATGATCGCACATCTACCGAGCCTTTTCCCAACTCAGGATCAGCTTTCCAGTGTAACTGCGATGCAGCTGAACTTTAATATTTTCCGTGGAGCGACTGCCATCATTCTGACCTCCACAAACTATGTGCGATATCAAAGTTCTGTAGTTAGACCAGTTGGATTTTCATTTAGGGCCCCAAATACCCGTAACGACTGCCATAGATTTTCGTATAATAACCGGGACCGACGGCTTAACGTGCTCCCAGAGGCACGGAGGTCTCAATTTTTAAAAAAATGGTCACCGATCCTCAGACCGACCTGGTTAGATGTTTCTTAACCTTAGCAATGTGTTAATATACACGGTTACCACTAAGCCACGAGCCCCCCCTCTCTGATGATGATACATTATAATTTTATATTTTTATTTTCAGTAGATGTAAAATAATATAGTTTATATTAAGAAAGAAATTATAAATAGATCACAAAAACTGATGTCATCGGCGGGACTTTTTTTTTTTTTTTTTTTTTTTTTTTTAATTCCGCGGCCTGAGGCCGCGGCCGCTCTAACGTCCGTTGCCGGGCGTCTCTGGTTACTAGAAGAGGGTATGTCCAGTGGCGCCCGGCGGACTTTGACCACCTCTGTGGTCTCTTCGGGTGTTGGGTCGGGACGAGAATCCCGCGTCGTTGGGGGAAGGGTTTTATCCCGCGTCAGTGAGTGAATCTGGTTGCGTGCTATGGGGCAAAGGCCCTGCAGCACGCAACCCTTCTAGCCTGCTTCTGTAAGGACGGCGGATGGCGATCCCGCCGTCCTCAGGCCCCGATCATGGAGGTCGATAGTCTTGGGCGTAGTCGCGGAGTCTGGGGCGCCCTGGCCGCCGACTACGGAACTCGGCGGGGACATCGGCGGGACTATAATTTCTTTCTTAATATTTTACGTTGTTATTGGTGGGAAACCAACTCTCCCCACGAGATGTTGCATCTACCCATTTCTTTTTCCTCGGGGCATCCAGGAAACCTATAAAATAATATATATCTCAGTTACATTGCTAATACTAAATCACATTAGCTGCGAAAAAAAATTTTAATAATACCTTACCGAAATTCAAGCGGGCGCAGTCGCAGGCGACAACATGTTGCTTATTTATAGGTACTACTTTTTAAAGCACCTACGGCAATAATACTGCAAAATATCGATGACGTACAATATCATATCGATATCCCATCACTATCGATTCAAGTGCTATTGTAATGTATTGTTAGAAAAGGATAGCTATTATAATTTGGCTAATGAGTGAAAGAGTAATTTCAAAAAGACATCATTGACAATTGACATTGACAATTAGACAATTGTTTGTGTTTATGTTCTATTACCAACCAGAATAAATTGAACTCCGGTGCCTAGTCAATTTATATTTACATTTATGTCTAATTTACTTACCGGTGAAATGTAATGTCTTCGCCGACTTGCCACACCATTTTACGAAACAGGAAGCCATTTAAAATGTAAAATGCTCACAAAAACATTTTTTTTTTTAATTATATAATCGCACGTGGTCATAGGTCGCGAAGTTGGTTGTCACTGACGTCGTGATTTTAGGCATAGCTTTATATGCTTGCGAAATCAAGTATGAGTGGCGCGCGTTTGTTGCCCTGCATGCGGAATCTATTAGGAGGTTATCTATGACCCACTATAATTGATTGAATAGCCTTGAGCGAAATACCAGGTATGACTGACAGGGTAATGAACATTCTTTTAGTTAGAGGATCCCATAGTTACAGTGACAATACCTATAAGTTAAAAATTGTACTAGAAAAAACTAGTTATTTTTTAACGTTGCCGCTTTGAGCTTACCTCTCCCAACTTTTCTAAACTTTTCTAAACTTTCTAAACTCCCAAACTCCCAACTTTTTAAACTCCCAACTTTCTAAAGGCTTGGGCAAACCAAAAGCAGTTGCAGTGCGGCAGCAGTGCGGCAGCAGTGCGTCTATGTTAGTAAATAATGTAGTTATATGAGGTATGACACACTGAACAAACGCGGGCCCGCTGAACCTACCTGCTCCGCCACTGTGCCGCGCACGCACTGCTCTTCGACAAAACATTTGGACGGGAGCAGTGCAGACGCGGGACGGTGGCAGAACAGGCGCGAGGCGGCCGCAGTGAGCACACGTTGTATGACTACCTCCGCCATTTTGAGTAGTCACACTAGAGCAGTTGAGCGGGACAGACGCAGCGCAGGTTGTACACGGTTGTAATTTTTTACAAGTTTATCATGGAACCAAATGGACCGATCTTCAAAAGATTCTAATTCCCGACATAGACGATGGTACTCTCCCCACATTCATCTCTTCTTTTATTTATATTGTGAAGGAACCCATATTCTATTTTTTTCCTCAAAGCTAGAAGCAACAATTGCTCCTCTTCGTAGTCCGAACCGTTCAACATCTTGAAGTGTATAGAGTGTGGCGTTCGATACGACACACATAACGCGGTTATAAAGCAGGATCGCCTTCAAACTGCTTTCTGACTGCTCATGTTTCTGGTTTGACATCAACCACGACGCAACTGACCTGCCCTGCTAAGGAGCTGCGCCTGTCCTGCTTTTGGTTTGCCCAAGCCTTAAACTCCCAACTTTCTAAACTCCCAACTTTTCTATACTTTCTCTTCCAACTTTTCTAAACTTTTTTAAAAACCTAGTTATTTTTTTACGTTGCCGCTTTGAGCTTACCTCTCCCTACTTTTCTAAACTTTTCCTAATTACCTATTTCACAATACGAGTATACATCACAAAATACGTAGTTCATAGGCTGGACTAGAACCAGCGGCAATCAGCGATTACATCCTTCTGTCTTGTGGCGATTTCGCTGTCTCAAGGCTTGAGTATTAGCACCTTAGTTCCACAGATAATCACTTTGTAAGGGAACTATCACTGGTAATTAGGTATTTATTCGTTTTTGCAATACCGATGTAGGTACTCGTATATTGTCTAAAAGTAAGGAGTAAGGCAACGTTACTTTTAAGATGATTTTTAGTGAAAAATATATAACAAAACCAAAATATACGATCATGGTTGTGATCATAGATCGGATTGTGAACATGTTACTTTGTTGAAGTACCTTCTTCTTCTTTTAAATACGTGGCTCTGTCGATGTTCATTGATGATTTCGTCAATGTCAAGGTAATGATTGATTAGTTGATAGTCCCCCGCACAGAACAACTAGTTATACCTAACTAGCTCCAGGTGCAGGACAAGAAACGTTGTTCGGTATGTAGGTGTCTGAGAACCCGATTTTTGTGGAGCGCCAGAGGTAACCTAAAAAGTCACCAGCCACGCGCTCATCAAAAATCGAACTTCTGACGTAACTTATTGTCGACATTATTAAAATAAATTAAAGTATACAATGATCTTGCGTTTGATAAATGACAAGCAATGTCTAGCGTCAAGTCTCAACTACATAATATAAGTAAACAAACAATGATAATTATGAAAAGGAGATTATTTTATTATATGTAAAGGATTTGGAGAATTCCTCGACTCATCATCTCTTATTGATAAGAAAGTTTGCCAACTCTAACTGAAATTGTACACACGACATACACTAAATATAGAAACGATGTCATAATTAAAGGTTAAACAGACACATATACATAGGTATACATCTTACTATAATACGAGGGTGGATTGAAAAGTAGTCGGCATAACACTGATCCATTTAGTTCTAAAAATCAAATCTACCCACATTATTTAGTTCAGTTCAGACCTGTTAATTGTGTGAAGTTTGAAACTTGTGCGATAATTAGTTATAACTTTATAAATTTATTAACTAAGCAATCTGACATCATTTCCGCAAATGGAGCAAATCGAGCAGCGTGCCGTCATTAAGTACCTCCATAAGAAGGGGCTGTCATCAAAAGCCATCCATGATGATATGGTCAGTGCATTAGGGGATTGCGCTCTTTCATATTAATCCGTCAAAAAATGGATAGCAGAATTCAAACGTGGTAGAGAGAGTGTGAAAGACGAACCCCGCTCTGGAAGGCCTTCGACGTCCCGTCTGACGAAAATGTTAAAAAAATACTCGACTTAATTATGGGAGACCGCAGATTGAAAATTAGAGAGATAGCCGAGATTATAGGCATATCTTATGAATGTACTCAAAACATAATAGTCAACGTGTTGGGTTTCCACTAGGTGTCTGCGAGGTGGGTTCCGCGACTGCTTTCAGTTGAGCAAAAAAGGATGCGATTGACTATTGCACGCGACTGTTTGGAGTTATTTGAAGCTGATGAATGTGATTTTTTGAATCGTTTTGTTACTATGGACGAAACATGGGTTCATTACTGTACACCGGAAACAAAACAACAATCAATACAGTGGAAAAGACCTGGTTCACCACCCCCCAAAAAGGCTAAGTCGATTTTGTCGGCAAGTAAGGTGATGGCTTCAGTATTCTGGGACTCGAAGGGTGTGATTATGTTGGATTATCTTGAAAGGGGTCAGACTATAAACTCTGATTATTACTGCACCTTACTATGTCGAGACGAAATAAAAGAAAAACGTCCAGGAATGATCAGAAGAAAAGTCCTGTTTCATCAAGATAACGTTCGTGTTCACACGTCTGTCCAATCAATGGCAGAAATTCACAACTGTGGCTTTGAACTGTTACCACATCCTTCTTATTCACCTGATCTGGCACCGTCAGACTTTTTTCTGTTCCCTAACCTTAAAAAGCACTTGGGAGGTCAAAGATTTCTTACAAATGACGAGGTCAAAGCAGCAGTAGACGCATATTTTGACTCTAAGGAAGAATCATTTTTTTCAACGGGCTAAATGCTTGGAAGGGAAGATGGCAAAAGTGCATTGAACTTGATGGTGATTACGTTGAAAAATAAAAATATATTTCATTTATTATGTATTTTTTTTCTTGGTTAGGCCGATTACTTTTCAATCCACCCTCGTATATTACTAGCGGACGCCCGTGGCTTCGCTCACTTCACAAATTATATAGGTAGGTACACAAAAAATCCTTCTTCGAGACCACTCTATCCATTGGTGAGAACCGGTAAAAATTTCAACTTTCTAACCATCACGGTTCATGAGATACAGTTTGGTGTCAGACAGACGGACGGACGGACAGCGGAGTCTAAGTAATAGGGTCCCGTTTTACCCTTTGGGTTCGGTACCCTAAAAATTACCTACACCTAAACTATCAAAGTCAAGATTGATTGAAGATTGCGAAATATATAGATTTACACATCAGAGCCGGAACATTAATATTATAACCACTTTTCAAACAACTGTCAATCAACCTGTCAATATACCAGTTATCTAGACCTTAAACAAATCCCCCCAGCAATCTCGCGTAACATCCTTATTTATACTCATATCTCTTTAATAACCATAGAAGTAGATATCGTATATTAAAAGGTGAAATAAGGCGCCCCCTAGACCTATAATAACTTGTACCATATTTCTCAGAAATACCTAAACGTATGAGTTTAGATAAAGTAGTGTATTAAACTGCACATAAGTGGGTATTAAAACACTAGTAGGATACTATAAAAAAAATCGCCAAGGCTCATTTTTTAAACCCTACTCGTGTTCTACTACCACTCTTTATGTTTCTGTACCATAAACTACTATTATTGCACAGCATATGCTTGAAAGACACATTGAATCCAAACGATTAATTATAATTGGACAATAATACCTATCATACGAACCACACAATATTTTCCGTGATGACCGCGCGTGGACTCCTTGTCAAGACGAAATTATACAAACTGAAAAATATTTCGCATTACTCATCCTACAAGATGCAATGGTGCACTAAATGTATTATTTGAACCTACTCAAACTTTTATATCTTCAGTATTAACCCCCGTAGACGATATTTTATACCGTTTAGGGTCTATGGGGACGGATTGGTGGATCTAATGGATTGATCGTCAATGGGACGCCTAAGCGGAATTCTAAGTAAATGGTAATAAGGTCCCTTGTATCAAAAGCCTCAAAGCCGGTCCAGGGTCACTAACGAAGTGATTTCATATAAACAATTTGGAGCTGACTCAATGATTTTTTTAACAAATGAGGCATTTATTTACAGAATTAATGTACAATTTATGACAAAACCAATTAGAACCATAATTATGACACATTTCGATATTAAAAATGTATTTCGTGATTGTCATTTTTAGGGTTACGTCAATCCCCATATTTTTAGACAAGACTTCAAATGCCACTCCATTTTACTCAATAACTTTTAAGTGATTTGGTAGGGAGTTCGATTTTTGCTGAGCGCATGGCTGGTGGCTTTTTAGGTTACCTCTGGCGCTCCGCAAAAATCGGGCTCCCAGATACTCACATACCGAACAACGTTTCTTGTCCTGCACCTGGAGCTAGTTAGGAATAACTAGTTCTTCTGTGCGGGACTATCAACTAATCAAGCATTACCTTGACATTGGCGAATCATCGATCATTATCGATGGAGCCACGTTTTTAAAAGAAGAAGAAGAAGTGATTTGGTAGTTATAGTTATCAAAACTCACTTCGCTCTGAGTTTATTAACAAATTCACTCTTATAAGTGGAGAAAAGAAATACTTGAAATTGCACTCTAAATCGCGTTCTATAGTAAATACCTACTAAAAAAATATCTTTAAATAGTTTTCAAAAATTAATTAATTATATGTATGATGATGATACATCCTACAATTACCCGTTAGGAACGTATAAGGGATGCAGACACTCAATGGAGTTTATGACGAAAACTCGAAACGTTTGATTAAAAGTCCCGATTTTGAAAGAATGTAAATGGGGGAAAAATATAACACAAAAAACACTTTACGGAGATAGAGTGGAGAGGCATTAGAATATGGGGGTAAATCTTGGAACCATTTCGTCATATTCGTACCGCCTCGGCTTTCCTCCCAAAGAGTAAAGGCTAGTTCGCACTGCTTTAGTAATTTAGTAGAGTAGCGTGTAATTTAGTGGCTAAACTACTCGCTACTACACAGAAATCGTTCGCATTACGGTTTAGTACAGTACACAAGTGAGTAGTGGTGGCGGCCACTAATGAACTCGACTAATCAACAGGTTCGGACTTGTTTAGCCGGTGAACCAGTAAGCACGGATGCGTGGTGGGAGGCGCTACTCGCCCGAAAAAATAGAGTAAAATGGATTGACTCGACTTAATCATTTACTAAATTACTCGACTAAATTTTTGTAGTTCGCACATATTTAGCTACTAAATTACTCGCTACTCTTCTCAATTACTAGCCTAATGCGAACTAGGCTTAAGGGTTGGACTAGAAAGATGAAACAGTGAAAGAACACTATCTCGCTTCCGTACCTTAATTATTTGTACGTTTATATATAGCTTAGTTTGTATGTATTTGTGTATTTATATAAGTTTATTAACTCGACACACAGGCACCGTTTGCAATCATGATCTCCGCTCTTAGGCCCATTGAAAGAGATCCTTTAGAGATAAGTGGCCCTTTGTATACATGTTTAGTTTATAGCAACTAACTGTTTTGTAATTTACTGTGTGTACAAGAATTAAATAAAAAAAATGAAACTACACATCTACTTATAATGTATTTAGGTATTTAATATGCTGCGCGTCGACATGGTACTGAAAAATAAAAACCAGCTAAGTATGTGCGAGTCGGACGCGCACAAATTCGTTAAGAAGTTCCCCAGGACAGCTTACTAGCTGTCCTGGGGAACTTCTTAATATTAGGTACTCCTAATAATAAATAATTACAAGTATTTCATATATTTATTTACAATAAGAATTAAAATATACATAATTATATATTAAAAATATTATGTCCGTTTAGATTGAGGAGCCTCGTCAGAACTAGGAAAATCATGGATGAATATTTACCAAAATTAGGTATGATTTAGTAGCATTCGAGAGTATTTAGTAGACAAAATCTGAGTTTTGTAGTATTAAAATTAAAAAGTTATCATACAATATATGATATTATTTAAATATATTAAATATATATAAAAAAAAATTAAATATATTAAGATAGTTTGAAAAATCCTTCGCGTCATTGCCGACTGGGAAGGTTCCCAGAATGTTGGCTGTGTTGCCACGTTGGATGGCGATATTTATTCCTTGGGCCCGAAAATAGCCACCCTTTTGGTCCTGAGAAGCATCGATTAAGCTTTTAGCAACTATAAAGGCGGCGAGCGCTAGGATCCCATGCCCCCCAGTGTCTCAATCACCTGCTAGTTTAGCATATTTACGCCGTTATTACAAGATGTAAATTGTTCATATTATCAATACATATAATAAAATTTTAAGTGGTCGATGTCTGTACATCGAAGATATAATAGAGAAACTGTTGTAGGGGGCTTTATGGACGCAATAGTACCCAAAACAATGGTTTTTAGAATTTTGTCTGTTTGTCTATGTGTCTGTTTGTCTGTTAGTCTCAATGTTTGAACACGCTAATCTCAGAAACGGCTTAACTGATTTGAATGCGGTTTTTAGTAATGCGTTGTGGTTTATTCAACTTAACATTTAAGGTTTGCTTTATTTCAATCGGTTTATAAATAAAAAAGTTATATCGATCTAAAGTACCACGCAGGCGCAGCTGCGGGCAACAGATATACATAATAACTCAGTAACTGGTGATCAAGAAAACTATAACACGCAGGCGGAGCTGCAGGCAACAGCTAGTGATAAATAAATTAAAGAATAGTTCAAAGAACGCATAGTCTGAGAAACAGATGTATGTACCTATTGTGTGTGCGAGTACTTGAGTTAATCATTAACAATAGGTGCATTGTTAATGTTTCATTTAATTCTGATTGTGTACTTTTCATTATCTAGTTATGTTCATTGATTAACAACTGTTTTATTGCTGGTATTTACCTATAGAAATTTTTATGTACCTACCGAATTCCCGAGCACCCAGCGCAGATCGGACTTTCAAGACAGCGTCCGTGTACACTAGCTACTAAGCTAGTGTACACGGACGCTGTCTTGAAAGTCCGATCTGCGCTGGGTGCTCGGGAATTCGGTAGGTACATAGCGTACGGGCGTCCGCTAGTATAATAGTTTATACTAGCGGACGCCCGCGGCTTCGTCAGCTTGATAATTTTTTTTATTTATTTATTATTTCATTAATACATCCATCCTTACAGGGCAACCCCCTATACAATGGATGTACAAAAATACCTCTAACTGTACACAAAAACCTCAGACTAAAAGAATCCTACTAATATTATAAACGCGAAAGTTTGTATGTAAGTATGTATGTATGTATGTATGGATGGATGGATGGATGGATGTTTGTTACTCTTTCACGTAAAAACTACTGAATGGATTTTAATGAAACTTTACAATAATATAACTTATACATCAGAATAACACATAGGCTACAATTTATAAAGATATTGTATGAATTGTTCAAAATATGACGCGGCGCGAAGGGAACGGGAAAAAATCAAAATTACCACGCGGACGAAGTCGCGGGCGACCACTAGTATTTTTATATTTTTTAAATTATTCTTCTAGTCTGAGACTACTTATACACACATCTACTTATACTATGTTATGATATACGTTTTATACTATTTTATGATTGGGGTACCTAATAGGAAGTATTTATTTGGTAATTTTGTACTATTTAAAAACACAATACATATGGCACCATCAAATATATTATAATGTAGTAATACCACTTCATTTTACGACAAGACGTATTGACGAAAAAAAATTGCCGTAAAAACTTTTCAATTGTTAGAAGAAAATTCGCACAAATTAGTACAGCAAGCGTACGAACAAAAAAATAAATATTTTTTTTAAGTTTATTTCATAAAAAAATAACCGATCGAATAATCGATCCCTAGGAAGAAACCTATGGGTTAAGCAAAAGATTTTAGTTAATAAAATGCGAGTGCAACTGTTATTAATAATTAATTACTTAACAGTTGCAAGGAGTAGTTGCACTCGCACTAAGAGCTAACAAAATGTAAACACGACTTTAGTCACTGCGGCGGACGCATATTACGAGTACAATGACCCTACCGGAGGACTATACTTTAGAACTCTTATGTGGTTTTCGGAACAGGTAAAGGGGTTTACGTCGACCCGGTCACGTGAAAACCCGGTCACGTCAGCAATAAACGCTGACGTAACACTTAATTACTCGTACTTTTTTGGAAGTTTTCCTCCTAATATATTTGTTACGGCTAATACCCAAAGTGCGGCTGCACCTAGTTTTAGCCGGTTAGAACTAGGTGTAGCCACTTACTCTTGGTTAAACCTAGTATGGGTAGGTTAGGTTAGGTTAAAACTGTTGGGTCTGGGCGTGGATACCCTCTCGCTGGAGACCATGCTTCAAGCCATGGTCTCCAGCGGGAGTAGGTGGAACGCGGCCGTGTCCTTCTGCGAGCAAGTCGTGCTCGCGAAGGAGGCGGCCGAGAGGGAGAGGGAGCGTGCCCTCCCCGCCGAGTTCCGTAGTAAGCGGCGAGGCCGCCGCAGACTCATCTACGCCCAAGACCATCGACCTCCATGATCGGGGCCTGAGGACGGCGGGATCGCCACCCGTCGTCCTTACAGAAGCAGGCTAGAAGGGTTGCGTGCTGCGGGGCCTTTGCCCCATAGCACGCAACCAGATTCACTCATTGACGCGGGATAAAACCCTACCCCAACGACGCGGGATTCTCATCCCGACCCAACCCCCCGCAGAGACCACAGAGGTGGTCAAAGTCCGCCGGGCGCCACTGGAAATACGTTCTGCTTGTAACCAGAGACGCCCGGCAACGGACGTTAAAGCGGCCGCGGCCTTGGTCGCGGAACTAAAAAAAAAAAAAAAAAAAAAAAAGGTTAAAACTGTGACCACCTACGCACGAGCCGAGCGAGCGAAGCGAGCCAGCGACTTGCATTAATAAAAAAAAGAGATTTCTCCCAGGTGAAAGTGACAACTGGACCTAGTTGTAGCCGGCATGATGAAGGCTAGACCTAGTTTTAAAGCTAGATTTGAATGTCGTAATAGAATTAAAATACGACAGCGTGGCCATAAGCGCACACACAGACCACAGATGATTTTGTTTTTTTTAAATAAAAAATGAGGTCACAACGTATCATCATTTTGCCATTGACATTTTCAAAAGTATGCTTTAAAAGGCTGAATAATAATGAAGATGTACATATTTATAGTCTGGTAGATATGGGTTGAGGATATCGAGTCGACTTTGAAATAAGTCCAAATGTATTTGGCCTTTAAGACCTCAAGGAAAGCCTGAATGCATTGATGCTTAATATAACATATCGTGAATGTTGTTAACTTATTTGAGTGATGTAACATGACAATATTCAAAACTAAAAGATGTCAGCGTGGATTAGCTACGAGTATACTTATGACGATTTTTTTCCGTTTAAAACGTTCGGTTCTCAGAAACATGCTATCCACTGTGTGGGAGTGGCACCTCTACCCGGCACGCGTTGTTCGGGATCGTAAGGAAGTGGGTGGGATCAGATTGAAGAGCTCTTCAGAACACTCGCCGTGGTAAATACAGTAAATGCGGCCAAGGAAGCTATTTTTCGTCGCTGAGCTAGCGGCTCAAAGCTTCCCGTTACCTCCGGACAATCTATAATACCCTGTAATACCCGTCGCTGCATACTACGTAAGCATACGTACTTATTGATAGGTTACCCTTAGACATTGTGATTGATAGGTATCTAGTTATTATATGCTCTTAATCATCTTTAGATTACATTTAAAAATTAACAGTAAAGTCTGCCAACAAAATAACAGACTACCCCAATGTCACACACACGCAAGTCGAAAGAACGTAAATATACATTGTAATGTATATTAACGTCATGTAAAATTCCGGTTGTAAAATTGGTCATGTAAAATTGGTATCTATCGGGAATTTTACGTAAATGACAGTCGCTAGGGATACTTAGTATGGGATGAGGCACCTGTAGTACAGTACGATTATTTCTACACTTTTACACTCGGCAGACCTCGACAATTATCGAGGAAGTTCGGAACCACAAATGACACGAGATGGTAAATTGTTTTTTATTCATAACATCCTACTAAGATACTCGTATTACATACAGTCTATAACAGTAATGAAAATCACCTGCTAAAATCAAGGAGTTCAATTATAAAATAGATATGAAATTCCAAACAAAAAATGGGATTTAATATTTGGCACTTTGGCGTGACGTTTCAGTAAGCGCTTTGCATAAATATCATAGGAAGTTGCAGTACTGTACCGAAACTTTTGAGACAAAAAACTTGTTGAAGTGTCTCTGTATTTAATTAAGTAGTAAATTAGTACCTCAATGCCAAAATGTATTTTTGTTCAGTAGACCTATGAATAACACACATGTGGTTTGATTTAATTTTTAGATCGCATTTTAAAACGTTAGTACGTAGTTGTATCTGTGCTAGGTAGGGGTACGTAATATTGTCATCTAGACGTTTAGGTATATTTCTGGTAGTTTGTACAACAATAGTCCGTTATTTAAAATAATGATCTATTGTTATACATTCGATATTGTCATTGTGAAGTTGAAAAAATATTATCTAGTTAAATTGTTTTACTAATCCAGCTTGAGGTGAGTCTGATTTATAACGATTGAGATGTTATTACCTTGAAAATAATGCATAAAATAATATTATAATATACTAGGGGACGCCGCGACTTCTTAACAACCTTCTTCGAGAACCATTCTATCCATTGGTGAAAACTGCATTAAAATCCGTTGCGTTTTCAAACGGTTTCGCATTCTCCTACTAGCATGTATGTACGTAAAGGAAGTTTGTGTGTTTGTCAAAGAACATCCTGAATACTTTGACCTGCAATTGAAGGTAATAAAACGAGATGTGACATCGAGAAATAGGCATAAGCTGTATCAACCATCGTGCAAATTAGAATTGTTTAAAAGAAATTCGTTTATGAATTCAATCAAGGTGTAGGTACAGTAAATTACCAAAAATATTCAAATACCTGGCTAACAGATTAAGATCAAGTTATCAAAATGGCTCTTGGAGCAATGTTTTTATACTTTGAATGAATACATGACTTATAACGAGCAATTAAAATGATGTTTTTTTTAATGAGTAAAATTTGGTCGGAATGAATTCAGTGTTGCTTGTTATTGTAATATTTTTATTGTTGTTGTATTATTTTTTTAGATTGACATTCTATTGAATAAACCGGCATTCGGAATATTATGACATTCCTAATGATATTTGAATTGACATTCAATTTTCTATTAATTATTGTATTTGATGGATTTTTAACTATTATGAATTTATAATTAATGTATTGTAACTTAATTTAGACGTCCGGCAACGGACGTAAGAGCGGAATTAAAAATTAAAGAAAAGTGGTAAGTGACTAGTGTAGTAACTTAATTTAGCACACCATAGTTATGGTAGAATGTATGGTACTGTAAACTTTAACAACAACCTTACCATCTACGCTGTACCATTACCATCTAAGTACGCTGTATATTACATTCTGGCAATAAAGTGATTTGATTTGATTTGATTTACAATACAACCCATAGACACACACTACTGGACCGTCAACTTGAGGGCCAATCTTAATAGTATTGTGTACTATGAGGGTGGGCCTCAATAGCTAAGTAGATGTAGCCAAAAAAAGTGTGAGTGGTACTAAGATATTAGGAGACCGCAGACCACCATACACGCCGCGCCGTTTACACTTCGATTAGTGTTAAGTGCGAGTTCATACATTTTGTACTTGAAAACCGTTAAGTGATCGTGATTAGTAAAATCAGTTGCACTCGCACTTAACACTTAAACAATTAGGGACATTAACCTATTTTGAATGATACCTATGATACCTATTTTGAACGTCGTTAGTATGATTTGTTGTTTCTACCCGCGTTGGTTATTGTGAGAAATCCTACATCGCGCTAACGTTATTTGCATACTCTTACTTATAAGAAAATATGTTCAATCTACAAATTTTGCTGTTCTCTTTGAGACAGTCTTGATAATGCCTCGTTTAGAGGCGAAACAATTGTCGACGTTTTGTTGTCCTTTTAACCCTGCGAAAAATAATGCTATTAAATTTTAAAAGTTTTTAACATCTTACTTACCATTACTTTGTCATGGATTTTCGCCAAGTAACGCCTGTTTCTATCCAATAATAAATAAATATTTTTGGACATTCTCACACGACGTCATCTAACCCAAATTAAGCTAATATAAGCTTGTGCTCTATACGACTGATAAACATACTTAATTATATTGAATAGAATCAGGCGTTACCTGGCGAAAATCCATGACAAAGTAATGGTAAGTAAGAAGTCTTGAGAATGCCTCGTTTAGAGGTGAAACATTTGTCGACGTTTTAATGTCTTATATTTTTGCGAAAATGATGCAATTATTTTAAAAAGTTTGAACATCTTACTTACCATACTTACATATTTCTAAATACCTACATACATATTTTACATAAAATATACCCAAACTCCGAAACAAATAATAATGCAGTGTTGCACATTATAGACTACTGCTAATGCAGTGTCGCACATTACTCGGACTACAGAGATTCTATTTAGTGGTATGTAACATCTGTCCTGGCTGTTGGATTTTGGTTTGTATTACAGAGTGGTTAGGTATATATTTTCTAGGGCCTGGTAACGGTAATAGGCTTGCCCCCTATTACGTGGGACCAACAAAATTACTGGCAAAGTGTGGGTGTGTAATGCACCTCTGCCTACCCCTTCGGGGATATAGGCGTGATATAGAGTCTATCTGTCTGTCTGTTAATTACACGGAGTCAATTGCAACGCGTTCTATGATTACTTTAGGAAAGATTTTTTTAATTTATTTACTTTTAGTTAATTACTATTAATAGCTTCAGCCAACAGTCTGAGTAGCAACAATCAAAATCAATACTAAACAAGAAGGTATTAATTATTATACTCGATTAGGTATATTCAACTAAAAAAGAAAAATTATTAGTAGACAACAATCTGAGCACCGCATCCCACACTTTTATAGAAAAGAATAAGAGAAAAAGAAACACTACATAAGAAAATACTGTCTGTGTACTACCGCATCTCACACCCTATCCGTGAAAAATGGTTTCACTAAGAGCTGTCTCACTCTGCTTGCCTTAGTGCAAAACAGATCAAATTGCAAGTCGGAAGGTAGCTCATTGTAGCTGCGTGCACTCCGTAGTAAAAAGGAATTACGCCTGTAATTAGTAGTTGCGAATGGTGTACTCGTATTTAGCAAAGGTCGTAGTCTAAGACCAAGCTGGTTTGTCCGCAATCCAATTTTGGACAGAGCCTCAGGACAGTCTATTGTTCCGTTGGCGACGTTAGAAAGAAAACCGTATACGACGACCGTGGAGCTCTATGAAGAAAACAGATGTCACTTACGTGTCGCCTTTATTCCAGAGGGAGGAAGTGATAGCGTTGGCAACGATGATTATAATCGTTCGAATATTGTCTTGTCCTGTAGTCCAAATAACGAAGAAACTTCCTTTGGATACCGTCAATACGTGACTTATAGACCTCGTATTGAGGGTTGCAGACCTGTGACCCGTATTCCAAATGACTACGCACAAAAGAGCAATACAAGACCTTCACCGGCTTAATTATACTGAAACACGCCGTAGTTCGCTGTATGAAGCCTAGAGCTTTTGAAGCTTTGCTGACGATGTAATCTATATGTTGCTCATAACTTAATTTATCGTCTTGTATGACACCAAGATCCCTGACACTATTGCACCGGCTGATTAATTGGTTTCCTAAAGTGTACCCTGAGCCAATCATAGATTTACTCCGAGTAGGTCATGTGGTGGTAGCATTTAGTCACGTTAAGCTGGAGTTTGTTACGGTGGCAGTAAGCTTTAAATCTATCAAGATCAGCCTGTAATTTAATTGTGTCAGAAAGGCTTTCCACTTTTTTATGAATCTTCATATCATCTGCGTAAAGTAGAATGTATGAAAACTCGAAGCAACTCTTAATGTCAGCAATAAACAGTACGAACAACAGGGTTCTAGAATAGACCCCTGATGGACACCTGACGGGACAGTCTTCCAAGTAGATATGTGACCGCAGAAGACCACAGCCTCTGTCCGATTTTCTACGTATGAGGAAAACCATCTGTACAAGTCGCCGTGTATTCCTGCTGCCAATAATTTCTGCAATAGTAGCCGATGATCGATCCGATCAAAACATTTACAATAATCAGTATATATCACGTCTACCTGCCCGCCCTGCCCCATACCATCCGTTATATATTCATGCGAGAGAATTAAATTTGAAGTTGTGGAGCGGTTCCTAAGAAAACCATGTTGTTCATTACCAACATTACTTTTAACAGCTTCATAAACGTCCGTATACACCACACGTTCGAGTACTTTGGAAAATAAGCATATTTTAGATATGGGGCGGTTGTTAGAAACCTCTGATTTATTTCCTTTTTTTAGCACAGGGGTAACAAACGCGGATTTCCATATTTTGGGGACCGTTCCTTCCGCTAAAGAGCTCCTATACAACACACACAAAGGCACAACAAGACTATCAGTACATTTGACTATGAATATTGGTAGTACAAGTCCACCAGACTTTGTGAGATCTAAGGTTTCGAGAAGTAGCAATACCCACGAAGGACATACCTCCACCGCACCGATACTTGTACCACTGTTAACATTGTTAGTGTTATGAGAGATAGTGTCTTCACAGATAGGATTGGTTTCCTGAAAAGTTGAATAAAAATAAGTTCCAAACAGATTGCAAATTTTCTCACCTGAGGTCGCTGTAATATCCTGGAATTGCATAACATCTGGAAACGCTCCGGTATTACTCCTACTCTTCACCTAGGCCCAGAACGACTTGGGATTTTTTACAATAGAAGCCTCCAGGTGTTCCATGTAAGTATCAAAACATGACTTTTCCATAGCTATTACCCTACTACGAAGTACCGAGTACGAATGGTAGTCTGACATATTATTTCCGTAGGTTTTGTACTTACGGTGAAATTTTTACTTTTCTTTAAGTATTTTCACTAATGCAGAGTTATACCATTATGGGTGTGAGCATTGTTTTACTGATTTTTACGGAATATACTTGTCTCTAAGCTCATATATCTTAGAACAGAAAACTGTGACAGCATCATCTAACGACCCTAAGGATAATATTTCCTCCCAATTAATGCACTTTATTTCGTCATTTATGGCTTCATAATCGCCCCGCGAGAAGAGGTACTTTTTTGTAATTTTTTCCAAAAGCGTATGAATTTCTACGAATTTTGTGTGAATAACAAAAGGTTTGTGTTGCTCATCGATTGGTACTATCAAAGGGAGACGGTGTCACATTCAGTTACAGTAACCGAATCGTTAGAAAATACTAAATCTAATAATCTATCAATAACGTTTCGGACCCAATTATATTGGGATAAGTTACACGTCTGGATGGTGTTATGTTGTGTTATGTTAAATAGTTATAAAAATGTCGATCTAAAGTAACACGCAGGCGGAGCTGCGGGCAGCAGCTAGTTGTTAATAAAGTTGTGCAGTTGTGCGTTATATGAGTAACCTTTATTTTCATCACACATGTAAACAACGCAAACATGAAGATTATAAGTTACGTGAGGTTTTGATTTCTTTATTATGAGTGGGAGCCACATATCTTCCGCAGAGCTACGCCACTCAGGGTCTCTCGAGTGCAGTAAACTCCTTTTTGGTTGCGATTAAAATGCCACCACCATGCTCCTGTTCAGTGCGAGATTAGTCACGGTCTCGCCTCCAAACGAGGTAACGGCCATCGAAAAACTCACTACCTACTATGAATACCGTCTCTGTCAGTCAGGATTCCTTTTAATCGCGACAACATCATACGAACCAAGGCATATACTACGATAAAACCTTGATACCATTGACTATATGATATGTAGTATACATATAAGTTTATGCTTGATACCTTTGTACGTAGTCCACGTACGTTTTGGTAATATAAACTAAAGGTAGCGAATTATAGACCTGGTAATATCATAGTTAAATAACAATATAAAAACAAATTTATGAAATATTTTTATAGACGGTACATAACGATAAACGTTACCTTCAATTGGTTAAGTAGGTAGGAATTTGCTTATGACGGAACACGGCAAAACACAGCGAACAACTTAAAAGCAACTTAAAAAAATATAGTGCATTTGATTTGTGAATAGTAACAATGAGATACGACCGGTTCAGAGATAAGGATTGCCGGCATTATTACACATAAAGCATGCTAAAATGACCTTTAATGTTTTTAAAGTACGGTCATTATTTCCCCGACATAACAAATTTAAATAAATAAACAGGTATTGCAACTTACTGATATACTTGACACGAAGACACAGCAAGTTTTGGAATACGTGGTACAGTGTGGTCTGCGGCTCTCAAACTGTTGTACGATATGCACAGTGTGGTCTGCGGCTCTCAAACTGTTGTACGATATGCACAGTGTGGTCTGCGGCTCTCAAACTGTTGTACCATATGCACAGTGTGGTGTGCGGCTCTCAAACTGTTGTACGATATGCACAGTGTGGTCTGCGGCTCTCAAACTGTTGTACGATATGCACAGTGTGGTCTGCGGCTCTCAAACTGTTGTACGATATGCACAGTGTGGTCTGCGGCTCTCAAACTGTTGTACGATATGCACAGTGTGGTCTGCGGCTCTCAAACTGTTGTAACATATGCACAGTGTGGTGTGTGGCTCTCAAACTGTTGTACGATATGCACAGTGTGGTCTGCGGCTCTCAAACTGTTGTACGATATGCACAGTGTGGTCTGCGGCTCTCAAACTGTTGTACGATATGCACAGTGTGGTCTGCGGCTCTCAAACTGTTGTACGATATGCACAGTGTGGTCTGCGGCTCTCAAACTGTTGTACGATATGCACAGTGTGGTCTGCGGCTCTCAAACTGTTGTACGATATGCACAGTGTGGTCTGCGGCTCTCAAACTGTTGTACCATATGCACAGTGTGGTGTGTGGCTCTCAAACTGTTGTACGATATGCACAGTGTGGTCTGCGGCTCTCAAACTGTTGTACGATATGCACAGTGTGGTCTGCGGCTCTCAAACTGTTGTACGATATGCACAGTGTGGTCTGCGGCTCTCAAACTGTTGTAACATATGCACAGTGTGGTGTGTGGCTCTCAAACTGTTGTACGATATGCACAGTGTGGTCTGCGGCTCTCAAACTGTTGTACGATATGCACAGTGTGGTCTGCGGCTCTCAAACTGTTGTACGATATGCACAGTGTGGTCTGCGGCTCTCAAACTGTTGTACGATATGCACAGTGTGGTCTGCGGCTCTCAAACTGTTGTACCATATGCACAGTGTGGTCTGCGGCTCTCAAACTGTTGTACGATATGCACAGTGTGGTCTGCGGCTCTCAAACTGTTGTACGATATGCACAGTGTGGTCTGCTGCTCTCAAACTGTTGTACGATATGCACAGTGTGGTCTGCGGCTCTCAAACTGTTGTACGATATGCACAGTGTGGTGTGCGGCCCTCAAATTTTTGTACGATATGGTGAACGTTTTTGTAACTACAACGCATAAATTTTTGTATTTCAAAGCAATGAGTTTGCTTAAACTATTCTTAAAATATTCATCCCGCCGATGACATCAGTTTTTGTGATCTATTTATAATCTCTTTCTTAATATTTTACAACGCATAAATTATAAATAACAATAAGGATGCTTTTAGAAGATGAAACAAAAATTAAACAATCTTTTTCAACTTCACCACTATAATTGGTGTTGTGTCTGTTTTGCGCACATGTATCTTCGAGTACTTCACCCAGATGTATCGAAAATTTTGTTCAGTAGCACTTAGCCTTCTTTGCTTTTGAGAGTAACATTTTATTGCTAGTGGTAAGATGATCATTAATATATATTCTCTGATTGCCAGATTATCCAATCTGAGCGGCGGCGGCGGTGAGTGGTGAGCTCTTGAGTTCCTGTCTGGATGCGGCCACGATGCAGCAATAAAATCCTCCGGTTACAAAAACTAACTATTATTGGCTTTGTGCGTTCTTTCTCACGTGTTGGCACTCGAGATATAAAATTTATTTGATTTTTAATATTGTAGTGTATTTTTGCACCAATTTTCAAAATAACTTCGAAGAGGTTTTCAATAAGATAGGAGTATAAGGAAAGAAATCGTTAGGAAGTTTGTTCAAGATAATCCTTGTCCATTATGCTAATAAACGCGGAGACAGCATTGTGGTAGGTACCTACATATTTTGCGCTTGAGTCACATTTACTATTATTATACACATTAAATATTATTCAGTTCGTAATCTGGTATGGACAGGTGTGTTTCGTGAGCCTACTTAGTGGTATTCAGCTGTTTTGTATATAAGTTTTTAGCCGTGTTTACAAACTTAAATAATTACTTAATGTAAGTGTAAGTGTAAGTACATAATGTATACGTTAGTTTTATGATGTAAATATTGATCCTACTTAAAGTAAAACATTAAAGGCACGGGCAAACTCGTCCTTCACATGCGACGTATACCACGCATTATGACAACTGAACCGGATCTGGCCCATAAAATTTGTATGATAATAACAAACACACTGGTCATTCTCCACACTGTCTTAGGTGTCACCGCGTCAGATTCGCGTGTCCCATGCTATCCCACGCGTACGACGCTGTCATTCACTTTAAAAGTGTCATACTTAGCGCATAAGATAACGTGAACGTCAGACGTTGTAAGACGTCGTACCAGTGTGTCGCTGTCTCCCACGTCGCGTGGTATACGTCGTATGTGAGGATGTTTTAAGCTTAAGACTTGATCAAGAACCGATAGGTGCATGATATGGTGTTCCCAACCTGACCTGCACTTACAGATGAGTAAGTGCTTGAGTTCCTCCCGACCAACGTACGAGGTTCGTCCAATAAATTCATTAGCAAAATGTGGGTATACTTAGAGCGCTGTTCCTGTCTAACGTTTTTTCACCAGGCAGCGTGCGGATCTCGCCTGCAATGCGTGTCGTGTCAAATTACATACAATAATGAAAGACGTTTCATATAGCGCGGACCGCCCGCACGTCGGTTGCTATGGTTACGGAACTAGTCACGAACTGATTTGACGTTGACATCGACACGCACGACAGCAAAAGTGCCCTAACTATCTCTGCCTACCCTTTCGTAGGAAGTAGCGTATTAACCTAAGTCATTTCATCAATGTCCTTGGCGATGCAATTTATAATTTTAAGATGTCATGACATAACGAATTACAATATACAAAATATACGTAATTATATACCTACTAAAAATATTTACATTACAAAATATCGTTTACAAAATCCTCTGCGTCATTACCAACTGGGAAGGTTCCCAGAATGCTAGCTACTTCCTTTATCGTGGTAAGTAAAATATTAAGTAACAGAATAATATTGAATAATTTTATTTAATTAGGTATTATAAGTAGGCTTAGGTATAAAATTTGTAAATATTATTGTTAATATTCATAAATTCATCGAAAGATTTCTATTGTTGTATGTAACGAATAAAGTCAAAAACGACTGTAACCTGACCTTGTATAGGTAAACATATCTTTACAACATGTAGCTATATTATCACTGAGTGATATAGGCTACTTTATATCCCGGTAACGTGATCCTGTGGGAATTGATGGGAACGATACCTAAAACTACATATACCTATTGTATATACCATATAATAGCTTTACTTTTGAAAGAGTTTATTATTTTGTGCATCACTGTGCCCTTAAAAGTCATAATTTAAAAATAGCACCCATTACAAAGTGTTTCCCAGTAACACTTTATAATGAATAGGTATGTAAACATTTATTTATTGACTGAGGGAGCGAAGCGACCGAAGTCTCCGTTTCAACTTGCAGACTGGGGATAATTTCTTTCGTTTGTACCCATCTACGGGTTCTGTCAGATCATGTTTGAGGCCGTATTTATCAACCGATTTGCATGAAACTTTACACACACACTCCTTGCTTACAATGAATAACATTTGAATGATATTTTTTGGTTTGGATGACAAATGAAAGAGTAATAAAGAAAATTGAAGAAGAAATTTTCTAAACAAAGCTGCTCCCGAAGTCTACGGTTCACAGAACCACTAGTATTTATTATTTATATAGGTATTTGAACTTTCATGGTAGTTCACATTACTATTAGTTTGTTCGGGATATCTACCATGTAAGATATCATTGAGTCTCCGATATTTCGACGCTCGCGCTGTTGTAAGCGGATGATGATGATGATGATGATCGCGGATGAACTCGCACTTGGCCGGTTGTTATTTGATTAGAACCTAGATCCCTATAGGGGGGACGAATGTTACATACTAACCTAGGTACCTTCAGGTACGGTTACACATGCTCATTCCTAGCACGAAAGCATGCTACAAGTAGCAATTGCAACTACATTAATACACTTATAAATAATTAATTTGACTGTTTGAAATTCAAAATTAACAAATTATAGGTTAAAAACTTTTGTTTGTCGGTCTGTCTGTTTGTTCTGGCTTAACTCATTACAGAGGTAATGAATGAAAATTTGTTAATTTTGAATTTTAAACAGTCAATTTAATTATTTTTAAGTGTGTTGATGTCGAGAATTTCATGTTACCACATCTGTTTGAAGTGTTGACTCTCTAAAATTTACGCTATAAGGAAACTAGCATGCTCAATAAGCAAACGTGTTCACACGCGCTGAAAGCACCCCCTCTTCTACCCGCGCTGCAGGTAGCATGCCCAAAAATCGCACGTTCGTCGATTTTTGAGCATGCTCGAAATTAGCATGCTCATTACTAGCAATGTTTCGACACACATGCTACTAGGCAGCAATTGCTACTTAGTAGCATGCTTTCGAGCTATTAATAAGCATGTGTAACCGTACCATTAGTCTCCGCAGTCCGGGCATACTTTCGTGTTCTCATTCAACAACTTGTTTATGGTCTTTGAACTATTAAGAAAATAATAAAAACAGTCTAAACGCTTTTTGCTTTTATCAAGTACATACCTACTTATGTAATTATGATAATCACGTCTATAGGTACATTAACCTAACGTAACTACTTAATATAATTGTAAAAGGATGTCAGTAATCACTTTATTTTATAGACTAGCAGTTGACCTCGGCATCACGTGTGATATTTTTTTCTAGTAATAAGTAAACATAGCCTACTCAAGCTAATATCATTCTAATGGTGAAAGATTTTTAGAAACCGGCCATATTTCAGTATATTCTCGCAACAAATGGATAAATTAGAAGTTTTATTGAGCGGAGCGAAGCGAGCTCAATCTTAGGCGACAAGTGTAAATCGTTTGTGTGTCTACTCCTCCGGCTCGACCGATTTTGACGAAATTTCGCATGCTGGTCGACATCATACCCGGGAGTGCATATATCTGAAATCATGAAAATAGAGCAGACCACCGAGGAATAATCACCGAAAATGTCCTGGACATCACCGAAAAACCAGATGATTAAATGGTTGCCATGGAAACACGTGCGTCAACAATGAAAATATATTTTTTTTTCATTCGATTAAGTTAAGTGTTCGATTCTGATATGTAATAAAAACATTTGCTCCGCTCAACATTTGTTGAAATTAGGTAAAATAAAGATCATTTTGGACACCCAAATACATAAAAATAACAACTTGGCTGGCAACACTAACACTTGGCTGGTTTTTTAATAACTGTTTTGTGCGCACGCGCCGACAAGAACAACCATAGGTAATATTAGGTAGGTACAATTTAATTATGTTTAAACACGACATTTGGACACGCCATCATCAGAGATCGTCTATTTTCTGTGGCATAAGTCTCTAACTAAGCAGAGTTGGTGGCAGATCTTATACAAGTAATACTATACCTACCAACTATACTTACTTACGTTGGATAAAAACATATATATAATGCCTCGTTGCTGGTAAATAAGTCAACACCTAAACCCCAATACGAATTGTTGTTGATGATAACATAAGACTTTTCTGACCAAATCGTATGGACACTGTCGTTTTTTTATTTTTTTAGTTCCGCGGCCCAAGGCCTCAGCCGCTCTAACGTCCGTTGCCGGGCGTCTCTGGTTACAAGCAGAACGTATTTCCAGTGGCGCCCGGCGGACTTTGACCACCTCTGTGGTCTCTGCGGGGTTTGGGTCAAGATGATAATCCCGCGTCGTTTGGGTAGGGTTTTATCCCGCGTCAGTGAGTGAATCTGGTTGCGTGCTATGGGGCAAAGGCCCCGCAGCACGCATCCCTTCAAGCCTGCTTCTGTAAGGACGACGGGTGGCGATCCCGCCGTCCTCAGGCCCCGATCATGGAGGTCGATGGTCTTGGGCGTAGATGAGTCTGCGGCGCCCTCGCCGCTGACTACGGAACTCGGCGGGGAGGGTACGCTCCCTCTCCCTCTCGGCCGCCTCCTTCGCGAGCACGACTTGCTTGCAGAAGGACACTATGGAGTACTGTCTAGGATACATAAAAGGATATAAAATGTCTGTCTAAAATATATAAAATGTCGGTCTGTCTAGGATAAATAAAATAAATAAATACCAAAGTAGTCAACCTGATAGGTAAGTACCTAAACATGGCAGAACAGGCTCCCGATCTACTTGTTAGATAAGTAAATGTATGTGAGAAAAATAGTAACGGTTGGCCAACCATTAAATACTTTAGGAAGCAAACACAAGCATAAAAACTAGCGCAAAAAGCTTCAATGGATTGTTATGAGAGTTTAGTATTTTTTGTGCAGTTTAATTATGTAGGCAAGCTTTGATATAAGCATAAATTATTTATGCATATAAAATTATTAACCGATTTCACAAAAGGATGTCTGCATATTATATTAATACTCTAATTACACATCTACAGACGGATGTTTGGATACAAGCAGGCCAGGAGGGCGGCGTGCTATGGACTTTCTACACACGCAAGCCCTCACTCACCAACGCGAGATAGTATCCAATGCCGAAAAATGTGAAATGGCACCGAACTCTTCTCTTCACAGAGACCGCGCTGGTGGCCGAAGTCCACTGGCGCCCTGTGGTTTATCCTTCCGAGGGTACCCGGGGCAATAGAGCCGATTTCAACAAATACGGATGTTACCAGCTAACCAAAAAAAAACATTCCAATTGTGAAGGCTGGTCCGGTCCCACCCGTAGCTTGTGTCTCTAGCGGGAGTCAGTGGAACGCGGCCGTTTCCTTCTGCGAGCAGGTAATTAATGCTCGTGAAGGAGGCGGCCGGTAGGGTGAGGGAGCGTACCCTCCCCGCTGAGTTCCGAAGTGTGCGGCGAGGACGCCGCAGACGTGACTACGCCCAGGACCATCGACCTCCATGATCGGGGCCTGAGGACGATGGATTAGCAACCCACCGTCCTTACAGAAGCAGGCTAGAAGGGCAGCGTGATGTGGGGCTGCACCCCCCCCATACACGCCTTCACTCACCGACGCGGGATAAAACCCGACCCCAGAGATGCGGGGTAACACCCGACCACCACGCAGTTGCCACCCAGGTGGCTAAGGTCCGCCGGGTGCCACCGGGAATTCTCTCAGTCTCTACCGGAGGCGCTCGGCAATGGACGTAGGTGCGGCCGCGACATCGGGACGCGGATTTAAAAAAAAAACCCGTAGCTTGTGTGACCCAACATTTACCGAAAGGTATAAAGTAGTTGGCGCTATAACGAGTTGTCCTTTGCCGTATAAATAACTAGAAAGTTGTTATGATAATCCTACAGTATGTTTGAACACATGGAAATTTAGTTACTCGTTGCACGTTTTAGAAAAGTAATATTTGTAGCAAAATTATAGCAAAATGATTTAGGAAATGATTCGTATCAATAGCCAATACCCAATATATACTGTTTACGTACTATTTTATGTAAACGATATTTTCTAATGTAAATATTTTTAGTATATTATTATGTATATTGTAATTCTCATATTCTAATAAATATCTTAACGATTAATATGAACATTTTATGTCATACATAACGTAGTACAAATTTCAGACAGCCAATTGGGGGCCATTTGGGCGTAATGGTAAATGTATAAATAAATTATTATTTTATGCTGGGTGCATCATAAGATAATTATTATATAATGTAAAATACGTACACTGATACTGGTTGTTTGTCACCATATGGTTAAGGAAATATTACGCTGCCGAGTAAAGAAAACTTTACCGCGATTCACAAAATGGGTACAGCGCCATCTATCAAGTGACACCAAAATGATTGATACTGATTGTGAACAATTAAGTCAACATTTGTATATCAAATATGTAAATAATGATCGTTGGCTGTAAACTGTTTAGGGTGTGATGAGGCTGATATGCCCATTATGGACAAAAGCCTTGACAAAAATAAGGAAAAAAAAAAGGTCAACATAATTATAACCTGTTAATGTATGTTACATTTAATTATCTGATTAAAATTTTATGCATATTTACACTTTGCAGTGGCGAAGAATGCACCATACAATCGAATACGTAAACTGCTTCCAACGCATGTCCGATAAAGTTTATTTGTGAATAGCATTTTTGAATCCGTCGGATCGGTAAAATATCGTTTCCGTAAAATATTTAGGATAATTTAACCATTTTCAAACGCAGAAATTAAATATGTTATCGTGTAATAAGTAGGTATTGTGCTTTAAACAAAGTCCACTCGAACTGGTGATTATAGACAAGGTAGGAAATGAAAAATCTTCACCTCTAGATCATCAGGACACATATTTATAAGACACACATTTTTGCGATCTTTCATATCGTCATCTAGGCAAAGGTTACAGCGCCATCTCTCGAAAAAAATATGAAACACAAAACATACTAATACAAACACAACATAAACATAATAATATGTATAACATACATATCTACATATTATCACGCCTATATTCCCGAAGGGGTAGGCAGCCTTACATACCCACGTTTTGCCAGTAATTTAGTTGGTCCCACATAATAGGGGGCAAGCCTATTTTCGTAGCCGGGCAATTAAAAATCCATAACCACTCTGTACCTTTTTCTAACCAAAATTCCCAAGGCGGCAGCGGCCAGGACAATCTATCACTAAATAGAATCCCTGTAGTCAAAACTATAGCGAATAATATATTAACCTCATCCTACCCTTTCGAAAAAAAGGCATGATTGTTAAGATATAGTGTTTGAATAATATCATTAGGTATAGTTCGCGAGAGATTAACGGAGCTTTGAATTTTTTTTTTATTTATGTACACAAAACAGAAAACAATACAAACATTCATAAAATACATAACTTAACAAGGTTCAGTTCCAAATTGAGTTCCTAAACTTGTATACTCAACATGACCAATAATGTAGGAAATGAATAGCCTAAAGTGGAATCAAAGACACCAAAATTAAATACTAATAATAATAAAAAAAACAGATAGAAACAAAAAGTAAAAAATAACAAAACGTCCTAAAATTTAACTACTATAACTTAGACATAAGTTTCTTTGTGTTGCGCTTAAACGACAGGGAACCCTGGAAGAACACATCTATCTCGTTACTATGTTGGTGTAGGAGCTCGTTGTATAGACACGACACATCCGCACTATAGGATTATAGAAGGATGTGTTGTTTATGTAAACCTTTCGAGCGAAGGTGTTGAGATGAGGGTGGCGACTTCGGAATCTTATATTGAAGTTCAGCAATGAGAGCAACTCGGGAGAGTCAATTGCGGAATGGATTATCTTGTGAAGGCACACAAGGTCACTACACTTTCGACGAGTCTCAAGCGTTTGTAATTTAAAATGATTGAGTCTATCTTCATACGTTCTTAGCTTTCCCTTCAAGCCCGACCTATAGCTTACTATGTACAATCACTTCTTTTGTACTCTCTCCACGCTATCTAAGTATGTGGACTGCGTAGAAAGGTGCCCAGATGTTGGAGTTATACTCTAGGATGGTTCGGATTAAAGTTTGGTAAAGATATAGTAAACTGGTTGGATTTCGAAAATCTTTGGTGATTCTGCAAATGAATCCAAATAACCTCGCTTAGACTGTATATGCTCTATATGGAAGTTGTAATGTTGTAATTTTTGTAGTGGCATTATTCCATTTTAGTTGGTTGAAATTGGCATAATATAGCGGCAACACTGGCTCTCTTCTAATTGGACGCTGGATCACGTGACTTGGGTGACCGCCATTTTATACAACTAGGTGTGTCCCGTGCTACACACTTCATTACAATTTTATTTATTATAATTTGTTTCAACGTTTTGGTGAGTTTTAGATAAAATGTTGTTGTGCTGGCGTGGGTTAGCTTATGTGTTGTATAATTTTACAGTGGATTCTCGTTTATTACAGGTTTGAGTTTGAATGCACACGTGTTGCGTCTGAAGTTGTCTTAATAAATTTAAACAGGAATCTTTGCCTGATCTGGCCAGGATTGGCTAGGGACCGACCTGCACGATACGCATGCATGCTGTGCATGTGTCAGCCAGATTTAATCGGGTGAAGCTTGGATATTCGCCTCCGAAAGGTATGTACACATAATATGTACGACGTGGTAGGCGCTTATAATAACAGTGGCCATAATGCATGGAATAAGTCTTTAACTCCTGTTACAGGAGGCTTACGGTACTACCATACTACCTGGGTGGAAACCCAATTTCCTTCTGCCTGGAGTGGGCAGAGACCAGAACAGAGACGGTGTCTGCCGGCTTGCAGGAGTGGCGTATCTCACCCGGAAAGTATCCTAGGAAATCTTACACTTAATTACCACAGTATCTTTCTGAACATAAAATCTATCGTTACTGACCAAGCACACCAACCTATTACCCTGTATTAAAAGATAATATAGTATCTAGGATAGGCTTTTAATTGTATACTAGGTTAAAACTAAACAACGACTACCGTCGTTGATTGAAAATGTCGGTAGTAAGTATAAATCGTTACATTATTCTTAGTTATTAATTTAGAATAGATCCTTGTCCGTGTGATATAGATATTTGCCTCTAATTCATTAAAACAGAAATAATTATAGTATAAGCCACATGTTTGTTGGTTCTGGGGCGAGATTTGACGATGTCCTTTAACTTTTCGTCGAACAGGGGCTCCAATTTTTGTGGAAAGTGGGATGAGAATTGGGAAGAAAATTTTTTTGGGAAGATGGTACTCTGCAGTCATTCGGTTTGGTGCCTTTCGGTTTGGTGCCTTTCTGAGTTTCAGTGACTGCAGAGTACAATCATCATTAGGTTAAATTGGATTTAGTTACTCCCGACATTACCAACTTTCACAGCCCCTATATCCCGGGAACCGAGCTTCCCACCTAAATTTTGGGCAAATTTTTGTTCTCCCTGCACCCCCTCCCATAACAAGTTCCATTCGCCTGCAAATAAAATACCGGGAATTCTCATCCCGCAAAAATACCCAAGATTCCCAGTACCCCATATCTCGAAAACTAAGCATTGGGATGCTTAGTTTAGTTAGTTGGGAATCTTGGGGCCGGAAAAATGAGGGCAATATTGACCCCCAGGTCAATATTGCCCTCATTTTTCCGGCCCCATAGTACCCTAAGTAAGTATTTGATCTTCCCACAAAAAAGTTTTCTTCCCAATTCTCATCCCACTTTCCACAAAACTTTGATATTACCGGTGACAGTTGGACGTGTTTCTATAAGTAGGTCTGGGGGCTATAACTTTAGTAGACTACGCACGCAAAAAGCTACTTTTTTTTTTAATTCCGCGGCCCAAGGCCGTTGCCGCTCTAACGTCCGCCGCCGGGCGTCTCGCAAACAGCTACTAGGGCGTCACAAGCTTTATAGCAGGCAGACGGACGTTCGCTACTGACTGCGTTTGTGTTAGTAGACTACGAAAACTGTAAAAAATTGCCTTCGACGTGCAATACGATGCTACTTTGCTACAATTACAATACGCGACTTAGGCCCTGACCTGATGAGGTGGGTACTGCAGTACCCATCTGCATAATGACAATTTAAACATTTCTTAAATTGCTTAACAACACACATTTTTTCCTTATAGTTCCGGATTTGGCCATCCAAGCCCACTTGAAAAATTCATTCTGTATATGTGTGTATTTACAAAAAATAATGATATAAGTATCACGCTCAGTCACCTCTCTCGCTTGGCACCGACCCGCGACCGAGTGCAGGTAGCACATACTAATAATACTTAGTATTTTATTAATATTCAAAGGTACTACATATTAGGTTTGCTTTAAAGTGATAGTAAATTAAATCTTTATTAAGTTATGTTACTGCTGCTTCTTACTATATCGTGACGATATCGATTCCACGATATCGTCACGATAACGTGCAATGTGAAAACGCCCAAAGACGGGGGAATCAGCCTATATTTAGCACGCTGCGCGCCGGCCGGGCGGGTTGTTTGTTGTTGCCGCTCGGGTTTTGTGTTTTTTTGTTTTTCCTTCTCTAAATATACTTTGATAAACATACTTATGCTCAAACTCTGAAACAAACATTTGTGTATAACAAAAAATATTTAATTCTACCCGGGAATCGAACCACAGGACTGCAGTCGCGTACACATACCACTGCGCCACCGAGGCCCATATTGCCCAACGCCCATACTACGTGGGACCACCAACGCCCAAATTGCCCAACGCCCATACTACGTGGGACCAACAACGCCCATATTGCCCAACGCCCATACTACGTGGGACCAACAACACCCATATTGCCAAACGCCCATACTTACGTGGAACTAACAACGCCCATATTGCCCAACGCCCATACTAAGTGGGACCAACAACGCCCATATTGCCCAACGCCCATACTACGTGGGACCAATAACGCCCATATTGCCCAACGCCCATACTACGTGAGACCAACAACGCCCATATTGCCCAACGCCCGTACTACGTGGGACCAACAAAATTACTGACTAAATGTGGGTGTGTAATGCAACTCTGCCAACCCGATATCGAAATTTTATAATCGGATGTTTATTCGAATGAGAATGTTGTATAAAAAAACTATTTACTAACCAAAAAAAAAAGTTAAATCTTGAATGTTTATAGCATCAATAAATTTTTAATTAATACTTATATCATAAATTTTGAACCGGATGTAAGTAGGTAAGTACCGGTTCTAACATAATAAATTATATTTTATCGATGTTTGTAATAGTATTGCGAAAAAATAAATTTAAAAATACATTATGCTAATTTAGTCACGTGGCCACGTAATGGTTGGATATGTAATATTTTTGTTGGCGATAATAAAATGGATATACAATATTTAGTTATTATATGGATATACAATAGTAGTTTAATTATAGGTATCACTTACTTCTTTATTATTGAAATTGTACGGGTACGGAACCCTAGAAAATGTTTTAAAAAAGTTTTTGATAGTCTAATTATCTAATTTATTTATTGCTACTACTCGTGTTGGAAATTAGAATTACTATAGGTACCTACTAATCACGAGGCAACCTAGACATGCGATCTCTTAGTTACCTACCAGAAATAGTCTAAAGAGGTACATAGTGTTTGTGAATTTAGTTGTTAGGATTAGGAATAATACTGAATCGATTTTGAAAATCCGTTTCAATATTGTATAACAATATAATATAAAGTAAATGGCTGAGTGGTAACTGGTTAGAATAATAATCTAATGTGTTAACATATTGGATACAAAGGTTAAACTAATACCAGGCAGGACAGTGTTAAATAAAAAAAAAAACAAATCGGTGTTAGGATGGGTTGCTTAAACAACCAGGCAGTCGTTACGGGTACTTGGACCTCTAGAAGTTCGATTTAGTTGAGCGCCGTAAGATTTATACCTGGGAATCCAGGGTCAGTCAATGAATCTTTATATAAACTTTGGAAATGTGTTTTTAATATAGTATATAGAAAAATGTAAAAAAAAATATTTTGCGCGTTCTCAATTTTTTAATTATTATTAAGTAATTTTTTAATTATATACAGGGTTACCTGGTAAGTCGTGCGAACCCCGTTCAGGGGTGGTAGTTCCCACCATTTCTGACAAATTTCACCTTGGACCCCTGCCCCCCACCAAAAATAAAATTAGAATTACCTCAACTAAATGGGTCGTAGAAAGAAGATTGATAGTTATAGCATCAATAGAAAATCAGTACAAATCAAACTTCAACCAGCAATAGTAAAAAAAATATCTATGACACCTAGGTTGCAGACACGTTTCAAAATATCTACGTTTCATTAGCTATTCAACAAGGTATAACAAGCTATGCTACTATTGAAGGTCTTGGATAAAAACTTTGATTAAAGCTACCCAGGTAGTAGTAACAACAAAAGCATTCCGTTAGGTACTGCCTCTATTGTCCATATCATCAGCATATCAGCATATTCCTTGTTCGTGAAGGTCGCCATCTTCAACAGTTCCAAATCACAAGCACAAATCAGAGTCCAGTTTACAAGCAGGGTCAACCCTTGGAGGACAATAGAGGCAGAACCTAACGGAATGCTTTTGTTGTTAATACTACTGGGTAGCTTTTATCAAAATTTTTATCCAAGACCTTCAATAGTAGCCTAGCTTGTTATACCTTGTTGAATAGCTAATGAAACGTAGATATTTTGAAGCGTGTCTGCAGCCTAGGTGTGGTAGATTTCTTTTTTACTATTGCTGGTTGAAGTTTTATTTGTACTGATTTTTTATTGATGCTATAACTATCAATCTTCTATCTACGACCCATTTAGTTGAGGCAACTCTAATATTATTTTTCATAATGATGAAGAAACTAATCTGCTACACAAAAATCGTAAAAAAATAAAGATTAGAACAAAAATAAACGAAAAAGATAGGCCAATAGACAAGAAATCGACATTTTTTCAAAAAAATCTTTAAAGCCTTATAACTTGAAAAGGGTTAGGTTGGGGGAGGGGCAGGGGTCCAAGTTGAAATTTGTCAGAAATGGTGGGAACTACCACCCCTGAACGGGGTTCGCATGACTTACCAGGTAACCCTGTATATAATTAAAAAACTGCTTAATAATAATTAAAAAATTGAGAACGCGCAAAATATTTTTTTAACATTTTTCTATATGCTATTAAAAACACATTTCTAAAGTTTATATAAAGATTCATTGACTGGCCCTGAGTTCCGAGATTTTACCATTTTTATGCCTTACTGCACTCCACTAATTGGTCTAATTACAGAACTTCGATATTGCCTATTGGGTTGTGGATGACAGATGGAAGACAGTCAATTCATGGAAAATATCTAAGTTTGGTGGCACCGCAGTTAGGACTGAAAAATTGACTTCAATTGGGTTGGGAAAATCCTCAGTTGATAATAATTGAATAGGTTATAAAGTCTACTTTTATTTCAACCATCATGATATTGACTAATACCGTAATTGGAGGAGAAATACGCTGCTACCTCTAACTGAAAATCAACCAGTTTGATTGCGTTGAATTGAAGGGTCAGTGACCCTTAAATTCAACGCAATCAAACTGGTTGATTTTGCAAAAAAGAATTGCTGTTGATGCTTTTTCAGCACAGCAAATGCACGATGATACTGAACCAAGTAGATATCGGTATTCCCATCGTATCGGATTCATTTTCCTGATTGTATCATTTAAATTATGGTGTTATTGATTAGTCTTTCGTGGGAAGGCGAAAGGCGAAGGTTTAGAGACACCCGATATTTAGGAAGTTTATAAATATGTAAGTAATTACTAATTACATTTGTTATAACAATGCCATCATTATCAGCTTACTGCAGTCTAATGCTGGAGAAAGACCTCTCCCATGACGTCATGTCCCTTTACCCGATCCCGGACCAATTACATCCAGCTAGCAGCGCCTGCTATCACGGAATGTATGTTATACAGTAAATGTGATAAATTGAAAATGATGAATTATCATCACCGATCATTGTTAACAATAACCAAAATTCGCTGTAAAATAACCAGATGTTTTTTATTTATTGTAGTGTTTATAATATGTTAATTTGTCAAAGAAAAAAACATAACCATAACTTATGGCATTAAGTCATAACATCTCAGCCCATCTGACGCCCCCTGCTGGGCAAAACCTCCTCCAAAGAGGGGGGAATTCAGCCTACATAATAATATACCACGCTGACCAGAAGGGTTGGTATAGAGTTTTGTGTCAAGTTTTCCTTATCTGTATAAATTTCTATTATACTTACTAAATATACATAGAAAATATCCAAAACCGAAACAAACATTTGTGGAGCACACACATCACACAATTACAATTAAGTATAGGCCTTACGTAATATAATTCAATTACTTAGTATGACTGCTGGAAATGATGCGTTTCAGTTATTGATAATGGCCAGTAATTATACATAATTTCCACTTTAATCACATTTACCGAAGCATAATATCGCCGTTACGTCATGTTCACCGTAGTCAATAGCAGTTAAATCAGTAGTTTAGGTAATGTCTTTGTGATACGAGAGTAATAGGAGACCCAGATTCGATCTACAAGTCGGAACTAATGAATATTTGATTGATTCGCAGACATTTGTAATGTAGTTTGGATGTTTCCGGGCACTTTGGGTATTTTAGCCACAGCTTAGCTTATTCAAATAACTAATTAGTTTTGCTTTTAACCGACTTAAAAAAGAAGGAGGTTTTCAATTCGACTGTATGTTTTTTTTTAAGTTTCGTCATGTCTGTCCTCGGTTTTCCTCCTAAACGGTGAGTGCTAGAAACATGAAACTTTGCATGGATATGTGTAGTTACTACTTTGATAAAATGCTTGCTGTTTGTTTTTGGGGTGCCTCCCATTCGATTGGACTTTTAATTTTAAAAACAGAGAGGTTGCTAAAATGTTTTTTTTTTTTTAATTTAAGTATTCCTTTGCGAGATATTCAACTTTATAGCTCATTTTTTTGGTAAAACTGACCGTTCCCCCCCTAAACGGCTTGCTAGAAAAACCTGAAAATATTTGTGATGGTAGTCCCTGTAATGAACTTTAAAGGAAAACTATAACGGATCCGATCTGTTAGTTCAGGAGTTATAAAGGTTATATGTTTGACTACGGAACCCTATTCTGTGCGTGGACCGATACGCACTTGGCCGTTTTTTTACTTTACATTACTTTGGTTTGGGTTAACCGAAAAATTGATTTTATTGTAAGCAGGTGCTTCCCGTCTAGTCACATTTTTTGGTCCCATTACGACCATTATTTGTTCTCATTCCGACAATTTCAAGTCGTTTTTTTTTGGTAAAATTATTTAAACAGTGAGTCGTGTAAATGTGTTGTTGTCATTTTGCTACGCCAGGCACAGAATAGGCAAAAGTACTACGGTTATGTAAGTACTATTCCCTATTCTGTACTACGGTATAGATACTTGCGTGGTATATGCAGGGACTATAGTACCTATAAATATACACGTCAAAAATTGACACAACAACCGAATGGGACCAAATAATTATCGAAATGAATGGGACCAAATTAAATTCAGACCAATTAAGAAGATAAATTAAGACCAATGACAGGAAGTAGTTGCTTTCATTTAAAAAAATCAAAATCGGTTCACCTATAAATATCACCTGAAAAAATTAAAAAAAAAACATACAGTCGAATTGAGAACCTCCTCCTAAGTAAATTCCGCGACTCATTTTACGCTATTCCTACAAATTATGCTTGTATTGCCTCAGCAGCCCTAATGTTAATAGTGTTTCTGTGAACCGTAGACTTCGGAAGCGGCTTTGTTTAGAAAATTTATTCTTCAATGTTCCTTATTACTCTTTCATTTGTCATCCAATCCAAAAAGTATCATTCAAATGTTATTCATTGTATGTGTGTTGGTTACACTTCGGATATTATATACGGACAAGATCATTTGAAATTGTATACTTACGACCGAATATTGAAACGTCACTGAAATAACGTGACGAACGTCTCAGTATTCGGTCGTTAAGTAATCTATTTAACTGCAAATTTTAATAAAAAACTTATAGGTGACATTCGCTTTGAAATTGAGGTGCTAATTACTTTTTTTGCAGTAGTCAACCCGTGACGATGGCTCTTGTAACAAAGTCGAAACGTCGGGTAATGTAAATGTATTATTTTCGTCCAACATCCTACTTACCAACATATTGCCTGATTTTACAACTACATCTATTTTTCCTTAAATATGTAGAAAGAATATAATTTAGATAGAAATTATAAATCACATTACATAGAATGGCATCGGCAGGACTCGAAAAAGGCGAATGCTTTGACCACTGAGCTACGATGACCAAGAAATAGAATAAATGTTATTCGCTAGAAACATGGTTGACATGGGTTTTCTTAACTGTCTAAGGTTACATCATGTTTTGCCGGATGGATCACGGCTTCCAACTTAATTTTTTTTTATAAAGTTCGACTGTTGTGGCAATCATTATTAGTATTATGGCATTTCGGAGTTGGAGTCCTGCCGGTGACATTTTAGTTTTTGTGATTTATTATTTTTCTTTTTAAATATTTTAAGAATAGTAGAAGTAAACTCATTGCTTTCAAATGCAGAAATATTATGTAGAAAAAATGTTTAAATTGTATTGTCTATTCTAGACATTGTGATGGTCCTATGTGTCGTGCGCTTCAAGCTGTAATCCTCATCTCTGGTGCAAGCAAACGGTAAAGCCTATCGAATTGGTTTAGGTTTCAAAAAATAGTCATGAAATAGTCGTAACGACATGCCAAGTCTCAGAAATAGTCCTTGAAGGGTTCCAGAGATATAAAGGTAACCTGATGAGGATTATGGCTTGAACATTTGAAAACTTCAACTTTCTCCGGAACGCCTGCGATTTTCGGTTTAAAGTTTATGCCAAAAAATAGTCGTAAAATAGTCGTATAAACTACTATAAATTTGAGCTGCTTTAATTTGAAAAAAAAAAGTTTTCGTTTGCCCTACATTTGTATGGAGTACAGTCGTGTACAAAATTGGTAACTAAATATGATATTACTGTGAAATATTCCGCTTAATATATAATATTACTTCCAATTAGACGTTTTCCATGCCAGCTGTTATAATTAAAAAAAAAACAAACATTTATAATTCGATAGCTTGACGTTCAAGCCATAATCCTCATTAACTTATGGCTATAACGCCATACGAATTTTGACAACGCTAAAAAATATTTTAACGTTGTCAAAATTAGTTTTCATTGAGATTTCAAATATGAGGATTACAGCTTGAAGCACACTACGTGTCCTGTTAGAGGACGTAACAAAATAAGTATCTCTCAAACCTACTGCATTTTTTAAATTCCGCTCTCAGGTCCGTTGCTAGGCGTCTCTGGTTCACACGCAGAAGGTATTTCCAGTGGCGCCCGTTGGTGTCAAACCTACTGGCTTAAATATGTAGATACTTATATCCGAGTCTAACCCGAGGGTGTACTTGGGGTGTCCGACAATGGATTAGACTTTTAGATTAGCATTTTAAACAAAATTATAAAAGTCTAAATCCGGATTGCAATAACCTTTGCTGCAAAACCCGGAGTAGGTCAGAAAACTAACTAAATGCAATTATACTTAATATTTTTGGACACAAAATATTATAAGAATTTAAAAAAATCCGTGACAAAACTTACCGTTAATTAAAAATTCTGAATCCACTTTAACACAAATGCACTAAACATAAAATTCACAAGACAAATGAAAAATGTACCGCCAATATTATTGTGTTACGTGGTATCGGCCGATCGACTCCTGCGCATACGAAACGCGCGCTCGTTTTCACTACTCGCGGTTAACTGTTTCACTGCCCCATCGGCACTTCGACAGTGTACGACTAACATTATAGTTTGGACATCATTTCTAAGATCGCTGCTGTCACAGTTTTCCAATTGTCACTATTTGATTCACATTTGTCAAAATGCTAGTCATCAGAGGGTGACTCTGACCTCCTTTCAAATGTGATTCAGTTTGAAATTTCCAATGCAATCTGCGTTTGCGGAAACAATAGAACCTTTATGAATAAGTATTAACATCTCCGGGGCTCAAGTTCACCTATAAAGTATCCGAAAACGGAATACTGAGAGCCTATTTCCGCAATAGGCTATATTCTTGAAGGATTTGGAAGGAAGGAAGAGCTTGTATCTACTGTGATAACTGATACAAATACCCATAAGTACTTACATACATTATAAAATAGGTACGTAGGAATATAATCATATCTATAACACCGTGTCTATCTGCCATCTACAGGTGTATTACGCACCTAAATTTTTGGTCTTATTACGTAATAAGTAGGCGGCAAGCCTATTTATTACCGTTTCGTTACCGGTCATCTCATCACTCATCGCAATAGACAATCCACCATTCTACTATCCGAACCTAAATTTCAATACAACAGCACATAGGAGGTATATCTACGGGTATACCCTAACTACAATCTGTGTAGTATATAATATGAAAATTCTATAGGTTACAAATGCGTAGATACTTAGGTTCTTATCTACTTAATTCCCCTCCACAACCCAGGGGCGATATCGAAGTTCTGTAATTAGACTGGTTGGATTTTTGTTTTAGGGCTCCAACTACCCTAACACTGCCATAGATGTTTAGACAACCGGGACCGACGGCTTAACGTGCTCTCTGAGGCAATAATAAGAACATCAAGATTATAGCGTCAAAATTTACCTTTTATCTACCTACTGCCAGATTTGTAAGAGCAAAGAACCTGGCAATAAAAACTCACGGCGTAAGCATGTAAGTGTATAATGTTCTAATTTCTTTATCCTTTCCTACTGTATGTTGATAAACCAGTTTCGTAATTATCGCCCACTTTCATGTTATTTTATAGTTTAGTTTTTGCGGATTTTCCATTAACTGTGACAAATTCTTTACAGAATATGTAGGGGACAATAAATCGTGCAATTCATTAACATTTGCTGTTGTTCGGAAGCGTCAATGACACACCTGCATGTATTCACTACTTCAGTAGGTATTATACTCATTGACTGAGGCTAGATTATCCTTTTGCATGGACATAATATCTGTTATGTTTCAATAACTTTACTGACGTCTCAGATATAATAATACTATACCCTTATATTAGGTACCTACCTGCTAGTAGGTACTGATGTCAAGAAAAACAAAGAGGATATTTTGTTTTTGTTTGTTTCGCCAAAGCATAAAAGTTACTTAGGTATACCACAGAAAAGGGTATGGTACTTATATTATACTAGTGGTCGCCCGCGACTTCGACCGCATGGTAATTTGGATTTTTTCCCGTCCCCTTCGAGCCGCGTCGCTTCCTACTTACTTGACACTTATCGTCATATTTTGAACAATTCACACAATATCTTTATAAATTGTAGTCTATGTGTTATTCTGATGTATAAGCTATATTATTGTAAAGTTTCCTTAAAATCCATTTAGTAGTTTTTACGTGAAAGAGTAACAAACATCCATCCATCCATACATACTCACAAACTTTCGCGTTTATAATATTAGTAGGATTTCCCTAGCGTCTGTTATTTACGTAAAAGTACCAATAGATGTAGCGTTATACCTTTACCCAAGTGTATTAAGATTTTAAGATATATTAAGTCATAATGTGTAACTGTTAAATATCCCAATACAGAAAAATAAAAATAAACGTGGTCCCAAAAATTATTTTCATATTTATTTTATATAAGCAAAGTTTCACTTTTATAGCACTAACCGTTTAGGAGGACAGCCGGACAGACATGACGAAATTATAAGGGTTCCGAGACTTGAACTACGGAACCCTAAAAACATAATAAAATAAATATTCAAGGGGGCTCCCATATAACAAATGTGATTTTAGCCGTTTTATAAAGATGTGTCTGACTCGCACTCGGACGGTTTTTTAATGTTCCCGCTGGACCCTCAGTCGCCATAGTGACACCGCCCGCCTGATAGAAAGCCGTGGGGATATTGATGAATAGAGGGCCATTCTCATAGTACCTACACAATAGTTTTGAATTGAAAATATATCTAAGTATTTTGGTAAAGATTGTAAAGTATATTTTTCTTGAGTAGGTTTATGAGGATTAACTGTATCTGCAATACAACGATAACATTTATGATAAAACTAAGACTTATTTTTATATTTTGGGTGCAAAGGGGCTCTACCAACATCTATAGGGCCCCAGCGACCTCACCTGCTAGTGGCGCACCTGCTGATAAACGGACGAGGCTCGTTAATTTACGGTACCTATGGAGTGGCTTCGGCCCCTACGTGGGTACCAGGTGGTACAACAGTGTTGGTCCGGGGGGGGTACCACCGTGCAGCTGTGCTAAAGCCACCCAAGTAACCCAGCCCAGGCTGGGTTGCGTTAGGGGTTCAGCAGCTGCACCGCCGGGCCCGGGGCGATGTATGGTGCAGCAGGCATGGGACCAGTGGGGGCGAAACGGAGTCTAGTGTGGGTGGTGTGGGTCGATTCGCCGGCCAGGGAGACCCTTAGCAACGGCGTTGCCGCGGCCGCCCGCAACACAGTCATGGGGCCCGCCTGGGGCCAACCACCCCAGGAGGCTGCCCCACATGTTGCGCATAATCCTGATGTGGGATCGCCGCTCCGGGTGGTAACCGGTGTGGGGTAGCGGCGGCCTTGCATCAGGGGGGTTTGGGAGCCCTTCCGTCCGGCGAGTCGGCTCCGACCTAACCACACGGTTCTAGACAAAGCTAGCCCCTGCGCTTTGTCACTTACTGCTGCACCAAATGTCGCCCTGTCTTCACGCTTCTTCTTCAAAATCTACAATGGCAGTGCAACAAAAAAGAAATAAACGTTACACAGCGGCCCTAGGAAACCCCACAACTTCACATTTCGAGGTGGAGTTCACTAACGTCCGTGGACTCCATGCGAACCTCGATACCGTCCACCACCACCTTGAGACGGCACGGCCCGCTGTGATGTTCCTCACGGAGACACAAATACGCCGCCCTGACGACACGTCTTACCTGTGTTACCCCGGCTATGTCATCGAGGAACAATTTCGAGACAAAGCCGGGGTGTGCGTGTTCGTTAGGGCGGATGTTTGCTGCCGCCGGTTGCGCTGCCTAGAGAACCCCTCCAATTCCGTCCTTTGGCTGCACGTAGACCATGGCTCTATGAGCCAGATCTACGTGTGCGTCTACCGATCCCACACAGGGGATTCTGAGACAACAAAGCTCTTCCAGTACCTCAGCGAGACGGCTGATGAAGCGCAGGTGCGGTTCCCGAACGCTGACCTAGTATTTCTGGAGGACTTCAATGGCCATCACATTGAATGGCTGGGGTCCCTCAAGACTGATCATGCGGGTAGAGCCGCCCATGCGTTCGCTCTCTCCCACGGTCTGACCCAGATGGTATGCGGGATCACCCGGATACCAGACAGGTCAGATCACGCGCCCGCTCTGCTGGATCTACTGCTGACGAGTCGCCCAGCCCAGTACAGTGTTTCGGTAGGAGCCCCACTGGGTAGTTCCGACCACTGTGTTGTTCACGCTGGCATGAAGGTGTCACCTCCTGCACGTCCTGTACAAACGTCACGACGACTATGGCACTACTCGTCAGCGGATTGGGACGGTCTACGCGATTATTATGCGTCCGTCCCCTGGAGCCAGCGCTGCTTTGTAGGAAAGGCTCCTTCGGATAGTGCTTCTGCTATTGCTGGCGAGATCAGTTTAGGGATGGATTATTACATCCCTTTCACTGATGTCGCCAGTATCCGCAGAGCCCGTCCCTGGTTCGGGCGAGATTGTGCCAAAGCTGTTCGACAAAAACAGTCGGCATATCGCGCCTGGATCAGGGCCCGGGCTGTGCGCGACCCAAACGTGGGCCACCTCAAAGCAGCGTACAACCGGGCCACAAAGTCGAGTAAGAGGGCCTTTAAGAGAGCGGATGCCCAGCGCGTCGCGCGGCTTGGTCAGGAGCTCACTTCCCATCCCACGGGCAGCCGTGGATTCTGGCAACTGGCCAAAGCCGTGCAATCTAACTTTTGTCAGCCCTCGCTGCCACCGCTGCGTTACCCAGATGGAACACTGGCTCACAAAGCCCAAGAGAAAGCGGATATGCTCGCAGACCTCTTTGCGGCTAATTCCCGGGTCGACGACCGTGGCCTGCAGCCCCCCGCCATCGCCAACTGTGGCCACACAATGCCTGATATTGTTATCAGGCAATGTGATGTACGGGCAGTGCTGCGGTCACTCGACACGCGGAAAGCCAGTGGCCCTGACGGCATTCCGGCGGTGGTATTACGAAAATGTGCAGCTGAGTTGTCTCCAGTATTAACGCGTCTGTACCGCCTGTCATACTCTTCAGGGCTCGTGCCGGAGGTCTGGAAGGAGGCGAACGTACAACCGATCCCCAAGAAAGGGGATCGGTCCGATCCAGGCAACTATCGACCCATAGCTGTCACCTCAGTCATTTGCAAGGTGCTTGAGCTCCTTATAAATAAGCAGCTCATGCAATTCCTAGAGGATCACTCGCTAATCAATGATCGACAATACGGCTTCAGGCCAAAGCGATCAACGGGTGATCTTCTGGCATTCGTAACGCATGTCTGGGGTGGGGCTATGGAAAGGCACGGCGAGTCCTTGGCTATTAGCCTGGACATCGCCAAAGCCTTCGATAGGGTCTGGCATGCTTCGCTCCTTTCCAAGCTTCCGGCATATGGTCTACCTCCTCAACTGTGCAGCTGGATTGCCAGCTTTTTAAACGAGCGCCGAGGCGCCGAGTGCGGGTCCTCTGCGATGGCCAGGCTTCTCGCTTCTTGCAAGTGAATGCCGGGGTACCGCAGGGGTCCGTACTATCACCAACTCTCTTTCTTCTGCATATCAATGATATGCTATCCCTCGGGAACATTCATTGCTATGCAGATGACAGCACACTGCACGGGAGTTACTCGGTTCGTCCGACGGCGGGGCGATCTGAGATTGAGGAGGAGAGACGACGACTCGTGGCTGATCTCGACCGTAACCTCGACAGTATCTCTCAATGGGGTACCGAGAACCTAGTCGAGTTCAATGCCCGCAAAACACAGGCGTGTGCATTTACTGCGAAGAAATCCCCTTTCCTTCCCCTACCCTCTCTTCAGAATGCATTATTACCAATGAAGGACAACCTTGATATCCTTGGCATAGACGTTCGTCGAGAGCTCAATAATAAAAACTACATCGAAAGATGTATAGGGCTAGCTTCGCGGAAACTAGGAATACTGAATAAGGTAAAGAGATTCTTTACACCGGACCAGAGGTGTCTGCTGTACAAGACGCAGATTAGACCCTGCGTCGAATACTGCTCTCACCTCTGGGACGGCTCCGCGAAGTATCTGCTGGACGCTCTCGACGCTATGCAGCGACGGGCTATCCGTATTATAGATTGTCCGGAGGTAACGGGAAGCCTTGAGCCGCTAGTTCAGCGCCGAACAATAGCTTCCTTGGCCGCATTCTACCGTATTTACCACGGCGAGTGTTCTGAAGAGCTCTTCAATCTGATCCCACCCTCTTTCTTCCGATCCTGAACGACTCGTGCCGGGCAGAGATGCCACCCCCACACAGTGGATAGCATGTTCGCGAGAACCGAACGTTTTAAACGTTCGTTTCTCTGCCGAACGATAGTGGCCTGGAACGCCCTGCCTGTGCACGTGTTTCCTCCCACATATAATCCTGGGTTCTTTAAGCGGAGCGTGAAGAGGCACATCAGTAGGTCGTCAAGTTGAGGGCCACTCTCAATAGTAATGTGTGCTGTGAGAGTGGCCCACAATCGCTAGACGTCGTCACGACTTACCACCAGGCGGGCGGCGTCAATTTGGCGAACCAAATATAAAAAAAATAAATAAAAATAAAAGATAAGTGCCTACTAGTCGCGTAGTCTACAAAGTACCTATCTATGCTTCTGGGTATTGTGGTACCTAGGTAAATGGTTTCCGCGGCTAAAGAAGTATCAATCACGCGATGATCACGCATTACCATCAGTAGGGAGAAGCGTTGTCACATTTAGATCACAGATTCTCCATCCAGAGAATCACAGAATATTGTACCTACTATCTTGTACCTTGTACCCTGTACCTTGTACCCTGTACCTTGTACCCTGTACCTTGTACCCTGTACCTTGTACCCTGTACCTTGTACCCTGTACCTTGTACCCTGTACCTTGTACCGTGTACCTTGTACCCTGTACCTTGTACCTACCTTCTAAGTCCTACTATAATAAAACAGTAGACATCTATGCTTTATGTGTAGGTAATACGGTAATACATATCATTGGCAGAAATTCAAAAGATATTATTTGTCCTTCCTAAAGTTTGTGTGGGAGAGATTGCTCTTTTGGGATAGGACTGCCCTTTTCATAAATAAATTGTTTTCCTAATTGCTCAAATATACGGGTGTTCCCCTGAAGAAGGTCCCCAGAAACATGACTTTAAAACCTAACGAGCTTAACTTCGACGTGGATCCCAAGATGGAGTGACTAATCCCGGGACTTTCCCGAGTGTGCTCAGGCGATCGGTAATCATTGCTTACATCCTGTACAGTCAGCCCAAATATGTAAGTAACAGCAGGTTTATGTAAAAAATTAGCAGGTAATCGGGGATGTTTTGACAAAAGCCCAGCGCAACATTACCCGTACCTAACTGGAGAGCTTGCATGAAGATTGTTATGAAAGTGGAAGAAGCGAAAGAAGTACCTATAGTGGTTGTTGGGAGGTATATTGAAACGCTTGTAGTAACAGTAATGGAATGAATGAATTATCACTAGTACGTGAGCGCGACCTCGAGCGGTTATGTCTCGGAATGCTTCTGTCGTTTCTGGAACGTGAGCGGGATAGTCTACGCAGGTCCATGCTCATTGCTTCGAATCTGCCGCTGAGGTCCGATACTGTACGAGTGAGCATGGCTATGTCAGTACCTACTTTCGGCGGTCGTCGACGTTGTACTTGTAAGTAGGTGCGCCAGTCCCTAGGCAAGTAGCCCTAGGGACTGGCGCACCTACTTCTACGGTTACTGGAACGACGTCGTTCACGCGATCTCGACTCTGGAGGGCCTCCTCCACAGTCATTTTCAATTTTACACTGCTGGGCTGCTATGCAGGTGGTCTGCAGGTGTGTAGGCAGCCTACTAGTCCAAATGGATTTGATGAAATCTGAAGGAACATTAGAACCAGCAAGTAGTTGCAAGTGCCGGAGGAATTGACTAGGCTTCCTGTCACCCATCTCTTCGTGCATGAGACGCTGTTGTATCTTCTTTTCTTGCGAGGCTGACAGTCTTCGTAAGAGCTCGGTCTTCAACGTATCGTATTCGTTTGAGAAACTATCAAATCGCGTACTTCCGATGAATGCTGCGGTTCGAGTTGAGCCAGGACGTAGTAAAATTTCGTGTCATCGGCGATTACTCGGGATAGCACGAATTATCCCTCCATTTGTGCAAACCATAGCTCTGGGTCATTGGGGTTGAACTTCGGGGTCTTGATTCCTACACGGTAAGCTTCTCCCAACATCACATACCTATGGCAGGATCGGAGCAAGTGAATTCCATACCCCAATGGGAAAGAGGCGTGACTATATGTATAGCAGGTTTAATTTACATTACCTATTCAGAAGAACATATCTGGTCGAAAGGCACCCTTTTCGACCCTAGTGCTTCAAGTTTCGACCAGACGGAGAGATGTATTCTCCATTGATAGTGAGTCTGTTACTGTAAACTGGGTTGGTTATGTCAACTTTTTGGATTACTTACTTGCACAGTGTGACTGAGCTTTATAAGTGGGTCGGTAGCTAGGTGCATCTTGTTACAAATGGTTGCTCGAAAATGTATGTAAGTAATACGTTTTAATAGTATTTAAAATTTCAACACACGAACACGTTATAGTAGTACTACTAGAAGTGTATACCTTTTATTATTGCCTAACGTTTCAACCATGCTACACCGGCTGTGGTCACAGGCTGATTGGGGACGGGCTGTGTTCGTGTTAATTTGTTGACTGCTTCGGTGGCGTGGTCGGTAGTGCATCGGCTTTCGACTCCGGAGTCTCGGGTTCGATTCCCGGGTCGAATCAAATATTTGTGTGATCCACAAATGTTTGTTTCGGAGTTTGGGTGTTTTCTATGTATATTAGGTATGTAGGTATTTAGAAATATATGTGTAGTACCTATATGTATAGTATGTTTATCAGTTGTATTAGATCGCATAGCACAAGCTTATAGCTTAGTTTGGGCTAGATGACGTTGTGTAAGAATGTCCAAAAATATTAAAAATTTATATTTAATTCCCGGTAAAAATAAAACTATACCAAACTATACTGAACGTAATCAACATAGTTCGAAGCAATTTAGTGATACAAAAACGACAATAAGTGTATTGCTATATGTTTTGTCACAGGAAGGATACAGTCTTCATAGATTTCTTGGAAAGCGATTTAATGTAACAGCCAGTTACAGGTGTATCTGTTATGGGTGTAAGGTCTTGTAGTCCCCGATCTTTCCCAGGTTAGTTGAAAGCAAGTTAGATATGACGTAGATTCAGGAGATAAAGTATTATTTTTCTCCGAACCAACAAAACAGCACACACACACACACACACATATACATATCACGCCTATATTCCCGAAGGGGTAGGCAGAGGCGGATTTTTAATCGAAATTTAGACAGAACATCTAGCCCCGCCGCCCAGACGCCACTGGAAATTCTTCCTAGTGCTAACCAGAGGCGCTTGGCAATAGACGTAGGACGCAGGAGCGGCATCGACCATCTAGCCCAAACTAAGCTAATATTTAAACCTGTGTTACCACATTATAAATTTGTAAATAAGTACATAGGTATCTACATCTATTTATCTCCTTCTCGTTTGTCTGTCGGATGTCTCGCTAAAATTTGAGAACGGCTTGACCGATTTGGCTAAATTGTGTAATTAATTGGTAAAAAAAAAATCAGTGTTTAAATATCATTGTAACACAATACACTGGTACCGTAGTTCAGAATTCACGTAGGTGGCTTCAACACAAACCTTAATAGCCCGATCTAGAACTTAAAATATGTGAAGCAAAGTATTGGTAAACATACCTCCGTGGTCAGAGCATTTCCCTTATTAGGGAAAGACCGCGGGTTCGAGCCTTGTCGATTTTTCAGTTAAAGTGGCAGGCAGATGTTTGAAAGGAAAAAAGAAAAAAAAATTGTTGCTTAGAATGATTATTATTAAATATTTGTCTACAGTACTTTGATTATCATCAACCCACATACAGCGGCGCGCGACGCATGTTTATATGCGCCCAAGATTTTCGGCATCCATAGTAACCCACGGTCCACATTATGAAAGCAGGGACGGCGGCGGGGCGTGCTGTAGCTTTTATCCAAGCACACCCAACCCCGCCTTGACAGAGGCCGTATAGGTAGGTGGGCTAAGTCTGCCGGCGCCCTGGAATTATCCTTTTGAGAGCGTACTCGAGACGCCCAGCAATTGACTTTGGGGCGGTAATTTTAAAACAACCTGTATCCATTATCTACTTAGTCTTCTCATCTGTTACAGCAACTGCTACCTAAATCCAGAGGCCTAAAGTACTACAAACAAAAAGAATACCATTTTGAAATATTAGTACACTCGAAGATACATTATAGCTAGATAGATAAGAGACGCGACGACCTCTTTACCTCTATAACCACACGAGGTATCACCTGTTCCGACAATTTGATACTATAGTCTGTCCTACAATGTTGATAAACGGCGCATAATGAAATCGCGCTATCAGATAACGCACGAACACAATCGCGAGAACGTCTTTTCCCTTGAAGAGTTGAAGCGATGACTGTGTTTAAGTTTGTTGGAGTAATTTGTGAAGCTAACAGTTCATTAAGTGTTGCAAGTGTTGCAGTTTTGTGAATGATATTGTACCTAAGTGTAATAAGTGGAAAGTGTAATAGTCTCTATGATTGTGAAAATATCAGGAAAAGTTATTTTTCTGTAAGTATTAAACTTATCTATATAAAACTAAGGAGTTTGTTTGTTTGAACGGGAATTACTGGTCTTAGTCCTAACTGAAAAAAAAAAGGTTTATTTTGCATGGTCCTTTGTAGAGTATGACTATTTTATCATCATCCACGGACAATGAAGGGGTCTCAATGTCCTATGAAATTGTCAAACCATCTTAAGATCGGCCTGGCTAGATGTTACTTAACCTTTCCAGTGTGTCTTACCTAATCGGTTACCTACCTCTAAGTCAGCCCCTCGAGGAAGGTGAGGAAGACTGTCTTGATACGCTGTAATAATATCACGCTTTGACCAATTTTTTTAAGTTGTGGCGTCACGGTCTGGATCTCTAGAATATCTAGTACCTATCCATCTATAAAAAGTGAGCAAATGGTGTGATTTTATGAATGTATCTATGTGTGTAGAATATAGCGCAGACTGTTAGTATTCTTAGAAAACAACACATCCGTCACATACATAACGTTTGCGTCGCCGTCGTTGAAATTTCAGGGAAAGTTCTCCTGAGTAACGGAGCTACCATTAATGACCATCGTTTATTAGGCTACTCATTGCTTTAAAAACATATTTTTATCTGTTTTAACTGAGAGATCTATGATCATTATACCCCCCTCCCCATTTCTTGTACCGCTTTCTGTTTCATTTTACTTCTGTTGTATCAATCAATTGCACGTCTAATATCATTTGATTACTGAATGTCTACAGACTTGTATATCGCATGAGTCGTCTTCAGGAGTGTTTCCAGGTTCATACCAATAAAGTTCGGACCATTGGTATGAATAGCGGTGGACGTTTTTTAAAGTGGGTGTTTCACCCCATGCGGTGAAGTCTTTTTTTAGACTTCCGCATTCGAACCACTGGTATGAATGAGGAATTACTGTTTTTGGGTTCCGGATTCGAACCAGTGTTATTTTACCACTACTGAACAGTCATACACGAAAGTGTTATTACATCAATTCATTTTTATTTACTCAGATGTAGGCAAGAGCTTAATAGTAGATCACCGTGCTATGTTATCGCTATCGCTATGGGGATTCAAACTATGTTGTTTGCTTCGATGTAATATTAAAATAATAATTGTGTGGGTACTATATATTAATACATAATTATATAAATAATGTAATAAACTCAACTCCATCCATTCTGACACTAAGCAGGGCTTATATATGATTGGTTACTATATTATATTGAGTAAGATATAAATAAATAAATATGTTAGAACACTCGAACTCAACGCCATCTAATGTCTATGTTTAATTTATATAAAAAACTACAAAACCACGGAGTTAAAACTTAGTTCCGTTATAACATGAAGTATATTATAATCAATATTTAAACCACGTTACCACCCTTAAACCGATCCAAAAAGCAGGTAAACGCTAGTTCGTTTCTTAAAATAAGCCAATAGGCAAAAAGCTTGTCTTTTTACGTGCTTGCTAGTGTGATTGGTAGACGATTACAATGTCGTCGTTTCTATGCAGTTGATTTTAGTTCCAAGATGAGAGTTGTGCACGTGAATTGTGTTTTTTTGGTAAGTAGATTTTAATATTTTATTTTGATTTTAAATTTTATTAGTTTCTTTAAGATATTATGTCCATTATATACTTTTGTTTTATCAAATTTGAAATATATATAATATATTATATAAATATGTACATATTATACATATAAAATAACCTAAGTCCGATACAAAAAGAAACTGAACGGCTCTTAGTTATTACATATATAGTTCGACAACAATGTAATTCAATCATCAAATATATTAAACTACACTGTTTTCGAATTTAACTAAGATCCATTCAGTTGTTTTCGCGTGAAAGAGTAAGAAAGATCCATCAAATTTCCATCCATACAAACTTTAAACTTTATAACATTAGTAGAATAATAGATTAATAATTATTAAATTTAAGACTTAGTAAATTGTATTACAGGATTTCTGCCTTTAAAATGTCCGAAGAACCGTCTACTTTACGTGGTCCGTCTACTACTACTACTATACAGAATTTGAAATTGTTTGTTGGTTTTTGGAATAAAAGACAGGAGCTCGTAATAATACGTGTCGTGTATTTCAGTCGGCCATGTTACAAAGTGTGGAAAGAAGGAAGTGAACATAGACAAGACAATATTGATATAATCTAAGCATAGACTAAACTAGGCTATGGCTTACAAGCTAATATAATATTATGACATCTTCCCTTTAACTTTATTATACTTATATTTTAGATTCTTATATAAAAATAACAAAACGCATTTTAGTGTTTTGACACGAGACAATTTGACGTTTTAAAAGATTCTGACAGTTGACATAATTTGACGTTGTCAATTCGACGATTGTTTCTAAATGTAAACAAACAATGGTTTACAACATTTTAGTTTACTAATTAATTACTTATAACTAAGTACATGACAATGAATACGAAACAATGCTTATAAGACTGTGTCTATAAGACGTTGTGGTTGCCTTATCTCTCTTCCTGAACTAGAATATTTCTTAATTGGTTGACTGCTAGTACGTTGAGGAGATTGACTATGAGAAATTTTAGAGTAATCATTTGTATAACAAGGATATAAGTTTGATTGGAACTGACTGGTTGAGTGTGAAAATTATTAGTCTGTGTGTTATGTGAATGAAAAGAATATTGAGACTTTGGTCTAAGTGTTATGTATTGTCTATTGCGACGATATGTACCAAATTTACTTTTTATGATATACGACCTAGGTTCAGGACTAACTTGTTGTATAATACCTGGAAACCAAGACGATTGTGGATGTTTTTGAAACATAACATGACTATTTACCTCCAAGGGTTTAAGATCTTTGGAATTTTTGTTGTAATACTCTTTCATCTTATGTAAATTTTGATTATTGACTTGTTTAAGATGTCTATAGTTACACAATTTTGGTTTTAAAAGTTTTTCTACTATAGGTAGCTTTGTACGAAGTCTACGTGACATGGAAAGTTGTGCTGGTGAACACAAATTGTTTTTGGGAGTATTGCGATATTGCAGTAATGCTAAATATGGATCAGTATTATCAAGTAAACATTTTCTAAGCATATTTTTAATTATGCCTACTGTCCGTTCTACCATACCATTTGAACGGCTGTGATAGGGACTGGAAGTGACATGGTGAATATTCCAATCTTGTGTGAAATCATGAAAAGATTTGGAATTCATCGGTGGACCATTATCTGACATTAATGTATGGGGAATACCATGACGAGCAAATATTGATTTTAACTTGATTATGACTTGGTCTGCACTGTAACCATTACTTAAAATTGCTATCTCAACATATTTTGAGAAATAATCGACTACAATTAAGTATGTATGCTTGTTGAACTCAAAGAAATCTATACCAACCTTATGCCAAGGAATGTATTTGTAATCATGTGGTAATAAACTTTCTTTAGTGTTACTCTTTCTTAAAGTGAGACAGATTTCACAATTACTGATGTAATTATCTATATCTTGACTAATATTAGGCCAGTAAATTGTATGTCTTGCCAAATTTCTACAACTATTCAAGCCTTGATGACCTTCATGTAATAGTTTTAAGAAATCTTTTCTTAAAGAAATAGGTATAATAACTCTATCTGACAAAAATAAAAGGTTATTAGCATAATGAATATCATCTTTAACAGGAAAGAAAGGTTTAATACAATCTTCTACTTTATGCTTTGAATTTGGAAATCCATTTTTACAGTAATTAATAAGAGTTTGAAGAGTTTGGTCAGACCTGGTAGCTTGTTCAATTTGTTGTAACTTGAAAGGACTAAGTGACAAATTAGCAGTGAGTAAATTAACATGAAGTTTAATATCTTCATCCAATTCTACTAATGCATTTTCTGGTAATGCAGCACGGGACAATGTGTCTGCGACATATAAGTATTTACCTGGTTTATAAGTAACGATAAGATCATAGGGTTGCAAACGAAGCATTATTCGTTGCAATCTTGGTGGAATATTAAATAAAGGTTTACTAAATAAAGAGACAATAGGTTTGTGATCTGTTTCCACTAGGACTTTGTTACCAAAAATGTATTGATGGAACTTAGTACAACCAAATAAAATTGCTAGGAGTTCCTTTTCAATCTGAGAGTAATTTTGTTGAGACTTTGTCAAAGAAGCTGAGCCATATGCTATAGGACTAATATTATGTAAGATGACAGCACCTAAAGCATCTTTTGAAGCATCTACTGACAAAGTAAGTGGTTTTTGAGGATCAAAGTAAGTTAAGACTGGTGAAGAACTAATTAGAGACCTTAATTTATTGAATTCTTTCTGATGACTGTCATTCCATGTGTTTTTATTAAGTAACTGTCTTATGTTTGATGTTTCTTTTGATAAATTTTTTATGAATGAGCCAAGAAAATTAATCATGCCCAGGAATCTCTGGACATCTGTGACATTCTTAGGCTGTGGCATGTTGCAAATTGAATTTACTTTAGATGGATCTACAGACACTCCATTTCTATTGAATATAAAACCTAAATACTTGACTTCACTTTGACAAATGTTACATTTATTACTATTATATGTTAGACCTATATCTTTTGCACGACAAAGAACTTTTTCTAGGATTTGATCATGTTCTTGAATGGTTTTAGCATGTATAAGAAAGTCGTCCATCATTATTTTAATGCCTTGTATGTCACCAAACCGGGAAATCATTTCTTTATGAAAGATTTCTGGAGATGCATTGACACCAAACGGTAGCCTTAAAAAACGAAATCTGCCATAGGGGCTTATAAAAGTACATAGTTTGGATGATTCTTCATCTAAGACAAGATTCCAAAAGCCTGACTTAGCGTCTAAATTTGAAAAATAACATGAACCATTTAGTTCTGCTTTAATTTAATCAATATGTGGAAATGGGTAATGTGAACGTTTAATAGCTTTATTTAACTTACGTGGATCTAAACATAATCTAATGCTTCCATCCTTTTTAGAGACAATTACCATAGAGTTGACCCAATCAGTTGGTTCATCAACTCGAGCAATAATACCAGTGACTTCTAACTTATTAAGTTCTGCCTTGACTTTATCCTGTAATTTAAAAGGAATTTTTCTACTTGCGTCTACCGACGGCTTGACATTTTCGTTGAGAGTTAAATGACATTCATAGTTTTTAAGAGCTCCTATTCCATTAAAAACCTTACTATATTTCTTTAGTATTGACAGACTGTTTGACTCTGTAGGGACTTTGTGACACATTGACTGTGATATGACTTGACTTTGACTGTTAGACTGACTTGACATTGACTGTAAATTGTTGTTCTGGCTATGCTGACTAAGTGTGTAGTTTGGACTGTGTTTAGATATATTTTCATCAAAGGTTACTGACTGTATTCTTTTTATGACTTTTAACTGTTGACATGACTGTCTACCCAGAATATTTTTGCAATCTAACGGTGTGATATGGAAACACAAGTTGTATGATTTGTCATTATACTTACATGGTAATGTACAATAACCGATTGTAGGTATACTTTGACCTGTAAATGTTGTCAAGTTAAATGGTGTTTGTATAAGATTTATCTCTTGCAACGCTAGTTTTTCAAATGCTTTTATAGACATCAAATTCACATCTGCACCTGAATCAATAAGTAAGCAAACAGATTGACTACAGATACTTAGGGTTATTGACCATTGGTTACTATCTTTTACAGAATTACATTGATAAACAGCACCTAGAAAAGCTTGATCATCATTAGAAAAATCTTCTTGCACATAATTAACATATTTTTGCTTGGACTTACACATCTTTGAATAATGATTAAGTTTTTGACAGAAATTACATTTTGCACCAAGAGCAGGACATTTAAAACGATGTGTTTGACCACACTTTGGACACATTGAGTTATTCATAGACTGATTGTTACCTTTATAACCATTGGGACTGCTATAACTCGATGAATGGGATGTATTGTATGACTGGTTAGGATTGTACCTTGACTGTTGACTGTGACTCTGACTTCTTGATTGACGATCCTGTGACTGCGGGTTATACCTTGATTGTTGACTGTGACTATGATTTCTTGACTGATTTCTTGACTGACTATGTTGTGAATGACTTCTACTGGACTGTTGACTACTTCTGTTATGTATACTATCTATACTAGCTACAGATGAATTGGGATTTGTGCCTGATAATATTTGAACTTCTTTCCGGGACGATTCTAGTGACTTAGCAATATTTATAGTGGCATCCAAAGTGGTAGGTAATTCTTGCAAAATTTTCTCTTTAATGTAGTGATTCTGATCATTTAGATTCTAACTAAATATATCTTTTAGTAAATCGTCTTGCAATTCACCAAAATTACACCGATGGGCTATATTTTTGAGATCTGTTATATAACTGTCCAGCTGTTCATTTTGCAGTTGCTTTCTGTTAAAAAGTTTATGCCTTATCATGGTTATATTGACTTTTGGGCTGAAATAACCTGCAAATCTGTCGATCAACACTTGTAGCTTGACTGTTTCGACATCTAGGTTGAAAGAATAAAATATGTGAAGGCAATCTGGTCCTATATAATGTAATAAAAGTGCAACTTGCCTATCTTCGCTTTCTTGATCATATTTAAATGCTTTGAGATATATTTTGAATTTGGTGATCCAATTTTTCCACGTGAGCGGCATGTTGGATGCATGAACGTCCATGTGCTTGAGGCGACCCGACGACGTTGAAGATTCGTCCATTTTTTTCTTTTGGTTGATCCAGTTCTTCCTAAGACACGCCAGTTTACACCACACCTGATGTTTGTTGGTTTTTGGAATAAAAGACAGGAGCTCGTAATAATACGTGTCGTGTATTTCAGTCGGCCATGTTACAAAGTGTGGAAAGAAGGAAGTGAACATAGACAAGACAATATTGATATAATCTAAGCATAGACTAAACTAGGCTATGGCTTACAAGCTAATATAATATTATGACAGAAATAACCAAGAGAGGTCGACGTGTGTTGTGTCACGGTGGATACGATTATACTTGGAAACGTAACAATATCGACGGTTCTGAGATATGGAGGTGCTCTAAAAAGGCTCTTACAAGTGTTATGCAATACTAAAGGTGCATTTGTCCCCATTCAAAATACTTAGTAACATAGTTAACAAATAGCCTAATCTAGGATTTTTAATAGTTGTTGAATTGGACTAATCTGCAATCTATAAATTATTTAGTTATTTTTTAAGAGCATTATATATACCTTAGTCTTTGGTTTTATTTATAGTTAAGATGTTAACTATTGTAACTCAATCTGTGATTTTTTATTAACTGTAAATGAATTTGTTAGTCTAATATTGATATATTATTTTAATTTTTTTATATTTACCTATATTTACACTTTAATACATTATAATATCATTAAAATCGTTAAAAAGAGAAACTTAGACTTTAAATATCTGAATTTTACAACTCATAGTTTCATTAAACCTTTTCTTCAAAACAGTATTTCTAAAGTATATAAAATAATAAAAAAGTAAAAATTGTCAGAATCTGGAAGTCAAAAGCAGTACTTCCGCATTCATACCACTGGTTCAAATGCGGAAGTCCAAAAAAAGACTGCGTGTTTCACCCCATGGGGTGAAACACCCACTTCAAAAATCGTCCACCGCGATTCATACCATTGGTCCGAATTTTACTGGTATGAAACAGGAAACACTCGTCTTCAGACAATCAAGACAGTAAATAACTTGCTGAGTTTCACTGAGAATGCGTGGTTTTCCCACGAATGTGTTACGTTGCCAGTGTTCTCTGCTTATATGCATTATAGCTAGGTTCAAGGATTTTAATTTAAATACTAAATATTTTTAGTGACTAAAACTATGCATATAGCAACAGAATAGGAGTTAGGTAGCGGGTTCATTTACCGCTTCTGCTAAAATAAAAGAGCTTGTTTTAGAAGTAGATTCACGTCAGTAGTGTGGTCGTGCACCACCAGCCCATCGCTACAGACTCTTAATCAGAGATGAATTAGTAGATACTTTACTACTTACGATACACAGAATCAGATGCCATTAAATATAAAGAAATGGGGCCGGTCTTACACAGACTCGATCGATAGCTATTACTGCATTTACGTAAAATTTCCAATAGGTGGATAAAATTAAACTTTCGACACAGGCGTTTGAGTACATTGGGGAGCTTATAGGGTCTAATTAAAGTAATTATATGTCAGAAACGATCCAATAACTTGCCGTTTCAATTATAATATTTCCGATGGACTTCCAGAATTATTATTATATTATTATTATCTACTAAATAATCCTTTTAAATTCCTAACCTGTTTACGTTTTTAACATGTATCCATATTAATCATAGATATCGATAAAATACGTACATATTTTACGTATTTTAACTAATAAATCTATGATTATAAATTATAAATCCGAAAGTGATCCGTGGATCATTGCTTACCTGATACGCGGGTTGAAAGTGATACATTTCGGAAGAGTAAAAAAAATATCAGCACATCTTGAGGCGATTGTAAAAACGTATACAGCCACCGTTAGATCAGTACAACATTATGGTTCTTTAAATGGTTATAAACAAAAAAGAGTTCAGTTACAATAAAATAAAACATTAATAGCACAAACAATAATTACTTGGACAGTTATATAAAAAAAGTTAATATGCTATTTGAGATTGCGACTAAACCTGACTAAACCCCCCGCCGTAATGGGGTCAAGTCATAAAAAATACTGCGTGGCGCTTCAAAAAAAAGTGTGTAAACAAATTAACGGGTTTTTTTTTTTTATATTTAGGTCGACAAATTGACGCCACCCGCCTGATGGTAAGCTGAGGCGACGTCTGGCAATTGAGGGCGACTCTCACAGTACACAGGAATACTATAGAGTGGCCCTCAACTTGACGACCCAGTAATGTGCCTCTTCGCTTAAAGAACCCAGGGTTATATGTTGGAGGAAACACGTGCACAGGCAGGGCGTTCCAAGCCACCATCGTTCGGCAGAGAAACGAACGTTTAAAACGCTCGGTTCTCGCGAAGACGGTTTCTACGGTATGAGAGTGGCATCTCTGCCCGGCACGCGTTGTTCGGGATCGGAAGGGAGAGGGTGGGATCAGGTTGAAGAGCTCTTCAGAACACTCACCGTGGTAAATACGGTAGAACGCGGCCAAGGAAGCAATTGTTCGGCGCTGGGCTAGCGGCTCAAGGCTTCCCGTTACCTCCGGACAGTCTATAATGTGAACAGCGCGTCGCTGCATAGCGTCGAGTACGTCCAGCAAATACTTCGCGGAGCCGTCCCAGAGGTGAGAGCAGTATTCAACGCAGGGTCTAATCTGCGTTTTGTACAGCAGACACCTCTGGTGCGGTATAAAGAATCGCTTTACCTTCAAATTTAAAAACTGAAGACTATTTTGTATGGAACTAATGACAAGGCGGTATGATTAAAATAGTGCGAATGAAAAACAAAAATTTAAAAAGGCGGGAAGTTGACGCTTAAAGGGATACGTCATGATCAATCTCTATTGTTATTATTTAGCTGACTTTTATTTGCTTTCCTCGTATTTGAAATGAAAATTAGAGTATGTAACTCGGTGAAAACACCCATTTCTGCCTCGAACTATTAGCGCGCACTTCAAATGTATTCCACGTGCGGAGCAGCGTGCACTAGTAGTATTCTGTAAATGTTACAAAGAAAATGAATGAGTAACATCTAATCTACATAAGATGTTAAGGTGCATAATTAAGGGCCCCACTAAAGTTTATAGGTGGCCACACCAATATAACCTCACCTGCACGTAATGAACCTGCTAATAAACGAAGGAAGCTCCGACAAACATAGAAGCTCCCACTTGGCGGCCACAGGCTCCCCTCTACGTAACGAAATTTATCTACCGAGTATAAACCTTATAATCCTGAAACAGACGTCATTGAGTGTGTGTGCGTTTATTCTAACCATTTATAGCGATTGAACAAAAATGTGCTTAACTGATATGATATTACAATAAACGATATGAGCTATATAAGTAAGTATGTTCTTTTATAAAATACTTTTATATGACTAATGAGTTCTGATTACATTAGTAATAAAACTTGTATTGATTGCAATAATTACTTGAATTAAAATATGTAAAGGTGTTATCTTGGTGGCACTCGCATGAGCTGTAGGACATAATCCTTATCACTGTCGTGATAACGATGGTCTTGCGTGTTTTAGCTCGCGTTTGTAGTGTGACGTTTGTTAATTGGGCGCCAGCAGTTGGCGGTAGGTGATCTAGGGAAGTCCTTTAAGGAAATAGTCAAGTTTTTGGTTGGTTCCTTGATTTACGATGAAAACATATTTTTCTCCCAATTAAATATGAAGCCGCCGATCCCTAGCACAGAGACTTACTTATGCAAGGCATTTCAAAGATAAATAGAACTTCAAAACATTGCTATAATATAATAAAACATAGGCATAACACTAGACTAATTCAAAATGCTTCCTAGACAGTTATCACGGACTCCCTTTCAAAACTCTTAGTAAGTAAATCGGTACAGTTTCTTTAGAACAGTCGGAGAGATCTTTCGATTATTTTTTTATCTTATCACAGGAACCTTATTGTTATCAGTGTTTAGTTAGTTGCGGTGCGCTCGCGCAGTGTCACGTAATGTTGTCGCCTTCATACTGAAATGTATCAAGCATTTTAAGAAAATTTTGGGGTAAGTTTCAATTATCAGCATAACTTTTTTGTTGTAATAAGGAAATTTTGTAAGGTTTTTTGGGATTTTTTTTCAGATTTTTTTCAACAATTTCTTAAGCGTTAGTTTATGAATACATGATTTTGTCTCAGTTAGTAATAACGTATACAGATCTCGTGAGTTTTAGATAAGTAGGTAGTTAATGGCATAGATACAGTTATGACTTCTTCAAAACGGTTACACATACATATAAATTCACATTTTTTTCTTTAAGGTCCACCTGGCTCCAGCCAGGGGCGTGTATTATTTCCTGATTCATAATTTTATTTTAGCACTTTGTCGGCGTGCTAATTACACATATTATAATCCTTACAAAGTTTCATCTTTCTACCACTAACCGTGTGGGAGAAAAGTTGAAGACGGACGAACATGACGTAACTATACCTAAGGGTTCCAAGACTTGAACTACGGAACCCTAACAACGAGAGACCGTAGCATATCGTAATCATAAAGTCAGCCCTTTATCCTTTTACCTCTAGATTTTATTTAAAAAAATAGGTTCCTGTTTGAATTTTAACCCTGTACATACAATTATACATACGATTGATTTGTATAAAGTTGAATCTAATTTCGATGATCAACATAAATATCAATTTTTTACGTATCACGGGTATTTTTAACTAACCCTTTTGACAAGACATCTCACATTTGATTAAAGGGTACGTCCGTCTAGTTCAACCATATAATATTCGCACTTTCTGGGCACCTTGAAGGTATATTTTACTACTAGAGCCAGTCGTAAATATAGGTATGTGTATTTTAATCTTACAAGGTTCTTACCCCTATGCCCCAAATTTCTGTTATAATTATCGCTTTCTACGAAATAGATTACATGGTGTGTAAACAATATACGTAAATACCTACTTCATATATAGTTATAGGTACCTACCTAAATGATTTCATGTTTTTTATTTTTTATTTTTTTAGCTCCGCGGCCTAAGGCCGCGGTCACTCTAACGTCCGTTGCCGGGCGTCTCTGGTTACAAGCAGAACGTATTTCCAGTGGCGCCCGGCGGACTTTGACCACCTCTGTGGTCTCTGCGGGGGTTGGGTCGGGATGAGAATCCCACGTCGTTGGGGTACGGTTTTATCCCGCGTCAGTGAGTGAATCTGATTGCGTGCTATGGGGCAAAGGCCCCGCAGCACGCAACCCTTCTAGCCTGCTTCTGTAAGGACGACGGGTGGCGATCCCGCCGTCCTCAGGCCCCGATCATGGAGGTCGATGGTCTTGGGCGTAGATGAGTCTGCGGCACCCTCGCCGCTGAGTATGGAACTCGGCGGGGAGAGTACGCTCCCTCTCCCTCTCGGCCGCCTCCTTCGCGAGCACGACTTGCTCGCAGAAGGACACGGCCGCGTTCCACCTACTCCCGCTGGAAACCATGGCTTGAAGCATGGTCTCCAGCGAGAGGGTATCCACGCCCAGACCCACTCCGAGGTCCCGGCGCTGACTCGCCCACGCTGAGCACTCCACCAACGTGTGGAGTGCGGTGTCGTCGTCGGAAACCTCGCAGTGTTGACACCGGGGTGTGACCTCACGACGGATGCGAAACAGATAGCTACCGAAGCATCCATGCCCGGTAACGATCTGCGTCCCACGATACGTCACCATGCTGCCTCTGCAGCCAATCGTCCGTGATCGGTCTCACCGTCGCGATGATGGTGGTACCCCACTTCAGTTGCTCAAGTCGCACCCTCCATGACTCCATGAGATTCTGGCGGAGTTGGGACCGCTGGTCATCGATTTCTCGAGACGCAAATGATTTCATATGTAAACTAACAATGAAAACTTGAATTATACTGATACACCAAACTTATTGGCGTACGGAATTGCAGAGATCGCAAAAACAGGTGCACATATTGTTTGATATCTTTAAATTAATACGTTTACAAATAAAAAACACTTCTTTAAAAAAATTGGCCACTAGCCCAGAAAACGCAGACAGACAGACAGGCGAAAGCAAAACTGTCTAGTCTCGGAATGTAGATGTGATGATCGAGATGATGATCTACAATTAATCTCCTCTGAATTATTGACTACTCTTTCTGTGATAAACACACTTTATCAGAATTGTGCAACGTTGTGGAACGTAAGGTTAACCAGACCACTAGATAAGACAATAGATTAACAGATATACAGACATATTGTATGTTAGTACGAGCACAGGTACGAGTATGGTTCTACAATAAAGATTTTTTAGCTGTTAGGAAATTTACTACACAAAATTTCACGAATACGTTTAGTAGAACCACATTTTCTAAATACTTATATGATCGCAAAAAGTCATAAGACACCAGAGTCCGGGATTGAACCGGAGTATTTCTCTTGCAAGAACTTTGCCACTTACCTAATAACTGGATCGTCGCCCCTATTGGCGTTATCGGGCAATTTTTGCCAAAGCTTCGTCTATCTATAAGCAGATTAATCATAAAGGTCAAGGATATATTGTGGACTCTGTGATTGATTATAGCTCTTAGCCTCCTCTGAAATAAGAATATTGATCAAACACATGTTACTTTTACAGGTAATTGAGGTCCAAATGTTTTTAAATACAGTAGCGATCAATGGCTGAGGGGAAGTGGCAAACCATCTGGAGGATCGTGCAGAGGAAACGGAACTCTGATACTGATATAGAAGAGTCTGGTACACTTAGAAGGTTCGTAACACATTAGTCAGTGATTATTTCAGTTTAAATGTACAGCAGCATCTGAAAAATAATACCTAGTGTTTTAGGGCATATTTTTAGATCAATTGTCAGCTATTTTAAGCTTTGTAATTCAGATTATTGAGTAAATACTTTTAGAATTTATTGCACATTTTTAACAATGCTGGATCACATAGTTAAGTGTAAAAATCTGGCAATGAGACAAGCAATATATTTTTCAATGTTCGACTGTATTGTATTTATGAATCAGCATCGAGCATTCATCGCAAAACACAGTAAATAGTAAGGAAGGGCGCCTGTCTGACTGTTGTTATTTTGATTGGTGGTTGAGGTCGATAGATTGTAAATATTTTATTCTACTGTGCATTGAGCCTCCATTATAATAGAATATAGGTAGAATAAACTTTATTGTACACCTAACAAAATATCATCCATTTTTGAAGAAATAGTTTCTTGATTACCAACTCCCGCGGGAGTAAATTCCCGGGATAAAAAGTAGCATAAAACCTTTCTCAAGAACTAACCTCTCTTTTGGTGAAAACAGCCTGAGAATCGGTGAAGCAGTTTTTAAGTTTATCACCAACATATATAGACAGACGTAGCGGAGGCTTTTGTTTATGTATTGATGAAGTACGGCCTACGAGCTATCTTTGACCCAAATAATATAGTCGTAATCTTAAAACTGCCGAGCAATTTTCTGGCTCTGACTGATGATGTTTAATCATTATGATAACCAAAAGTTGCATACTTTACAGATGTTTGAACAGCTGGGACCTGACGGCGCTGGGTGTGGGCAGAACCCTGGGTATTGGAGTGTACGTGCTCATGGGCGGAGTGGCGCTAAAAATCGCGGGGCCGTCTGTCGTCTTGTCCTTTCTTATAGCAGCTCTTGCGGCTCTATTAGCTGGTATGATATCGGATGTTACTTATATCTTAAAGGTTACGGCGGCTAAAGTGCGAAGTGGGGTTAGTAGGTATGTAAAAAAATAGTATTTGATTGATTTCGACAGCTCGATTCAAAGCAAAAGCTCGACTCTGAATCTCTCAATTTCTGGGTGGTTAGAAAACTTACCTAAAATGGCTAAAACCAGGGCTACACTTTGGGCTTTTAAAACATTAACATTTTGATGACAAACACTAGGTAATTAAACCCATTGATGTACTTAACCTCACATAATATGGGTACACTAGGAAGCACGTCTTGGCTCGCAAACTCTAGATCACCCTACCTGAGTTATGCCTAGGTAAAGCCTAGTCAATATTATATACTTAGTCTTATTTGATCTAGATAATGACTATCTGTTTTAAGGGTTTTAACCCATTTCCAGCGACTGATCGTTATAACGATCACAAAACTGTATTTAAATACCCTCCATTTAAAAATATGTGTGTAGCGGAACATTTTTGCTTATTTTTTATGATTCGTATCAGTGATCATTTAGCTGTGTTTCGACGCGTATTTCATTGACCTATATTACTTATATTGAATTTTACAAAGCATTTTATCTTATTCAAGTGAAAAAGTTTCATTATGTCTTCAAAACGGTAAGTTTTCACAAAGTTTCTTTTGGTTGAAACTCATGTAATATTTGTTTTTTATAAATTTGTAACCGTTCTAACAAAATATGAAGTATAAATATTAGTGATATATTTTGTGATCGTTATAACGATCAGTAGTAATTTGGGGATTTTTTATTTTTAGATCTATTCATCATACTAAACCATTATCTCTCAATGAAATTATGGACGAATTGGAAAAAGCTGATGATGATTCTATATTCCCAAGAAGTATATAATATATTTTTCCACCGGATAACGCGAATGCCGATCTCACGAGTAAAAAACGTTCAAACTCCTTCATATTATTTTTCCTGTGTGTTTGATGACGATGTTATCGAATTATTGGTCAAATATACAAATATTTATGCAGTGCAATAGAAATAAGTAGGTAATGTCACAACGAGTGAAATGAAATGTTTGCTTGCAATACTTCTTTATAGTGGATATGTCGTAGTTCCTCGAAGATACATTTATTGGGAAAAATCAACAGTCACAGATTTTAGTCTTATATATAACGCCATGTCGAGGGATAGATTTACATTTATTATGGCTAACCTTCATTGTTGTGATAATACTCAGATAACTGTCGATAATGACAAATTTGCTAAGTTGAGACCACTTTTCGATATGCTGAACGGAATTTTCCTGGATATAGCTCCTTTAGAACAAATGTACAGCATTGATAAGGCTATGATACCGTACTATGGAGGACACAGTTGTAAACAATGTATACCTCTCGCTACGATAGAATTGATCACTTAGTTGAATACAACGACACACAGCTTCGGTGTTCGCTTTGCAAAAAAAACACAAACTTCACTTGTCAAAAGTGTAAAGTTCACTTGCATCCTAAAACATGTTTTTCGACCATACTACTACATAAACAACTATGTAGTTATTATATTTTTTTCAGTAATAAAAACATTTTGTAATACCAATAATGTATTTTAATTAAAAATTGAGATACAATGTATAAATTGGTACTTGTATTACCGTTATCCTACTCATATTACTACTGATCGTTATAACGATCCTAATTTTCCGAGCATTCCGGAAAAACTTGATTTTTTTTGGTATTTTTCCATGTTTACTATATGCATCAAGGTAACAATATCAAAAAATGAGGAAGTTTTCAGACAAAAAAATAGTTTCAGTAACAACTGGGGGTCCAAAATTTTGTTTTCTCTATTTGCATCTTATATTCTACGATTCAATATACGAATCTTACGTCTGACGCATATTATATAGGTATTATCTTTTATCTCTTATCATTATCGTACTATAATACCAACAACGTAAATAATAAGTTGTGAATATAAAATCACACCAAATGGCAATCCACAGAGTACATTAGGCAATCATTCTTAATCGAAGACATGATGATTGTCGTTGTTTTAAAATACATTATATGGCTTTTAGTTTTAATACTAATCTGAACACCGCGTTTTAACTACGAGTATTATATAGACAGACAGAAAAATCTAAAATGTAGTGTTTTGGACTTGCACCTATTTTTCATATAATAAAGGCCTCTCATACGATTTTTATTGATATATTAGGCACCTAATAGACAGCACCTATAATAACCGCTCCGCCGTTTCTCGTTCCCAATTACCGCGGGAACACATTACCGGGATAAAGCTACATCAGTGATGAACGGAACCGATAACTGAACAAACTAATGAAAGATTTTTTAGAGTCAATCCAATGCAAACAAACAAACAATCAAATCTTTCCTCTTTGTAATAATCATAGATTACATTTATGAAATAAAGTATGTGACTACGTCCAATATTTTTTAGAACGGTGTGGTCGTTGGTATTTTATCTATCCTTCATTCGAACTATTACTTATATTATACCTAACCAATTATCAAGGAATGCGATCGCCTATTTGGTTATTAAATCTAATCGCTGTTGTAGATAAAACGTATTCTCATTGATACGTACAATTATGGGATATTCGCTGGCGTAGTTTAGGATTGCTTTTCTTCTTTTTCAGGAACAAATCGTCATTAGGAATAGTTAGTATCTGCACGGCTTTTCACATTATCTATGGACCACATTTTGTCAAAATTATTTCTAAACCATTTTTTTAAAAGAATACAAGCAGTCGCTAATATGTTACCGTTTACCCCTCCATGTAAGTTAAAAGTGCTTGTGTTAGGAGTGGTACGGACACATAAACAAACAATAAGAAGAATCATATATTTTGACTATTTACACGCCCTTAACCTTATTATATATTATTTAACAGCAGGACCATTCGACTTTGAGGACCAAATAAGCATTTTTGTTAATACACGTTTTCAAGTAAAAAGTGAACATTGGTAAAACCACTTTTTATAGATTGTATTCTCTACAATTTGATCTGTGCTGTTTTGTACGATAAACTTAGCTGTGCCCTTTCAATCTATTTTATTACTAACGACATGTTCTCTCTTTACTTTTCACAGGTTTATGTTATGCAGAATTCGGGACTAGAGTCCCTCTGGCAGGTTCTGCCTTTACTTACACGTACCTGAGTCTCGGAGAGTTGATGGCATTTATGTTGGGCTGGCTTAACATACTCGAGTTTATCTTTGGTGAGTTTTAATTGTAGTTTGATTTCTGTTGGTACCTTGAACTTTTAAACTAGATTTTAATTTGAGTAATCGTGATTCTAGGTCTTTGATTTTGTGGTCCAAACTCTCATTATAGCACGTCTGTAACAGTCTGCAGACTTGAAAATCGGTGCATTTGCTCACTGGTTCTTTATGCATATAAACAACTGTTGCCACGCTTTATGGCATCTTTCTTCTTTCTCCTGATGTAACAGTATACCCAAGTTAAAAAGTCGGTAACTGCACGCCATGGCTTTGTAAACGATGAGAGTGGACTTTTTTATTTAGGTACGCTAATGTATCACCAACACAAGGAGATGAACCAATGAGTCAACAAATAATACAGTTAAATCACCGTTTTAAAAGCACTACATGTAATCGTAATGGTTATTTAAGGTTCAGCGAGTATCGCACGCAGCCTGAGTGTGTACATCGACGCAGTCTCCAATCACACCATGTCTACCTGGTTCCAACAAACTTTACCTGTAGCAGGACCTCCATTATCACCACACTTCGATCTGTTCTCTTTTTTATTAGTTCTTCTCTTTGGAAGTAAGTATTAATATTCTGTAATGGCTTGAATTCTTCTCTGTGTTTGAATTCTTTTGATGTTACTATAAAAAAAATTATTATCACCGAAAGCAGGTTTATTGGAAAGGATACAATTGGAAACCTGCATCTGCTGCCAAACAAACGAAACGATGAGGCAAATGTATCCTACATACATACAGTCACGCCTCCTTCCCATTAGGGTAGGCACAGGCTATGGAATTCCACACGTTCGTCTACTATTTGTTTCGTCAATCTCCTTTCATCTTAGCATCCCTTTTTCTATTATAGTTACGACATCTTCTGATACACTTCAACGTTCTTGTATCACGCTGTTCCTCACTTTATCCTTTAAATTTACCCCAGGCATACTTCTAAAACTGCTCATTTCCATCGCATTTATTTTACTTTCAAGCTTCTTCTGCCTAACTCAACATTCACTACCGTAAATAAGTGTAGAGACAAGCACTAATCTATGCACAGCCAGCCTGGCCCTTCTGACTGTGCATAAAGCAGAGCTATGCAGAGCCCCAAATGTATCCTAGGTGCCCGAAACGACAATAGGCTCTCTATTACGTGGAAGTAACAAGGTGACTGGTGTAATATAGGCGTAATAAACACGTTTGTGTACAGTGAGAATGGCGTAGTTATATGTGTATGTACAAGTATGTATTTAAGCAGAATTATAGTGTTGTTTTTATTACAGGCATTCTGGCGGCAGGTGTGCGTGAGTCGTCTATAGTTAACAAAATGATCTGTTTCATTAATCTTATTTTCGTGCTGTTCATCATTATTGCTGGATCAGTGTCTGGTAAGTTAATGGCTTCTATTCCTATTTTTTTTATTACTGCTCTTCCTGGACTTACTCTGTCAATTCTGCATTGAATTCGACCGATTTAATATTCCCATTAATAGGTTTTTATTACTCTAAATGCTCTTACCCATATTCAAGAAATATACTTACTTAAATTATATTAAAAACTCTTGCCTCATTATTATGTTTACCTTAAAATGGAACAGGTATTTAACCGAACTAAATATAAATATGAAGGTTTAAGATGGATGTTTGCGGCTCAATAACGCATTGGGGGGATTTGGCTGAATTTGGTACAAGAGTAACTGATACCTTAGAAGTTAACAGATAATCAAGTGTGAGACACGAACATTATTTCGAAAACATAAAAAAATTGTAGCTACGTAATAATTTTTTCAGCGGATGCTAGTAAGTGGAGCCTTGCAATAGAGCAAATCCCTGACGGGTTCGGTGTAGGGAGATTCTTTCCGTACGGTGTATGGGGCACGCTCAAAGGCGCCGCCGTATGCTTTTACTGCTTCGCGGGTTTCGAAGTTGTCAATACAGCTGCAGAAGAGGTGAGAGATGATTATGATTCAACTAAAAAGCTATGGTTCCTCTTCTCTTAGCTTATCATAAATCTTTATTCGATTACGTCACAATGACTCCCTGACGTTTTTTCGTCGACATACTTTCTTGTAGCATTTATTACAAGTTTCTCAATTTGAGTCCTTCTATAATGTTCTCATTAAGTTTATGCCTTCAGGTGAAGGACCCTCGCGTCGCCATACCCACGTCGATCGTCGCTGTAATCTCCTTCGTGTTCCTTGTATTTACCGTAGTCGGGACTGTGTTCACTATGATGATACCTTATTATGAAATAGTGAGTATGCATTTACTATTATACTAATAATATTATAGAGTTAAACTGTTTGGTTGGTTGAAAGCGATATTTAAGCTCAGGAAAATATTATTTGTTTAATAGTTTAATAGTAATAATAGTATTGAAGCCGGCTCTAGGATATTTAACATCACGCTACGAGAAATAACAACGGTGCAGCAATGAAAAATGTTGCAAAAACAGGAACACGGACGAAGTCCCGGGTCACTAGCTAGTTTATTATATTGAGTGCCCTACTTATTAGATGCACGATTTTGAGAAGAAGCTTCTAAATCTTAACTGAATACTACACCAACTTACTACCAATTTAGTATTTTGTTATTATAAAATCTTCTTGAATAATTTTGCTTCTAAAATCTGATTTCTCTAAAAAAGCAACTTTTTACAGTGTTTCCTTTTCTTTCTCTTTCTTAGTCAGCTATTGCATCAATATCGTCAGCCTTCAGTCACGTCGGGTGGAACTGGGCATGGTGGGTCGTCAACATTGGAGCTTTTTTCGGTTTAACTACGAGGTAAATCTACTAGTCATCTGCTAACCTTTTACGAGGCGCGGTAACTCTATTAATGATCTGTTGATTGCTTAAATGAACCTGTGCAGTGTATAAAGTTGCACATTTATTTCTCTGTTTACACACATTTAAGAGGTAAATTGTCTTTTTCGTGATTGATAACCAACTACTTTATCATTGCTTCTTGTTCCAGTTTATATGGAGCATTATTTCCCTTGCCGCGGTTATTGTATTCTATGGCTTCAGATGGCTTGATGCTTCACTGGTTTAGTAAAGTGAGCAGTGGTAATGGATCCCCAATCATCGCTACTATAGTACCTACTTTACTTGCTGGTAAGTTTCTTAACTTGAAGTACTAGATTATAATAATGTTCATAGATTACAAAATAATAAATTTTATTTTATTTTCAGCTATATTATCTGGATTATTTGACTTTGAACAGTTGGTGCTTATGTTATGTATCGGTACTTTGGCGTCATATACACTAGTGGCAATGGGTGTCATTCTTCTCAGGTATGTTTTATTTACTTTAACTACATTATCACTACATTATACTAAAACTTTCGCCAGTCATATTTTAATAATCGAGATGAAAATTATGACATAAAGGCAGGTTTTCACAGGGTCAGTGCACAAGTTAGTATCGGCGCCAGTGTAGACGCTGATGCTGACTTCATTTGTTTATATGGAGTCAGTAGTCGTAGTAAGCTGTTTACAGTGAGCACACGTTTGTGAAGTCAGTGAGAAAGAAAAATGAATTCGCGAAAACAGAAGAAACAACGATAAAATTACTTGCTAAAAAAATTATCAGTTTTGCTCTTGAATGAGTTCGCAGAAATGTTAGAAAAATACTTATCTAAAAATAAACGAATTTGGGTGAGAAAATGGATCGACGAGAGAAACGAAACTAGTTGATCTGCTTTGCTGTTGCAATTGAAGCAATTGAGATTTGAAGATCCGGCAGAATACAAACTGGTGATTTTATGTCCTATGGGATATTCGTTTTCTCCATATAATTGCACCAATTTGAAGGTTTCGTCTTCGCTTAGTTTACAAGCTATTTCTAGCTAGACGCGACGTCACCCTACAACACAGCGGCAGTGACTGACCAAGCGCTGACTTGTCCGTTTACACGTGGTTTTTACGACTGGCGCGGGCGGGTGCGGGTTGCGGGGGGCGCCGAATGACCTCAAAATTCGAGTGCGAATATACAAGTCAGCGATGACCTCCCACCGCTCTGTACTGACTTCAAATCAATTTACGTTGGGTTTTTCTCGGGTCAGCGCTGACTTGTCTCGAATTCGGAGTCAGTAACTGACCCTGTGTAAATCAGCCTTAATCTTAATTCCTTTTCAGATATCGTTCAGATTATGTGCCTCGCGTAAAGATTGGTCTGTTACAACAGATTTTTACACGGCAAGGCAGACGAGCATCGCGGAAAACAAAGCGAGTTATTGACATAGCAATCATGGTATATTGTAAGTATCTTTATTTTACAAAAAGAGTGATGTTTTAAAACTTTGATGGTTCAATTCTTGGTAATTTTAAATAGACATGTTGATAGGGCAGTAAAAAGCATTATGTAATATAATTATTAGTGAAGAGTTGCTGTAGGCGGCGTTGTACCAGATGATAATGAATACGTTTAAGTTTGATTAGACAGATTTAATAAAACGCAAAATATTATGATACTTGGAATTTGTTCAGCAATAATAATCCTAATAAAATAAGGTAACTCAGAATTCCAATTAAAAAACCATTAAAAGTTCTCTGTAACATATTTATCACCGACAGTACTTTATGTACGTACTATTAATCAGTTTAAATATGATACGTAATATAATACGTATCATATTTAAACGTAAATATGCTATCCTAGCAGGCAATTACATATTTGACACGTTTGAGGTTGATACCCTGGGGTCATAGGGTCCGAGTGCTCGCCGCCTTTGTAGAAACATTGCTAAACGCTTAATCAATGCTTCTCAAGACCAGAAGGCTGGCTATTTCCTGGCCCAAAGAAAAAGTATCGCCATTCAACGTGGCAACACAGCCAGCATTCTGGGAACCTTCCCAGTCGGCAATGACAAGGAGGATATTTTAAACGATATTTTGTAGTGTAAATATTTTTAGTACATAATTATGTAGATTGTAATTCTTATTGTAAACAAATATGCTTAAGTGTTCAAATTATACGTTTCCAGTGGCCCTGTGTATAGGAATGGCAGTGGTCTTTGTCCACACTAACCGAAATTTCGTTGCCATTATTGTTCTACACGTATTGGCGATGTTGACTGTTATCATAATGGCTATGCAACCTTCCTGTGATGAGGAGCTACCATTTAAGGTGTGTCACTTTTCTTATCCTATTTTCAACCGACTTCCAAGAAAGGAGGACTTTCTAAATTCGACTGTTTTTTTTCTTTTTTTTTTGTGTTTTGTTTTGTTTTTTTTTGTCATCTCTGGACTGGGTGAACCGATTTTGATTTTTTTAAAGTGAAAGTCCTATTTCAATTTGATCCCATTCCGACAATTATTTTCCCCATTTCGGTTATTTGAAATCGGTTGTTGTGTCAATTTTTGACGTGTATTTTTATATATAACTTTTATTAGCCAGTGATATTAATTTATTGTCTTTCCTTGCAGACGCCGCTAGTTCCATTTCTTCCTTGTTTGAGCATTTACGCAAATATTCATTTGATGATGGTCATAAGCTGGCACTCATGGGTCAGAATTCTGATATGGCTATTAATAGGTTAGTTAAAAGTTTCTATAGGTTTAATACAAATAAATTTAACATTGCGCATCATAGTAATATTATTATTTAAAAATATAAATAATTCCAGGTATACCAATATACCTGATCTGTCTTCGCTGCTATAAACAAACATCCGCTGTACCAGAAAATCAGTTCAGGAAAAATAGTAAAAAGCCTGTTGTTCAAATAATCGTTGAATCACCTACACCTCCTGATTCAATATCGAAAAATTATGGGAACAATCATGAAATAAAAAGTATGCCAGATGATGAAATTATTACTATTCAAAATTCAGATATGGATAAAATTAAAATCATACAACAAATACAGTTTGAAAACAGTGCAGAAAAAGAAGCGAAAATAATAGATTTACTGGATCAAGTTCTCCAAGCTGAAGAAGATTCCTATGGTGAAGTTATAAGTTTAAAAGACAGTCAAAGTGAGGATATTCTATTGAACAACGATAGCTGTGGTGGTGACCTTCCACATCGAAAGTCATTTAGTGAATTGTCAGATGCAGGATCAGACGTATCAACAGGTAATCAAACATTATCAAAGTACGACGTAATTGCTCAAGTGCATAGAGAAGATTTACCTAAAGTAAAGGAAGAAGAAGAAGAGAGTGGTAATGATATAGAGGAACCTATTACTGAGGATGACGAAGAAATAACTGCATTTAATGAAAGCGACACGAATTCTAGAACAGATGAATCTGGTTATTCTGATACGATTGACAGACTCATTTTAGATGAATCTGTAGACGAAACAAACATTTCAAATATACCTATACCACCACCTTACGATGAAAATTACTTTAAGCCAGCAGTTCCTTTAAACTTCAAGAAGTACAATACCGTACCGGCTAAGCATACCAAAGAAAATACAGTAGACCACGACTTTTATGAAACACGATTAAGTTCACAGGTTAACGGTCCCTTGGAACCAACAGATGATACACATATTTCTAATATACCAGCACCACCACCTTTTGATGAAAACTATTTTAAAACAACTACTCCATTAAGTTTTAAAAGATTTAATACTATAGCAGCGCCTATGCATTCCAAAGGAGACATTGACGCAGAATATAATGAACCCAGGCCAAGTGTACTATCCAATGGTTCACAAAGTGATGGCAACATAATATTCGGTAGTTCTAGGCAAATTAATCTTATGTCTAAGTTAAATGACATATTTCAAAAAACAATAAACAACGAAGAGGAAGAACCAAGAGAGAAAAGAAGGTCACAATCGACAGGCAACCTCATAGAAGGAGAACTAGCTGTAGTGACAAGTAGAGAGCGGCCCCAAGTATTTTTAGATTTAAAAAAAGAATTATTAGCTAGAGATAGTTTATCAAGCCTACGGCCAGTTAATACAGAAGTGGAAACAGAAAAACCAGTGCTAAAGCCTGATGAATCTGAAGCAGAAGACCAGGGTATGAGTAGAAAGGATTTAAAGCGTAAACTTGAAGGTATATTTGCGGTTGGCGGGCCACAGCTTTTAGCTAAACCAAGACTAATGAAATCAAATCCACCTACACCAGAAGATTCTTCTCAAACCGAGTCATCAAGCACAGAAAATGTACCAAAGCTTCCGAAAATGGAAAAGAATGATACACTTAAAAGACAAAAGGATAAATTTAGTCACGTTTTGAATTCAATTCGTTTAAGCAAACATTATGACGATCATGTGTAAATAGCTTGTAAATTACATTTTGAGCATAAGACGAAAAGCTACGAGTTTTTGGCCAAGAAACTCAGTTTTTTCGGAAGACTAGACTAGGGAGCACGACACAATCGCGGTGTTCTATGAAATAGCATTTATGGCATGGTTGAAAAGCGATTATTGTCTTTTTAGTTTTCGAAACGAAAATCTCTTATACAACAGTAATGTCCGTCCGTCCGTCCGTGAACAACTTTCAATTCGAGAACGGTAAGAGCTAGAGACTCAGTGTAAACACCTTTAGATTTTATGAAAAAACTTTCGAAAACTCTAAAATATATGTCAAATTTTTGACATATTTTTAACTTGTTTTTTGTAATTCCGCCGCTCTTACGTCCATTGCCGAGCACTTCTGGTTAGCACTAGGAAGAATTACCAGTGACGCCCGGCGGACTTTGGCCACCTGCGTGGCCTCTGTATGGAGTTGGGTCGGGTTTTATCCCGCATTGGTACGGTCAGATTTTATCCCGTGTCGGTAAGTGAAACCTTTTAGCCTGCTTCTGTAAGGACGGCGGGTGGCTATCAAGCCGTCCTCAAGCCCCGATCATGTAGATCGAAGGTCTTGGGCGTATGAGTCTTGGCGCCCTGGCCGTCGACTTCGGAACTCAGCGGGGAGGGTTTGTTCCTTTTCCCTCCTTCGCGAGCATACCCTGCTCGCAGAGAAGCGGTTATGGTCTAAGGTAAACCGTATTTACTTGTACTATGAAATCTACCTTGTATGTGCTTTGCAATTTACACAATTACACAAATCTTCATTCTGCAAGTGCTTATACGTTATCATTGTTCGAACGTTAATCCCATTTGCATACTAAGTTTTCACTTCGGGGTCCAGGGTTCATTCGTAGACTTTAAAAAGTATTCAGAACTCTATGGAATTGAAATGTGCACTTGATAGATGTATTGTAGGTATTTTGTTGTTAAAAATATGGTATTGAAGTAATTAAATATAAAACACAATCATTTTTCCACCACTAGTTTTACTTTAAGTCACTTAATGACCGGTTGTGCCTCATGGTACTCGTATCATGATAAAACGAGAGTAGGTACTCATAGTCTGACTTGGTGTATTTGAAAATGTTTCGTCTATATATATGTAAATTATTATCATTAACTAAATAAGTAAACCTAGTTATTTAATCAGTGCAGTTTAATATTTTTGTACAAAGTATTTGTAAACTAGTCTTAAGCTAAATAGATTAAGAGACAAGTTCATATTAAACTGTAATATTGCGGTAACAATTAAATTCGGTAAGACTGAAGTCGTGCTGCTGTAAATTATAATTTATTAAAAATAAAGCAAACAATGTATGAATAGAATTTTAATAAAATACTACGAGATATTAAATTATTTTTGCTTACTTGGATGATCTGTTTATTACCGACATAATTATCTGGCCATGCAAAGGTAACGATGACGACAACTAGGATATGCTTAAACTTCTCCAATTCTTTCCCCACGTAACATATTAACTTCCAGATTGACGTTTCGCCCTTTGTCACCTATATCCTCTAGGGGGTAGGGAAATTACACTGCCATATTTTTGCCAGTAATGCCACGTTGGTTGGTGCTACGTAATAAAGGGCTAGGCAAACCTTTTGCCGATGCCGGGGACTGGTATAGTAAATAAACCAATTACATACCGTTCTGCAATCCGAGCTTAAACTCCAGCAGCCAGGATCGATTTTACATTTACATTATTAGATTAGATATTACATTAACCAAAGTGTGGACCAATATAAACCGTATATTATCAATTATCAACAATAAAGTATAAAGTACATCTCACACATTCGATAGCTATACAGCCGTAGTCTCCTGCATGTACAAATAGTAAATGTATTGGTAGAGCTCCATATCATGCACACAGTTGATCAGCAAATCATCTATTATCTGTTCTGAGATGCTGAAAATAGACAAAATTATCTGAAACATAACAGACAATAATCACGCCTATATACCCGAGTGGTTAGACAGAAGTGCATCACTTCCCCACCTTCTGCCAGTCGTGTTTGTTGGTTCCACATATTAGGGGCAAGCCAAGTTACCGGGCACTAACCATAAAAGTAAATAAAATGGAAGGGCTGTTTGTAATTCCAAATTTACAGCTTTTCACTGAATGCATAGGAAAGGACTTATATAGATGACATTTAATTTTCATCCTCAAAATCTCTCATACTGTTAGGTGTCATTTCAGCCGCATAATATCGACCTTCGGAGGAAACCTCACCCGGCCGGCGTTCTTGCGATTTTTTAAAAAGTTAGCATTGTAAATTGTGGATATACCTGTCAATCATCTCCCAGGGTTTCCCAACAGCGCTGTTCGCATACATGGGACTAGTCAGCATGTGCTGGACGAACTTGGTCCTGTACTGGAACATATTGTCACTGACCGACTCCGCTATGTTGAAGTTCAAACGGTACTTCTCCGCTTCATTACTCCGTGCCTTCTTCAACGGAACCTTCCTCTGAATATTTTCTTCTAGAATCTGTTAGAATAATACAGGTTTTCAATGATAGGAAAAAGCATAAATTACATCTTTGCACCCGAAGAGGCAGACACAGGCGCTCACACCACAAAGTAGATAAACGGAATTCCGGATGCTTTTTGCTCAAACCGTCCACATATCACCAAATTCTTTAGCGGACCTTCTAAGGGGCAAGCCGATTGCTGTTTCTGGGTACTTTTGTCTTCCGGCCAGAGCCTTGTCCGTCTTGAAGCAAGCGCTCAGCCTGCTTGTGAAAATAGCTTGGGCTCCGAAGATGCTGATAATGCCACTCACCCCTCTTGAGGTCCAAGTTGACTAACAGTCTTCAGGTATTTTTTATTAACATATTTATGTTAACTCACTCGAAGTAGCTGCGGTGTGGACGGCTGACCACATAGACTGGACCCGTTCACGTTCAGCAACTGGACATTCTTCGCACCAGTGGCCTGTTCTCCTCGGACGCTGGAAATTATACAGTTATATATAGTATATGAATATTTGTTCAGGCTCTGGCCAATATACCGAAGCCCCTTGTTACGCGGGACCTATACGAGGCCAGGCCAAATGCGATACGCGTTGCAGAGCACTGGGCCAAGGCGATTTAATAAAAATTATGTGTTGTCAATCGACACGAAAAGAAGAAGTAGCTGCGGATAGGTGGGTGTATTAAACGCCTCTGTCTACTCCTTATGAGATAAAGACGTGATAAAAACAATAATTTGACCTTCGGTTGTCTAAAGAGCATAGCCGATGTCCCTTATTATGATACCTACACTAGGGACCGACCACCCTCCGTCCATGTCGCGACGTCTAGACGCCATTGTGTAAAAAATAGACATGACTTATGGTATAAAAGCTAATGAATTTTAAGTGAATGTACTAAGTCTGTACAAACCCCATCTAGTCTCGAAACTGAAAAGAGGGTGTGTAGATACACTTACCTACCTACCTTAATTATATATAACTAGCTGGTGCCAACGGCTTCGTCCGCCTGGAACAGATTTCTGGTTCCCAATCCCCACGGGAACTTCGAGATTAAAAAATAGAATGATGCTTCTTTTACAGAGATTCTCCAAAGATAAATACCCGACATCCATTTAGCACGTCGCGTGCTCTGTTCGTACCAATCTGTCCCTTGTACCGTATACCAACATACCAACTGGTCCCAGTGTACAGTCAGCATCAAACATTTGCACATATCACAAAACACTACTACTACTTACATAGATACACGTCTCGGTCTCTCTGTGTTATTATTAAAAATTATTTGTAAAATGTCGAAGTTTTCCGTTGAAACGGCTTTAGGCTTTAGCCATTATCTGGAGTCCACACGAGGCTAAGTATAGTCTTATATTGGAGAAAATCCAAAATAAAACCCGCTTCCTATACTTCAAGCAATTTAGAGTGTACCCACTGTACCCGCTAATGTACCCTAGCCTCTTTGTGCTTGGCATGGTGGGGTACCTGAGGCTGAGCGTGAGGCGCGAGGTGGCGCTAGTGGTATACGTATGGCGGGTGCTGCGCGGGCAGTTGTACCACCCGGATATTATATTGGCGAGGTTGCAGCTGTGCGCGCCGGACGGATATGTGGGTGCACGTCTTCAGCCCCCCACGCTCAGAGTCCTCGTGGCGTGAACTAATTTACTTCAGTTCGCCCGTATATCGCATGCCATTGGACTTTTAAATATAATTTCTAGTGAGATCGACATCTATAGCTGCACCCTACCGAGGCTCAAGACAATTGTCGAAAAATGTGTAGCAATTGAATGAAATGACATTTAATGGGTTCATAATTATTTAAATTTAATTTTATTATTTGAATTATTTATGGCTTATTTTTGACATTCTTCATTAATTTTTAAATTTTAATTTCATTTTAATTTAAATTTCATTAATTAATTCATTCTTTGGCAGTGCCGATATTCAGACGTCCATTAATTTTATGAATTTTGTTAATTATTATATTATTTATGACCTACATACTACTTATTAATTATTATTATATTATATAGCTACTGTTAATTATTATGTTGTATTTAATGTTAATTTTGTTTTTATTACTTGTATTTTGACTTGCTGTTGTATTAGGATAATCCTGTGATGACACTGTAAATGTTTTGGAAATAAATTAATAAATAAAAATTCACGCCTACATCCCCGCAGGGGTAGGCAGATGTGCATTACACACCCACAATTTGCCAGTATTTTTAGTCCCACGTAATAGGGGGCAAGCCTATTGCCGTCACCAGGCACATACATGGGGCACACTAAAAGGTTTGCACTTCTAGCTAATCGGAAGTATTTGAATTTCGAATGTTATATTTTTTTAAATGTTGCAACCTTAAAATATTAAGAAAGTAATTATAAATAGATCACAAAAACTGATGTCATCGGCGGGACTCGAACCCACGGCCTTTTCCTAACAGGGGGAGTGCTCTGACTAAGCCTGAGCTACGATGACCATTACCGACAACATCGAATTTTTGCTTCATATCATATTCATAATTTCTACATCGCGCTATTAAGGTTAGCGTTGGATCCACCTACCGCAGTTCTACCGAACTACAACCTTCTTAGTAATAAAAAAAAAACAATTGGCGGGAAATCATTTGTCAATTGTTTTTTATAACACATCAAAGTTCTACGTATGCAATGAAAATGGAATTAAGTCGAAAAGATTTTAGAGCGATGATTTTTTATGATTTTAAAAGTTCTCTCTCTCCGCAATACTGTGCCGCTCGTCTTCAAAATGCTTTTGGGAGAGAAGCACCTTGTTTGAGCACCGTTAGGCGATGATTTGCTGAATTTGAGAGGTCGAGTCTCTTTACATGACGAATTTCGTGAGGCATGTTTTCTACGTGCTGATTGAAGGCTATCACTGCCTCTTCGGAGTTGGTAAGAGTGAAACCTCTCATCAAATCTTTGATTTAGGGGAAAATACAGAAATCACAGGATGCTAGGTCGGGGCTATGCGCAGGATGGGTGACGAGTTGTACTTTTTCGGAAGCTAAAAATGACTTTGTCTTGTTGGCCGTGTGTGAAGAAGCGTTGTCGTGATGTAGGAGAACGCGGCTTTTGGGTCGTCTTTCGCGCACTTTTTCCAACACCCTGGGTAAACAAATGGTAGAATACCACTCGGCGTTAACACTCTTTTGATCTTCAAGTGGAATTGTACAGATGGGACCCGTAGCTGAGAAAAAAAATCGTTTTTTTACCAATGTTTCTCGCCTGCCTCACTTTTGTAGGCTTATTCACATTTTCAAACACCCATTCACAAGATTGCTGTTCTTTTTCGGGTTCAAAACAATAAATCCACGTTTCGTCTCCTGTGACAATGTCATAAACAGCATTAGAATGTCCGTGGTCGTACTTCAGTAGCATGTGTGAGCACCATTCCACGCGAGCCGGCTTTGCTCCGCTGTCAGTTCATGAGGGATCCAACGACAACAAAGTTTCCGAAATTTAAATTCTTCGTGTAAATTTTCTGGATTTGACTCATACCAATCCCCAATAGTCCTCGAATTGTCTCATAGGTAATCCGCGGGTTTTCTTCAATTAACCGCTTAACAGTAGCCACATTATTTTCGTTGACGGCAGTTGAAGGCCGCCCTTCACAAAATTCGTAATGTAAAGAAACTCGACCTCTCTCAAATTCAGCAAACCATCGCCTCACGGTGCTCAAATAAGGTGCTTCTCTCCCAAAAGCATTTTGAAGACGAGCGGCACAGTCTTGCGGAGAGAGAGAACTTTTAAAATCATAAAAAATCATCGCTCTAAAGTCTTTTCGACTTAATTCCATTTTCGTTGCATCCGTAGAACTTTGATGTGTGATAAAAAACTATTGACAAATGATTTCCCGCCAATTGTTTTTTTTATTACTAAGAAGGTTGCAACGTTTAAAAAAATATAACATTCGAAATTCACATAGTTCCGATTAGCTAGAAGTGCAAAACTTTGTGTGCCCCAAGTATAATGGGTTACGTCCAAAATTGCCGAATGATTTTAATAAAAAGTAGCAGCAATATTGTAATTTTGAAATTGAAACTTGTTGCCTTGCGATGAAATGTTGATAAAAGGCAACAAAATCTTACGTACCAGCCGCTATGGCACAGACATTAAAGTCCTGGGCGTCTCGAACTATCGGACGTCACACCGAAAATACTTATCCATACGAGTATTCTTAAGGCTGCTACACACAGTGCCGGCGGCAGTGCCACCGTCCATGCTGCTAGCCATGCCTCCGCTAACCCTAATAACGGCTTGCCGCAAAAAGAAGCCGCCGGCATGGCCGCCGGGCCGTGCCGGCGGGTTGCGCGGGGTGCCGGCGTCAGTTCATACATACATGACTGTCACAACGGGAATGATGCTTGGCGGCTATGCGCGGCCTAAGCCGCCGGGTTTATGCCGAGCGGCACTGCCGCCGGTACTGTGTGTAGCAGCTTTTAGACATGAGGATGAGGCATATTATACACCAACATTTCGCCAGTAAGTTTATGTAACTTTGCTGCTCTCGTGTGATAGCGGACAGCCCATTGACGGTAACCGGGCAGTTTTGTTTGTCAGAGACCGTTCATAGTGTTTTTATGTGTTCACTTTATTGAGCGAAGCGAGGGTAGCGAAGCGAGCGTAGCGAGCGGAGCTCCTTATCAGGTGACTCAAATGCAACTCGATGTGAAATTGTTTCTCGGCAACTACCCAACCGATTTTCATGATTTTTGCACTCAAAAATCAAGCATTCTCAGGAGCAGATTTTGTTCGAGACCGAATTTTGATTTAAGACCCTCAAAAAAAGTTATTGACCAAAAAAATTTAATGACCAAAAATATGACAATAGTCGCTTCGCTCAATTGCATGTTGCAGCGCAGTACCACGACAGCGACCGCAGCTCCTAGTTATTCATTGGCGCAGAGGTCTTGGCGCTAAAGTGCTACCGGCGAAATAGAAACGACATAGTGGTTGAGGGGTACTCCAGAACCCTAGCTCCCAGGACTGTGAGCCCCACTAAAGTACTGCAATTCAATAGCGAAGTAGAAAAAGGTGGACACCTTTTTCTTTTCTATTTCACCTTAGTCGATTCACGGGATCGTTCGTATGTGAAATCACTACGATTCGGCAAAGTGATGCCCGCAATGGCTCTCGTCAATCGTGAACATCTTGGCTGTGAGCGAGTTTTTATGCTGACTGTAGGTGCTCGTATAGAGGGCAAGGTCGCCGTTGTTGATCGATAGATACGTTTTGTTTTTAGCAATACGCTTCCGTGACTTGTCTACATTTGTTGTACCATACTACTTACATTCTATTGGTTCTTGTCAAAGTTTTTGTTAACATATTGATTTCTCTGACTCTTCTTTACATTATAGTTAAGTTTGTTTGAATTCTTTTAAATACTTCAAATATTTCAATGAATACCTACTAAAATTATAATTATACTAGGAGCGAAGCAGCAATGGAAAATGTTGATAACCGCGCGGACAAAGTCGCGGACTTCCGCTAGTATAAACAATAAAACGCTATAACATTTAGTAACAAAATAGTTAGGAGACACATAGTTGATTGTTCGGTGCCGATGACATCAGGAGACAAGGTCGACTCAATGAAGACGCTACGATTATCTCATTACAGATGTGAATCTCTCCACAACACACACCCGGGAGTTTTATTGAAACACACACACATACAAAATCCCCTCTTTATCCCTAAAAGAGTAGTTAAGTAGATGGACAGAGTAAGGAACGAGAAGTTTAAAAGTTGCGCCAGTGAGTAAAAAAATGGGGATTGCGTGATCTTCATGGTATAGAGTATGGACATTATATGAAAAGAAATGAAAATAATGTGGTTAAATACATACGTGCAAAGTAGTGGTATGGACCTTTGGAAGCAGAGGTAGGCTCAAAAATTGACACAACAACCGTCTATAAACTACTGAAATAGGACCAAATTGACACAACAACCGTCTACAAACTACCGAAATAGGTCCAAATTGACACAACAACCGTCTATAAACTACCGAAATAGGACCAAATTCAAATGGGAACACTTGGGAAGTAAGTAGTAACTTTCAATGAATAAAAATCGAAATCGGTAAACCCAGTTCAAAGATTTGAGGTAACAAACGTAAAAAAAAATATAGAGAACCTACTCCTTTTTTGTAAGGCGGTTAAAACATAAATACTTCTAGTATAGTCTAATTCTTCATCAATTTATGTGAACGATTGAGTGAATTTATAAATAATCTCTATAATAATCTACCGAGTCTATTTATAAATAGTCTAAGGAAAATAATCAATTCAGACGACCAACAGGAGCTGTCAGCGACGAATAATTATCATAACGATGATATAAAATTACCATACAGAGACAACCATTATGATAAGCATATCGATCGATAATCGGTTCTGCAATGAGGTAATAGTACGTGATTGAGAGAAAATAGAGAAAAGTTTTGCTTAGTTGAAACAGACACAAAAGTAAGCCCGTAACTCCGGGCTTAACCTCGTCCATCTGACAGTTGATGCGCCGCGTGGAGAAAAAGATGAATAACTTGGGCGCTGGGTTATATTATTTATTATCCTTGTAATGTATTGCCATAGGAATTGGGACCTACATATACCACGGTTGGTATAGGGTTATCCTTCGAGTTTTCCTTCTCTACTGTAGTATAGGTATGTATGTGTTTGCTAGATTGAATACAATGGGATGATATTGGCACATAAACAGCCAAGAAAGGTAGGCACGCAATATGCCGTGTCCCTATTACGTGTATGCATTATGGTGTTGTCGGAATGACATAAAAGTAGCCCCGGTGATCTCATCGGGAAAGGTCAACCAAATAACGCGTAGGTTAATGAATACCTAAAGCATAGAGTGACCCACCCTTGTTTTACGTCAACAATAGAAAAACTATATTGAAAGTACATATATGTCATAATTATCATACAAATCGTGCCTATTTCCCCAAAGAGAGAAATATATGCAAATAACTTATTGGTTCTACGTATAGGGGCGAGCCTATCGCTGTTAACCAGGAGGACTTTTAGTAAAGTGTGAACGCGATATGTCCTGCCAAGTATGTTAAAATTCGACCAACGAGCATCTAGCATAGTGATGCAATTGGTGAAGTCTTGAAAAACCTAACAAGTTATCGATAGCATTCATGCAAAAAAAAACATAATAATGAAAGTGCAAAAAGTTAAAGAGGTATGCGATGATCGTAACACTTTGACTGTAAAATTGAATACATATATAATTTTAATTTTATACATAGGGAAAAAGGAAAATCAAGAGTAGTTTCGAAACAATTATCAAAACACATTGCGGATAATCTTTATGAGCGGTGAGCAAGAACCAACATTTAATTGCGGCAGAAAATGGAATAGTTTCGAATAAACCTATGAGGATAGGATATAGTCATTGTTATTTCGAAGAATATCTTATCAATATCATAAATTGATGGATAATTTTGTAAGTATTTGTGTAACAATACCACTACAGTCACAATTAGACTTCGGCAGATTACAATCAATTAATACTTATTAGCAAATGATTTATTAAATCATATATTTGGAGCATTGCACTCTATGGATATGAAACATGGACGAGGTTACAAAGGGACAGAGACAGACGGGTGACGGAGAAGAATAAAATTAAAAAATAATTTATTTCTAGTAATCATAGTTCAATAATATTTACATTGATTCTGAACCTATCGGATCTTATATAATGTAGAATAAGCTGGAGAGAGATTTAAACGAAAGGGTGCTGGAACGGACCGGCCGAAAGAAGAACAATATAGAGAACTGAAGTGGAAGGATGATCGTGACGACACGACACGACGTGTTCATGAAAATCATCACAGAAGGGAATGTTTTCATCACGCTTTTGACAAGTTCTAAGCTTTCGTTGTTTGTTTTAATAACACAATATTATCAGATTACAATCATTACGTTTAAACAAATATACTAGGTACCTACCTACCTGCCTATCTAAAGTACTATAGCAATAATAGGCAAAGATAGATAGAAGAGGATTATCTAGGTACTTAGGTAACTTTAGATTAGAAGCTTGCCCAGAGCCTTAAATTGTAATTTAGATGACCTATACGAGGCTAGGCCAAATGCGATTAAGCGTCGCAGAGCACTGGGCCAGGGCGATTTAATAAAAATTATAAGTGTTGTCAATCGACACGAAAAGAAGAAGAAGAACTTAATAAAACTAAATGTATCATAATGACTATGTTTTGTTATTATGGAAATACCTTGTCAAACGCGTGTCCGGCCTCGCGCTCTGATTAGTAGATAAAATATTGGCTCACGTCACTATCATTTGACAGTAGTAAATAACTATAAAGCCTAAAAATACATGTCGAAAATTGACACAATAACCGACTTCAAATGACCGAAATGGGACCAAATAATTGTCAGAATGGGACCAAATTGAAATGGGGCCACTTCGGAAGTTTTCATTAAAAAAAAAAAATCAAAATCGGTTTACCCAGTCAAGAGATATGAGGTAACATATATAATAAAAAAAATAATGTCGAATTGAGAACCCTCCACCTTTCTCGGAAGACGGTTGAAAATAAGTAATGATAACTGTAGATATTTTTTTAGACCGCAAAATACAATGCGCAAAATACAATGATAATAAGAAAGGGTTGTCACAAACATTAGTAAATAAGTACGTCCTTAAAAACATAAGCAGTTTTAGAAGTGAATTCACTAATAGAAAACATTCACAGAGATAGCGGTGCGCGAGCCATCCAGTAACTACAGCTGCCCTGCGCTCTTCCATACCGCGCCACATAGTTGGTTTTTCATTATAATATTACCCCTAGGTATGGTTGTGTATTTATTATACCTATAGTTCCGGTAAGACAGTTACCCACCGGCTAGTTCAAATGACAAGTAACATATTACTATACATTCTAGCACAGAGCACACAACAGAGGTCACAATATTCGTAGGTTTAAGTTATTTATCATGGGATTGAACCTACGAATAATGTATCGATTGAACACACATATTGTTTTACTAACAAGCCTACGCGCCAAGAAAGCCTGTTGAGAAGTAGACCTACTTTAAGACTTACTTTTTATTAGGGTCCCGTGGTAAAAAAGGAACCTTATCTGAAACTTTGCTGTCCGTCTGTCTTGGGCTGTATCTCATAAACCGTGATAGACAGAAAGTTGAAATTTTCAGAGATGACGTATTTCTGTTGCCTCTATAACAACACAACATAATATAATAATTAATGCTTTCGATTGTTGGCACTTGGTGGAACATCTATATGTATTACTATTAATACATTATGAAATGACGCACTTATACAGATATTCCACAAATTATTTTGTTACATTTGTGGAATAATCTGTACAAGTGAGTTATTTCATAATGAAAAATATAATAAATATTTAAGGGGGCTCCCATACAACAAACGTGATTTTTTTGCCGTTTTGTTACGGAACCCTTATTGCGCTAGTCCGATTCGAATTTGATTTTTAATCTATTCGAGTGATTAACACCCGAATAGATTTCCGAATTTGTCAAAATAAAAAAAGGAAAGAAAATCAAATGAAAGATGCAGTGCACAAGCACATTTATTTCTACGGCTTCAGACCATCTGTCAAAAATGTCCGCAATAATGTTAATTGCTGCTCCACCCCTACTGGACGTAGCGGTATATTATTATTACGTATATTAATAAAAAAAAATTAAGAGTTTTTCAATATAACTGTATTTTTTTACGTTTGTTACCTAAAGTTGTAAGTACCACTTTCGACTGGGTGAAACGAACGAAAAGAAATTAATTCCAAGCTTACTATTATTTGGTCCGTGGTGATTTGAAGGTGGGGTTTTTATTTCCAACCAGAAGTTCTCGAGATTAGTGCGTTCAAACAGATTCTTCAGTTTTATAAGTCCAGATAAATATTCGTTTAATTAGTATTCTTTGATCAAACCACGATTGCATCATCGCTATTCTGACCCTTCGAGGAAGGGAGCTGAAGGCTGTCTGGAAAAGATCGCCAAACGCGATAAGATGACTCGATGTGCGATGTATAGATCGTTGTTCCGTTTTTAGAACATGAACATGCATCATCATCTACTGAGCCTTATGGGATCCAGTTGGGATCGGATTTCTTTACTTGAAGCTACTGCCATCTGATCTTCACAACCCATTGACAATTTCGAAGATGTGTCGTTAAATTACTCGGGTTTTTTTAGGGTGCCAACTACCCGGAACGACTGCCAATCTGATGTTCGTATGACAACCATCACCGATGACTTACCGTGCTCTCCTAGACACAGGCAAGAACTTACATATACGTATTTTTTATATAACTTCATAATGGATTTAGTAAAAAGCTCTTATTTGAAATCACAGACAGACACCCTAATTTTGGGTGCGCATTGTCTATAACTTTTCAACTCTTATCATCGGAGGTCCGAAAATGTTTCTCATACCATTTAAAATTATAATGATCGTTATTCATAAAAAATTACAACTAAATATTAAAAAACATAATCATTTAAATTCATAATATCACAAATTATACACTTAGTTTTTACTAATATTTGTTTTAATATATTTGTTTATACTAATGATCGAAACTTATAATCATTTGCATAAATAACTATAATATTCATAAATGTGTTTTATTCTAATATTTGTTTTTATAAATTTCTTAATCATAAGTTTTTCATCCATATTATAATGTCTATATTCCAGTGAAAATCAAATTGCTACCAGAAACGAGATGCTACCAGACAAGTAGGTTAGGTTAGGTTAGAACTGTGACCACAACAACGTGCGAGCCGAGCGAGCGAAGCGAGCGTTTCGCGGCAGCGGCCGGCGAAGCGCCAGATAAATTGCTACCAGAAACGAGATGCTACCAGACAAGTAGGTTAGGTTAGGTTAGAACTGTGACCACAACAACGCGCGAGCCCAGCGAGCGAAGCGAGCGTGCCGCGGCAGCGGCCGGCGAAGCGCCAGATAATTATCTGTAGTAAGCTATTCTGAACAAGGACGTTATGAGTTGAAGTATGTTCGTAGTAACAACATTATTAATTAAAGCAATATGATAATGGAATGTTATGAAGAAAAAAGGCCTGAAAAAAAATGGATTTTAAACTAGTTCTTGGTAGTAACAGTATTAATAAAAAAATTAAAATCACTAACTGTTATGAGTTCCGATGATAGTAATAAAAATATGAACACAAATCGGTAGTAAGAAAAAGAATAGGATTAAACATTTTATGTGAGCCAATATGGACCCCCTAATTTTATTTATGTAGATATGATTTATTGAATTAACAAGTTATTAATTTATATTAAACACGAGGCAAATATACTGATTTGTTTACCAAAACCTGTCTTCTAACAGAAATGTTACACCGTATTCAATCAAATGGTAACTAATTAGTCACACCACTAAATAAGGATACTAAATTGTAGGCGTGACGCCATGAGAAACTCCAAAATGATGCAGTCTCTTTCTTCATGATAGTGTAAGATAGAGAGAGATGACACTTTTGCGCCCGTTACTTAAGGCCCCTGTCTCGAGACCCACTCCCGCACTATACCCTAGTAGGCTATAAAGATTGTGATTTCATGCTGCTACTCATACATTAATTGGAATGTTTAAAAATGTTTACATTATATGTATTATTTCGTTTATTCACATTCTTAACATATTTATTACCTTTTTAAATAGATTTATAAAAAAAGTAAATACATTTAAAAATATGTATTATATGATTATTGTACGTCACTGTTCATTGAAGATTCTGCCCTAGCCACCCCCCTCCCCCCCCCCCCCCCAAACAAAAAATCTAACGATGAAAAAAATTAATCATTAAGAAACATTTTTGCCAAGTTTCATGGAGATCGGATAAGAAATGTGGCCGCGAGCCCGGTACATACACACAGACAGACATATGGAAAGAAAGCAAAATTGTCCAGTTTGGACGATAAGTCCACAAAAATGCAATCAAGTGACTTTGACCGCGATCCTAGTTTTTCGTGGTCTCAATCGCATGTTAGTACAGATCGCGAGGGATAAGCAGAGCTTTGCATTTGTGTGAGTGCATTGTACGTGAACGTATATGTGACCTCTTTTACACACACATGTGTTGGACACACACCTAAAGAATTTTACTCTACTTTTCGTGGTCACTCACACAAATGCAAAGCTCAGCTTATCCCTCGCGAACTGTACCTATTCTCATTTATTGAGAAGTGCCGTCACAGTGTTTAAATAGTAACATACCTACATATAGTCAAAGGATAGTTACCTGGAGGTGTCGCTACTGCACAGTTGTTGCAGGAGCCTCGTCCCCTCACACCGTTCGGTCGACCTGCTCGGCTGTAACAAAAACCACTACAATTTTATATTCAACTACATAAAACCTGTTCATTTACCGCAAGTTCGAAAGCTCAGCGATAAAAGGTATATGTTATTTTAACGATTTGATACAGCGCTCATGTTAACGTCATTTAGTTGGTACACTTGGAGACAGATGGGGTTCTGACCTAAAGAGCTAAAGCAAGCTAAGTCAATGTTACTGCAAAAAGAGTTAAACGAGTTAACTGCATTTGCAGTAACATTGACCTTTATTAACCAGGTTTTACTACCGAATTTGGAGAATTAACCGAAGCATGCGTTGCCTGGTGCAACTTCACTACTGACTTGACCTTCCAACAAGCGTTTTAACGGTGTGGTCGGTAGTGCATCGATTTCGACTCCGGAGTCTCTCACGGGTCGAATCAAAAAATTGTGTGATTTAAAAATGTTTGTTTCCGAGTTTGGGTGTTTTCTATGTATGTTATGTATGTATTTAGAAATATTAAAGTATGTTTATCAGTTGTCTAAATCCCATAGCACCAGCATATAGCTTAGTTTGGGCTAGATGACGTTGTGGGAGAATGTCCAAAAATATTTATTTTAATAAAAAAACATTTGATTAGCAGGAGAGGTTAACGTTAGTTCTGGTAACTGGTATTCTTTAAAAAACGTATAAGGTTTTCTTTACCAAATGATGGGTGTGTTACTACTGTCAACCACGTAAAAACAATCAGATGAAAATTTTACACTGATCAAACCAGTCCCCAAGGTCTGATTTTATACCCATCCAGCTTAAAATAATCTGGTACCATCTCAAAGGATCCAATTGCTCCAATTACGCTATCACGTCCTCGATGAAACAACTGAAACAAACACACGCACATACGACGAATGCAACAATTACGTCATTTCGCCGATAACAAAACCGGTGTGGCAGCGTTTTTGCGACGATCCTCGACGATCAGTCCGCGACCTAACTTCGTATAGGAACGTTGTGTCAGTAAAACCATAATAACACCATGGTAAGTGTTTATAAACCTTATCTTTTTTATTCACGTAACAATATTACCTTGAAATTACTTAAAACTGTAATACAACGCGTTGTAGTAGTGACCGTGTTTCTGGAGTTGAGGAATATCTAAGATTAGACCTGTCTTGACAAAATCAGTGTGAAATTCGAGGCGGCCGATGTTTTTATTAAAGTTTTGAGGCCGGTGTTGAAAACTTTTTTTGATTATAGTGCAAGCTTAATTCTATAGTGTGATAGATCATAGTTATTAATGTTATTGATTAAATTTTTAATGTGCTATTTATTTCACTCCTGCTGTAACTTTAAATCTAAATGGATCTGCTTTTATTGTATTCCAATTTAGTTTAGAATTCTTTGTCATGCCCACATTAAAACACTCTTATTCGAAATTCGTTTTTTACACTTAACTTGCTTAAATATAGTTTTGTATGATTGATTGATTATACATATAACTACCTAGAATCTTGATGTCCGTTTAGATTGAGGAGCCACATTTCGTATCTTAATGAAATTTATATAGGTATTTAGTAGTAAGTTTAAAAATTTTGTAGCCTCAATCCTCGATTTTGTAGTATAATACTTCAAAAGTTATAAGAACATAAAGGTGGCTCCTCAATCTAAATGTTTAGACTGAGGAGCCTCGTCATAACTAGGAAAATCATGGATGAATATTTACCAAAATTAGGTATGATTTAGTAGTATTCGAGAGTAGTAAGTAGACAAAATCTGAGTTTTGTAGTATTAAAATTAAAAAAGTTATCATTATATGTGGCTCCTCAGACCATTACTTACGAGTGGTCATTTTTCATAGAAGGAGTCGTACAATTAATGCGCAATTTCTTAATCATTTAGTAGTAAGTAAATTAGTTTTGTAGGATAAGATTCAGTAATTAATTATGAGTGGATTAGGAGATATGGCACATTTTAACTGGCTCCTCAATTGAGACGCTTAAAAAATATATTTGCCTCTAATCTACTTATACTTGTAACGAAATTTGTAACAAACACATCAATATTTAGTATAAATTTATACTAAATGCCCGTTATAATTCTGCCATAAAAAAGTACATATTTACGAACTTATTAGCTATTCTATAATCCCCTACAAATTATTTCGTAGGGTATCCATGAAAATATTAGTCCAGAAATATTATTAATATTTATATATAAAAATAAGGCCAAGTGTGAGTCTATTAAAATTTAAACTTTCTAACTATCACGGTTCATGAGATACAGCCCAAGACAGACGCACGGACAGTGAAGTCTCAGTAATAGGGCTAATTATTATATTTCTGTATTTGCAAGCAATAAGTTCTTCTACTACTGTTAAGTATTTAGGCAAGTATACTTAAATCACAAAAACTTAAATGTCATCGCCAGGACTCGAACACGTGGCTTAACAAGGGGAATGGTCTGACCACTTAGCTAAAATGAGCAATACCAACTTCATCAAAGCTTTAGATTTCTAGATCGAGCTATTTATTACCAGTACAACAATTTTGACATTAAAAAAGGGTTCCGTAATATTATTCAAAGTAACTCCGATACTGGGTTCAAAGCGACCATAAAATCACCGTGTATAAGTAATGTATTGCGACGATTTCAGTTCCTGTGATTAGATTCGATGGGCTTAGATGATATTTTATGATCATCCATACATAAATACAAATTTAAAACTGACAGACTACTACGGTGGTGTGGTCGGTAGTGCATCCGCTCTCGACGCCGGAGTCTCGGGTTCGATTCCCGGTCGGGACAAACTTTGTATGATGACACGTTTGTACCGAAGTCTGGGTGTTTCCTATGTATAATAATCGCTTATTTACCACCGTTCACCTCCTATTTCTAGTACTCATATCACAAGCTCTGCTTAGTGGGGTGCTTCGGTCAGTTCCTCCACGTGGTGCACCCCGGGCAAAGGCAGTGGCTGCAACTCTGCGGCAACATACCGCAGAGTAGTAGCTACTACGGCTAATTCTGACCAAAGTGGGGGTCTTGCCGCCTCGCATGAGGAACGCAGACCCACCACGACGGGGGCCTTGCGAGGCCCAGGTCTCTCCGCCGACACTCTGCAGAGCAGAGTGCTGCTGTGCGGAGAAACCATCGGGGCGACGGGTCCGACATCACTGAGCTCATCAGCGGTGTCGGACACGGTCTCGTAGAGACCACCGTTCGGCCGAACCCGGTTCTTCGGAACCGCGAGGAAGAAAACCTCGTTAAAAAATCACCAATGGGGCGGGCGGAATGGTCTTGTAAAGACCCCCGCCCGGCCCAGCCGTAATCCTGAACTGACAGGACCGGTGGCCCCTCAGGGCCGCGAGGATGAACACCTCTATAAAAAATTAACCCAATCCCAAGCTCTGACACCCGGTGAGGGGATGAATCGTGCAGGGGAGCTGTCACGCCTAGGGTGTCACCCGTCGACGGACGTTAAACAAACAAAAATGGCTTTGCAAAATACGCAGAATAATATTAGGGAACTGGAGAGGATAACTCCCTCCACGAACACCCGGCTGTGACTGATGCGGGGCTCAGGCCCGGCACCAGTCACAGCGACCCCCATAAGGTATTTGGGAGGGGTCAACAAAGCCCGACAGGCCAGGGGGTGTGCCTCAAAACCACCCCCCAAACCGACGTGGAGGTCGCGTCGACCGCAGCTGGGAATGAGTCCGTTCCCAGCCGCAAGGAGACTCAGGGTTCCTCCTTTTGGAAAACTCCAGGCAAGAGGACCCTAGAGAAGAGGACGCCGAAGGCGAAAATCTGACGAAAATAGAAAATCTGTATCATAAATCATTTTTTTAGTTTTTTATATTACTGTCTCATAACCATAGGCTTTATATCATCAAATTTTGAAATCATAATTCGTACTTTTCGACCTCAGATTAGATAAAATAAATTTCTAAAATCATTCATCCTGTTTTCATTCATATAACATGGTCACCCTTAATAGCAAATTCTTAAGGAATATCGAAAAGTAATTTGGCTTTTAAATACCAAGTGATACAATGTTGTTGTGTACATGTGTATTTAGTAGAAATTTATACTAAATGTTAGTGTATCTAGTTTTTGATTCTGTTGTGATCTCAGGTAGCTACAGTCAATTATTCATTATGTAGAACGTCTGGATTGAGGAGCCAGTTAAAATGTGCCATATCTCCTAATCCACTCATAATTAATTACTGAATCTTATCCTACAAAACTAATTTACTTACTACTAAATGATTAAGAAATTGCGCATTAATTGTACGACTCCTTCTATGAAAAATGACCACTCGTAAGTAATGGTCTGAGGAGCCACATATAATGTATGATAACTTTTTAATTTTAATACTACAAAACTCAGATTTTGTCTACTTACTACTCTCGAATACTACTAAATCATACCTAATTTTGGTAAATATTCATCCATGATTTTCCTAGTTATGACGAGGCTCCTCAGTCTAAACATTTAGATTGAGGAGCCACCTTTATGTTCTTATAACTTTTGAAGTATTATACTACAAAATCGAGGAATGAGGCTACAAAATTTTATTTTTAAACTTACTACTAAATACCTATATAAATTTCATTAAGATACGAAATGTGGCTCCTCAATCTAAACGGACATGAATCTTGATGGAAGAATAAGGTTTTTTGGCTTATTTGAAGTCATTTATTATTATTTATTATTGTAATGGTAAGTAAGATGTTCAGACTTATTAAAATAATTGCATCATTCTCGTAAAAATATAAGACATTAAAACGTCGACAAATGTTTCACCTCTAACCGAGGCATTCTCAAGACTGTCTCAGAGAGAACAGGCTGTTCTATAATGTCTTAAATTTTAGCGAGAATGATGCAATTATTTTAAAAAGTTTGAACATCTTACTTACCATTACTTTGTCATGGATTTTCGCCAGGTAACGCCTGATTCTATCCAATTTATTATTGTATTTATGAGTTTATTTATTTCGTAGGTAATAATTTATACGTAAATTAATAAAAAATAGAACCTTCTAAATGTTAAATTTAATCCACAACTTACCTAATATAACACTTAACGTGTTCTTTAAATAATACTGATTGAAATAATACTAAATGAAAAATTGATGAATCTTAAGAATCTTATGACAATCGTGTCACAGTGTTTATTAACGTGTGAAATAACAAATAAAACAACGACATATTTGCTATTTATATAGTTACTTTCGGTATACATTTTACAGTTTTTAATTATTTAGATAGATTCAATGTTGTGTACATTATAACTTGATTAAAATTGCTGTAGTAGCTAAAAATATGGGAGTAACACATTCGAACATGTCATCCACCCTTGAACCAATGCCAGAGTAAATAGTGGCAACGTCTGGAACCAATCTCAGACGCTGAAACTTGTTATGGAGACCGACTGCAAGAATGTGCATGTAATCAAAATGAGTTAACTACATCTGTCTGCACGATTGACATTCGCCCGATACTCCTAACCTATTATTAAGAAAGAAATGGTTTCTTTCCAAAATAGTGTATTCTGCTGTCTTCAAAACAAACGGGTACAAAATATCGTTATTATTATTAAAATTTAATTTCCAAATTAATAACAATATCAATCTTAGATGTTTATAGACCGAATTTATAAATCACAAAAACTGACATGTCATCGGCAGGACTCGACCTTTTCCTAACGAGGGGAATGCTCTGTTTACTAAGCTTCGATGACCATACCGATATCGTCATTTCTTTGATTCATATATAATCTCTAGATCGAGTTATTAAGGTTAGCGTCAATATAAATCTTGAAAACGTTTTTGGGTCAGCGTGTCCTTGCCACACAAAGCTCTTCCAGCTTTTTGAAGTTTGCTCTTGATGCTGCTAATCTACGCCCCTTTAAAACCTAACACACTATCAGTACTTTGTAATAAATACCAGACAAATCATCCTAGACAAATTACCGTGAGTGCAAGGCAATAACGTGATAAAGATATGATTTACTGAACGAAGACAAGAGTTCGATTTTTGCTGAGCGCATGGCTGGTGGCTTTTTAGGTTACCTCTGGCGCTCCGCAAAAATCGGGCTCCCAGATACTCACATACCGAACAAAGTTTCTTGTCCTGCACCTGGAGCTAGTTAGGAATAACTAGTTCTTCTGTGCGGGACTATCAACTAATCAAGCATTACCTTGACATTGGCGAATCATCGATCATTATCGATGGAGCCACGTTTTTAAAAGAAGAAGAAGAACGAAGACAAACCAATCCAATAAAAAACCAAATACGTAGTTTCAATGTCTTGGTCATACTATTATTGAACTCATTTTGTACCGTTTTCCGGTTATTTCAGTTTGCAATATTTATGTTGAAGTTTTTGACGAGGAAAATGTTATACAATGGCACTTCCACGCATTCCACTTAATATAAACAGTTAAGAATAATGATTCTAATGTCGGTTCGCGCGGCTGCTTCGATCATTGTCAGTGAATTTGACTGTAATGAATCTATCATGTTGTAAATATCTCTCTATGTTACTATGTAGGTAGGTAGGTACTTTTTATAGAAAAAGGATCAGTGCTATGGCATAATAACAGTGGATACCTAGAAATGGTCTTCGATCAATCCGACTTGGTTAGGTTAGGTAAGCTTAGTATCTACTTTATAAATGCAGCTAGCAAGTAAAATTCCTGGTATACCTTTCGTTAACATTAATATATGGAATCGTAAAATGTTTTGGCACAATGAATTTGGCATACTTTTTTTGGCATAATTATACTTGGTCATAATTGATTTTTAGCAGCATATGTACTGTGGAATAATTATATTTAGGTCTAATATATTTATGCATAGTTATAATTTGCACAATGTTTTTAGGCATAGTGTACATTCTCCTAATAGTATATATTAATAAAATTGAATAGGTATAAATTAATGAAATGAATGAAAAATAAAAAAGTTACTTTAACCAGTATTTCCTATATTATATAGTGTCAAATTAGGTTTAGGTGCGGCGGGGGTGGCCCTTGGGCCACCCCTAAGCCGCCTTTTAATTATTTTACATAGTTACTTATTCTGCGTAAGATGATTATGACTATATTCATTATGGTTTGATACGTTTATGCCTTTATAAAGCTACGCTTATCAATTTTATGCTTAAATATGATTATGCTAGTTTTATTTATGATTAAGACAAATATGCTAAATTTGTTATGGATAAAAAAATTATGCATAAATATCATTAGTCTAAATTACCATATTCCAAAATATTTTATGGTTATTTTTTTTTTATGCAAATGGATAGTGAACCAAAATTCCTCCTCTCTCCAGACAAACACTGTGCTGTGCACGATAGGGTCCATAATTGTAACTTTACCTATTTTAACATCTGTACCACATTATGGAAGCAATAAATGTATTGAGTAAATAGGTGGATGTGTGTCACGAACTTAAATTTGTTGCTAAGATTAGATAATTATTGACATTTGAAATTTAATTTATTTTGTAATTTTGTAATTTTTCTAATTTATTCTAATATGTATATGACATTATTGTATCGTCCTATACTTAAATATTACATGCTCGGTGAGGCAGAGCACAGCGGAAGTAAATTCCTGTATCATCTAGGAAAACATTCTAATAACTTACCTGTTCAGCAATAAATAAATGATTGATTGATTGACGAGTATTTTTGCTTAGAAAATATATTTTTATTTTTTATATTATTTTTAATACCTACTACCCGTTTTAGCTACAGCCCGACAGACGTCAAGAGGGACTTTACTTTGTGATAGACAAACTCATTGTATAAGTAGATTATTTCTTACAGATTGTTGTAAACACTCGGCTTACAAGCGACATATTGATTAAGTACTTATTACACCCGTTACCTTAGCAACTGATAACGGACAAAGTACAGACCTCTATCTAAATAACTAAGATTCGTACGACCTATAAAAGTATTACCTTCTAAATAATATAAAAAATAAAGTGACCGCTCAAGGACGCGGATGGCTTGTACTTTCATTTGGGAAATTACATGTAAAAAAATTGAAAAAATCATCGAATGCTATCCCACTGTTACAAATTTCAACTTTTACTTTGAATAAAAACTACTATAATATGTTAATAAATATGTTAGGACAATTCACACAACGCCATCTAGTCTCAAACTAAGCAGAGCTTGTGATATGAGTAGTAGATAAACTGATATAAATACTTATATACATTTTTTTGTAAATACATACATATATTATACATAGAAAATACCCAAACTACGGTACAAACGTATCGGTCTTCACACAAAGTTTGACCCGACCGGGAATCGAACCCGGTACTCCGGCGTCGAAAGCGGATGAACTACCGACCACGCCACCGAAGAAGTATAGCACTATAGCATGGTTTACTCTAAGACTTGACACAAATGTTCACCTCTATGCGAATTTAGGGAAGTTTACAATTTTCCGCCGGGCGCCCCTGGAGATACCTTCTGCTGTGAACCAGCAACGGACGGGCGCCTGGCAACGGACGTGAGAGCAGCAATTTTTATCCGTCTATTTTGTACTCAGTTAGCTACCGCATTTGAAATTTTTTGTATCGAAAAAGTTGGGCAACTCAGCAAAATTAAGCTACCCAGAGAAACTTAGCTTGATAGTAATAAAAAAAAATATATGTACTAGGGATTTCATACTAATAGTTGCTTGCGCCTACGCTTCAACGTAGCCTTTAAGGTAAGGTAAGAAATTAGAGAGTGTTTTTATTGTTCGGTTTATTGAGAGCTATAAAATATTAAACTATTCAGCCAGGACTATTTTCATCATAAAATTTGTCTGGTTGAGCAGCAAAGCCGGTTGGTAGCATATTGACAGCTTCAGGGGCACTTTAAGCTAATTAAGCCACAATTTTATCTTCTTAATTAATGTAACCTTATTATGTGATGTTGTCACGACACCGAATTCACTTAAAAAAGTACCATGTGCATTTAAGAGTAATGAATAATGTCCCACACGTTTAATTATCTAGTTTATGTTTGTATATCAATATAAAGTCAATGCGTGGGTGGGCGTGCCCCAAATCAACAACTATTGAAATGAAACTGTATTTCTGAAATTTGTCATTGTCAACGATGCCGCTATTAATATCAACTGATGTTAAAAGCAATGTTACTTATATTTAATCGAAGTTAACTAATTTACTCAATAATAAATAGTCCTTATAAGCCAAAGTTAGACCAGTCCATTATAAGCATCCAATACACGGTTTCAAACCATGCATCCAGCAAAGCGCTCGGTTTAATACTTTGAATCACGAATATATTATGTAAATCTATGTACTAAGACAATTTTCATTGTTTCCAGTCAAGACCCGTTGTATACGAGGTAAGTTTAGTTTTGGGTGCCGTATTATAAAAGACACGGAACCCATTTACTGTCACTGTTACGTCCTTGTCCGTCTATTTTTTCGACTTTAAAAGACCTGCGCAGACGAGGGACTTTAGTCCGCGTACTTTTGTACGTTGATTTATAATACTAATAAGGGAGTACTTTTAGTCCTTTGTGTCCGTGTGCGTTATTCGATACAATTTAAAACACATTTATTATCGATGGTCAAATGGTCAAAAGTCCCTCGTCTGTGCAGGCCTTATTTCCAACAGGAACTAGGAACACATTAGGTACCAGAATAATTCTGAAAAAATAGGAGGAATCTGTTAATCTAGGATCCAGGATGTCAATTACCTTGATACTAAACTTGATCAAAATTGGTTGAGTCTTTTGAACGTCAAAAGAGTAGGTAAATAAAGAGTAGGTACCTACGTAAAAAGATGTTGTACATTTTATTAAGCCTTTAAGTACAAGACTTTAAAAGACCTGCGCAGACGAGGGACTTTAGTCCGCGTACTTTTGTACGTTGATTTATAATACTAATAAGGGAGTACTTTTAGTCCTTTGTGTCCGTGTACGTTATTCGATACAATTTAAAACACATTTATTATCGATGGTCAAATGGTCAAAAGTCCCTCGTCTGTGCAGGCCTTATTTCCAACAGGAACTAGGAACACATTAGGTACCAGAATAATTCTGAAAAAATAGGAGAAATCTGTTAATCTAGGATCCAGGATGTCAATTACCTTGATACTAAACTTGATCAAAATTGGTTGAGTCTTTTGAACGTCAAAAGAGTAGGTAAATAAAGAGTAGGTACCTACCTACGTAAAAAGATGTTGTACATTTTATTAAGCCTTTAAGTACAAGTACCTACAACTGACTTTACTAACCACTTAACAATTGCTAGAAAATGTGTGAACTCGCACTCATCACTAATCCAAGTGAAAACTAGGCGTAACGCTATGTTTATTAACGATGTTGTTTCGACTTCGCACTCAAATGTCGAGTTTAACTCATCAGTTTATTAAAGAGACCGTAGGTATGAATAGTAGGTATTTTAATTCTGAAATGACATCAAACGTTTGAAATAAACGCAATAGGATCTTTGTTATACATAATAATGAATAGTTTTATACCCTCAATTAATGTTGCGCTAAACACATAAAACTTTACATTCCAGAGAGAATATAAATAAAAAACTTTTTTGCTCATTTTGAAATTGGAACGTGTCTGACAATTTCCACTGGCAAGCTGTATAACGGTGAATAATCAAAACAAATGTTTTGGATTCTAAGAAAGTTGGTTTTGTAGAAATGGCGATGCTACGTATTTGTTTTATTCTTATTCGTGCATACACATTATTACGGCAGTTTCCTCGAAGGGGTAGGCAGAGACATACTTTACCCGCACTTTGCCAATAATATTGTTGTTGGGGGCAAGACCAGAGCTTCAAAGTAAATCGGTATGTACCTACTTAATTTAAGATTATATAGGAGTAGGACCCTATACACCCTTTTTGTTTAGTAAATGTTTTTTTAATTAAATTAAATTAAACTTAAATTTTTTCTTATTATTTTACCATCAAAATTCTACTAGAAATCTTAAGATGACAAAAATTTAAAAAGTATAGCAGTTTTTCGGACGACGACAGCGACGGCGACGCTCTGGCAAATTATCCAAAGTGGCCAGTGACGGCAATCGGTTCGCCTACGGGACCAACAAAGTAAGTGACAAAATTTAAGCGGTAAAGAAAGATTTTTTTTATTCTGACTAGAATTTATTAGAAATTATTACTGTTACACACATTCTTTATTACCTACTGAGGTAACGCTGAATTAAGCAGTTGAGAGAAAAATGGCACGATTAATAAATTCAAAGTGAAGTCAAGATATATAGTTATGAAGAAAATATAGTACTTTTATTTACAATTAGAGAAAGATGTATTGTGTTAGAAGGTGTAGATAGTAGATAACTATTAGAATGCAAGATGGAAAAAGAGATGCTTACATGGTTTGCGCTACTAAAGAGATATGGGAATTGAAAGGATTTTCAGAAAGATTCAGATATCAAGCGATTTTTCGATATTTTTGTTGTTTTATTTCTTTAGCAAGTTGCTGCAAGAACATAGAAAGTTACTCCAAAGAATTGAAGAGATATCAATCTAAATCCTGATGTAACATTATTGACATTAAACCACTGCACAAAGCAAGCGAGTTCAATCTCCAAAAGTCTATTTGGATGTTTGATGAAGTGTAGCTGATTTTTTGAGAAATTCGATAGAGAACATCACAACAACCCATAGAGGAAGTAATAGCGAGGCATAGAGCTACACGGGTTACCGCGTAGGGTAATTTTTGCCGGCGGTAAATGTTCGCACACATTTCCAGACGCCCAGGCCCAATCAGATACCACTATAAACTCACTGTCTGGTTGAACCTATATGTGGTAAAGGACATCGCCTATCTACGAGTATTTCGTCTTCCTCCATTGTTGCTCTGTGTAACGAAGTTATAAATTCGTACAAAATACACCTTCAACGTCTGCAGTATGGCACTTTTGGTATCACAGTTTTACAGATAGTTTTCAAAGAATTCTATTATCATTGGTACACCTGAATTTGGTTAGTCACGTATCAAACAGTGTACAGTCATCGCTAAAGAGTCACTTTTAAACATTTATTTGATACACAAGTTTGCCTGCAACTTCGCGTGATAATTTTGAGAATCGAGAGAGTGAGAACATGAAGAATTCATACGTACGTAAATCTAGTATGCATCTGATCAGATCTGGTCCCGTGGGCATTGAAAACGAGAAAACTATAGGTACCACAAAATCTAATTCTAAATTAGTGCCATATTTACCTATAGCAATAGGTACAATATACAAAGTCAGACCGGAGATTATTTAAATTCCAACAACTCCATGTAATATATTCAGAGTTCAGGTGTAGGTGCCAACAAGAAAATCCTGAGCATTTGTGAGCGGAGAGGAGCGATGATGTTGTGGCTATTATTGTTCCAATTGTGTCCGGTTCGTCTTAGTGTCGTGTGTATAGTGTATAACTGAATCTATTCCAGTAACCTACTGGAATAGATTCAGTTTTAGTCCAGTCATATTCACTGTCACTGCGAACAGGGGTTTGAATTGGAGGTAATAAAAAGATTATGAGGTATGTAAGCTGCAAGCGCGATTGATGAGAAAAAAGATAAAATGATTTATTTATTTGTATAGGTCAGTAAATGGCTCTTACAAACGCCAGTAAGTACAAAATAAAAAATATCATTGCTTCTATATTTACATGTACTGCCAGATTCGCAAAGCAATAAGTAGAACCGAGAGAAAGAACCTGGCAATAAAACTCTCGGTCACTCTTTTTCAATAATTTACACATTTACACATTTTTTGAAGACTAAATGTGGACGAATGTATATTGGTCTCGTGTCAAAATCAATAAGCGTGTATAATGCAACAAAAAAAAAATTGTGACTACAATTTTTTTTTTGTTGCTATGTACAAAATATGCTACAATTACGGCATTTTAGGAGGCCCCTGCACCATGCTCAAGCCAGACACTTTTATCGTTAAGGTTATCAACTGTCTTTATTACGATGTTTAATAGAGTTGCCCCTTCTTAAAATTGATAGCCAGCTCGGCCCATTTCGATTTTTAACCGTCTTCAAAAAGGAGAAGGCTCTTAATTCTGTTGGTTTTATTTGGAAGTATGTATATACACCGATTATGCTGAGATTTATGATCCGATTTACTGACTCTTCTTTAGTTAGATGCGGAATGCCTAGTTGCCATTTTGTCCCATAAAATTAAACATGGTTTGACACAGTAGTTTTCATTTTATATACTTTTATTTTATTTTTTATTTTGCTTATTAATTATCGAACATTATGACTATCAGAGTAAGTAATATTTAATAATAAATATTTGCGAAAGTTCAAGGAAGGTAATAATAGGTTTTTAAAGAAAAATACGAGAATTAAGACTTTAATTCGCCAACACAACATGTTATTTTGAGCTGATGCAGGGTTAACTAGGTAGTTTGTAATATTAATCTTTGCTTATGAAAACGTACAAGGATAAGGATTTTTGTTTTATCTTTGTTGAGTTTGGTCAATACCTGGAACATATTAATTACTGAATTACCCACCAGTTAGGTCGAGGAAAAATATAATTACGGAAATTAGCCAAACAATCTAAACTTATGAGTAATTTTGTTCATCATACGTTATGTTAAAATACTCAAACAGTTACGTCGCGTTTTTGTTTATTGCGGGAACGAAATTATTGGAATAATGAAAACTATATCCGAACCATTATCGGTCCAGCCGTATTTACATTATTATGAGCGAACAAAAACAATAGTCACGTACAACACAAAAACAATAATGTGACTCTTGAGATTCATGATGTGATCAGTTCAAAGAGTTTGACAACGTATGCGGTCCAGAATTAGTGACACTGCCTAAAGCTAACTAAACATTTTTTTAACGCTCACATTTATACATCAATAACAATGTACTTTATGTAGTTTTACAGATGTCTAAATGCCGATATCTATTTAAATATACCCAAACTAAAACAATACAGCTAAGTTATAACTACAGGTTGTTACATAAGGGTTATATCAACCTGAAGACACCCCCATCAGCTGATCGCCCAGAACGCCTTTTGATATGTTTCGACCGCGAAAGAAAAAAAAAGTTCATCATAAAAAAGTTATATGCGTTATTTTAAATCAAAACAAATGTGTCCCAACACTAGTGCTTGACGTACTTACTAATGGACAATGGTGGGCGGTGCGGGAGGCGTGGTCGCTCACTGACCGACACGCGACCTTGATGCGAAACAGAGACAAAATGTTCCAACCAGGAGGGAGAGAGAAGGTTTTTCACAGGCGCGCTTTATTTGTACTACTTACTTTGATGTCAATGACCGCATCAGCTGATTTTAGCTAGTTTTGTTCAAACAAGAGTGTTTTATTCGGTAATAATGTTCTTTTTCTGGATGATTTTTTTTTCTTGATTGGCGGTCGACACATATCGAAACGGGTTCTGGTCGACCAGCTGATGGGGTGTCTTCGGGTTGATATAACCCTTACGTAACACCCTGTATAACTTATAATATAAAAGGTTTTTTAATGTATAAAGTAGCTTGTACAATTAATACCACCTACAATGGTTGCTATTTTCGGGCTCTTAGTCATCTTAATGTTACTAGACATATTTTTTTATGATCATAATCCTTATATGAAGTGGTGACTCAACAGTTTCCTATATGAGTTCAAGGCTACGAATTTTTCACACATTTGAGTAGTGAATAGTTCAGTGAGTAGTTCATAATATGTAAGTAACAACATACCTAAAGGCACGTTTTGACAGCTTTCTTTTACAGTAATCCGACCTTCAGTTTCAAATAGGTAAGCTAAGTTTGGAGGGAGGTGTTCTGCCGTTCACACTCCTGCCTCCGAAGGGTAGTTCCGGTACACTTCCGATCACAAAAAGTTGCACTTACACCTGTTCTAATCAAGTAGGAAAATATGTAAAAATAATTATCTAAATAGCATGAGTCGTTATCAAGATATGAGTGTGTGGACGGACAGACACCAAGAAAAGATAGTTTCTTGGGACAGAACAACCAGAACCGAATGTTTACGTACTTTTCTAGAATCTCTGCACTCCAGGCAATGTAGTTTACTAATAAATACCATAGCAAACTATAACTAAAGTAGGTAATCTATATAATTTAGGTTATGTACAAGGTAAAGTTTGTGCATCGGGAAACATCCGATGAAAAAACAATAATTAATTAGCTACTTACTTAATATTTACTATGCATATTGATTGCAGCTCTAGTTATGACGTCTCCATGCAGTTGCCGATATGGGGAAATAGGAACAGCCGTTTTTTTAATACTACTAAGGGTGTCCACATAAATTATGCAACACCGCAACCGGGTCGATAATGGATCGTGTGGCTGAGCTCGATTGCGACGTCCTAACCTGTGATTCATAAACATACAATAAATTAATGACTACTAACCAAAAACTAAAACCAATTTATTGATTATACACGAGAGTATCGCGACGTGTTAACACGTCATTCTTAAAAATGTACTGTCTTTACCTACCTACTCACTTGAATGGCTAACTGTTAATGATAAAATGCCTATTTATATTTTAATAAAAGTCCTTCAAAATAACATTAACATACAACACACGTGGATGTACAATAGACTGTCTAAAAATAGAAACAATACATGGAAAGTATAAACAAAGACATATTATTATTATTTTGGACGCTTATAGACGTCAGTGGCACAGTGGCGTGCCCTAAAACTGTGCAATTAACTGCGCGCCTTGACCTTGATGGGTGTATGACGCGTTGTATGGTCCAATGATGCATAATACTGACACATAATTATAACATATTCATTGATACTGTGATATTAATACCTTACTCTCATCTCGATATTGGGTCAGTTAGTTTACTCAAATTTACGATAAAGTAAAGTTTGTTATTTCGGAAAAATGTAACTGTGGGCAATGGCAACAGACAATTTTTGGCTAATAAGAAAAGCCGCTGATTTAACTTGTATAAATTAAAAATATTGGACTTTTGTTTATGAAAACGCGCTTTTAATATTTATATGTTTAAAGTATATGGTACCTATCATTGTCTGTGTATACAGGCTAGTTTCAAGTTGGTGGGTCATAAACTCATCATCATTTAACAGTTTGGAAAAAGGGACGAGTCTATTCAATCTTATTAGACAGAGTAGTGGGCATATAAAGGAGTCAGTATTGTACTTACTTTATTTTTCGCTACCGCTTACACCTTGCACTTATTCATTCGGAACAACTTATTGTTCCTTATACTTCCGAATGTGACAGTGACACACTTGTTTGACATTGCCTTACTAGCTTGTATGGACTGGCGCGCTCGTTACTACTATCATTATGGACTTTGCTTGCATTGTTGATGATGCAGAATTACAAGAACTTTGCAATGTTTTGAATTGAACATTGCAGGTGTCACACATATGTTGTCATGTAATTTACACGTTTGTCCCACTTTTGAGTCGTAAAGCTTCAGTAATAACGTTGAATATAAATAATTGAGTTACTATTTTATACGATACGTAAACATATATAGGAGCTTTTCATATGAAGCGGTGAAGATAATTTAGGACTGTACAAAAATAAACCAAAAAAGATTACTCACGTGCGAAGTTTATTTCTATCACACATTGTTTTGTAACATATTGCAGTTTGAAACATTATTTATAAACGATTAAAACAATATTTGCTGATATTTGTAAGTTTAATAGTTAATCGATGATCTTTATTTAAACGATATTAAATAACATTAAATCCGAAAATAAGGAAGCATAGCTGAAGACATTGAAATTGCGATCTTTATAAAGTTTTACGGCGACGTTAGAGCCAGCCCAGAAACTTCAAAATTATTTAAGATACAGTGTTACCGGCCGTGGTCACAGTCGTCAGACTAGTATATAAATATACTTAACTAACAATTGACTGACATGATTGGAGTTCGATTTTTGCTGAGCGCGTGCCTGGTGTTTTTTTTTAAATCCGCGGCCTTGGCCACTGCCGCACCTTCGTCCATTGCCAAGCGCCTCCGGTAAACACTGAGAGAATACTCAGTGGCGCCCGGCGGACCTTGGCCACATTGTGGTAGCTGCGTGGTGATCGGGTGTTACCCCGCATCTTTGGGGTCAGGTTTTATCTCGCGTCGGTGAGTAAAGGCGTGTGTGGCTGGTGGATTTTAGGTTACCCCTGGCGCTCCGCAAAATTCGGGTTACCAGACACTCACATACCGAACAACGTTTCTTGTCCTGCACCTGGAGCTAGTTAGGAATAACTAGGTCTTCTGTGCGGGACTACCAACTATTGATTAGTTTTTAGCATTACCTTGACATTGGCGAAATCATCGATGAACATCGATGGAGCCACGTTTTTTAAAAAAGAAGAAGAAGTAGACTGACATGATTGAGTATATCATAAATCAAAGTGTATACTAATTACTCACACCGTAAACATGTAAGTACAATCAGTTTGTCATTTACGGATAAAGTGTTAATAGCTGACAGTGACCGTGTGTAAGTGAATCTTATGATTATTCATAAAGGTTATGCAGGCGTCTAGACGCGTCGTATACTTTTCATTTAATTACATCAATCAACGTGTCACACCAGATATGGCTAAATATCTAACGTAGGTAATGAGTTATATTCTGCAGCATTAATATTTTTGAAGGAGCGAGGGAAGCGTCTACATTTCGAGATTGGACAATTTTGCTTTCGTCCGTCTGTCTGTCTGTATGTGTGTTCCGTGCTAGCAGCCACAGTTTTTATTCGAGCTTCACGAAATTTGGCACAAGTGTTCCTTCATTTAATAATTTTTTTTCATCGTGAGCTTTTTTGGATTGGAAGGAAAATGGGGTTTTAATGTTGGTGTGAGTCTTTTTATTGGGGGATTTTTTTAAGGGAGTGCGAGAAAATTCCAAAACTGTTTTTAATGTTCGCGAGGTCTTTACTTTAGTTTATCTATTTGGGAGTAATCAAGCACGAGGGTAAAAAATTACTGTGTTAGAACGGCAGTATCTTTATGTTGTACTGTTTTGAGCTAGTAATATAAAATAAATAGTGGTCCTAGGAGTGTTTAAAAACCTTATCAAAATCTACTGAGCCCAAGCTATTCTCAGCAGCTTTCAGTGCATCTACTGATAGGCGGACGAGGCTGTGGCAAATATAATTACCTACTCAAAGTTCCCGGTCACGGCAACAGATACCCCTCCCTACCCTATAGTTAAGTGGGACCTATTCAGACAGAATCAGATGTAGGCAAAATTGTCAGGCAAAATGTAGGTGTAATAAAAGTTAGGTACGTCTAATTGTCTACCCCTTTGTGCTTTAGTGTTCCGTACTCAAAGGGTAAACCGGGTACCCTGTTACTAAGAGTCCGTCTATCCGTCTATCACCAGGCTGTATCTCCAGAGCCGTGACAGTTAGAAAGTTGAAATTTTTACAGATAATAAGATAATGTAATGTATTTATGTTGCCGCTATATCAACAAATACTAAAAATAAACTACTACTTTTCTGTCCCATTGTACACAAAAAATTATACTACCAACAGCTTCTTTAGACGAAGTGTTAATAATATAATAAAGATTTTCAACGGCTAGATTTGTTTAGTAATAGTTTCCTAGTTTTTAAGAAGGCATTAAATGCTCTATTTTTATCTTAATTTTGCTTTGTAACTTTGTAAATCAGAGATATGTTTTGTAAAGTAGATAGTTGTTTCTTGTCACCGATTGTGTGCCTCACGACTTTTACAGTTTTGTATAATTATCACCCACATACAATGCAATTGACTATGAAAATAGTATGGAACTTTAGGTTTTTAAGTACGCCAAAGTAACATGAATGAATGTAAGAAAATAACTGTTTGTTTCCTAAATAAATAAAAAAAAAAAATTAACAAAATATAATAAATCCCATACACACAACAAACGTGATTTACATTCAACGTGAATACCGAGGTTTTACAGCTAGGTACTTATATTAGAAGACTAGTTTATAACCAAATATTACAATGTCAAAGTAGTGTGGGAAGTAATTGATAGAGGCGAATCACACCCACGTCATCCTGTACCTGGCTGGCGTAGCTTTGACCATCTGTTAAACACATTAGCTACGGTCATTTAAATTATTAAACTTCTTTGCATTGACCTGTGACATATTTACATAAATGTATCTAAAAATAATCCGTTCATGACATTTATTAAATAGACTAGCCTAGCTAGAATAGACTACACTGAGGAATACTTAGTTTTTTAGCTTCAAACTTGTAAAAACAAAAGTCACTAGGAGAGTCAATATGTGGTGTTTAAGTGTTACTTTCTTATTTTTTTCATACAAACAATTTAAAAGTATTTTATTTTATTAATTGCTACCAATTGCGTCAAAAACAAATTATGCTCATTGTCACTGAATTAAATCTAAAACTCCTCATACCTCCCCCCCTTCCTCAACATATTATTATAATTATATTTATTTAATGCGAAACCTATTTTGATTCCAAATATGAATATGTCCACGCGACGTTTAAACACGTCGTCAAATAAAATTCGTAAAATAGAATTCTCAAGTAATAATTTTCGAAAATTACTTATATACTTATTTTTAACATTTCACTTATACTACTAGTTGCTGGTGAGGCAAGCTTGGGTCTGTAAAATCTTAGTGATGAGACCATTGGTCTCCATGGCCTCCTTATTATTTTGGTTAATCAAACTGTACCTATGTATTTATCGTGTAGTTGAAAAAACAAGCCTATAAGTACATGTACCTACCTATAGATATACAGCTATCCTAGTTATCGCCTTTTATCTAATATAAAATGTTCAAGGTGACCGGTATTACGAGTAAGATAAGAAACTAATCTTTTTTGTCATTGATAACTTGGTGATTAATCCAGGTGAAGTAAGGAAAAAATTCCGATAATATGGATTGAAGTTATAATTTCAATTACCATGATCCACAGACCGTTTCATAACGAAATTTTGTTTAAGAAAATCGTAGTAGGTACCTAACGATCTTTGTTTTTTAACAAAATCTTTTTTTTGTTTCAGTCAACAAAGGCAGAGGCACCTGCAGTTTGCAACAGCTGCAATGCAGTTATCCAAGGAAAGGTAAATTTGTTACATTTTTTAATGAAGACAAAAGTCCAATTTTCAGAATTTTTTAAATATGAATAGGTACACCTATCGCACATGAATAAATTGCTAGAAGTTTTGTCCTGGCTTTGCACTAATGAATTTTTTTTCTAGTAATAAACAGCTTGTTTCTCAGGTATAATGTAGCGTTGTAATAGTGAACGAATTAGTGAAATCGGTAGAGAAATTTTTTAATTTATTCGTTAGAAATTAATTAAAATACATATCTTTCCTCTTTATAAAAGGTTATTTAGTTAAAACGGCCAAAAAACCAACGATGTTCTATTGAACACTGTTCGTTTTAAACCATGTAGATAAGCGCTCCTTTAATACCATGTTTATATATATAAATTATACATTATACATTGTGTTAATATCGCGACTTACCTTTACTTCATATGAAGTAAAGGTAAGTCGCGATATTAACACAATGTGATCACAAAATTAGATGCCTTGGGCTAGTGGTGTGTTGGTCAGTTGGTAGAACGTTCCTTCTGGGAAGGGATCAGTCACTGGTTCGACTCCAGCCCAAGACTATAGGCAGTTTTTGTGATACATATTGTAAAATTATATAAAAAATTAATTAAATTAATCAACAGAAGAATTTAAGCAATACATAAATATTTTTGGTCATTCTTATACTTTCTACTTACTACGTAATAGGCTTGCCTCCTATTACGAAGGTGCCAACAAAAGTTACTTTTTGATTATTGGTGAGAACTTGTAACTGGCCTTGCAGTAATGTATTTTTAGTTCACAAGACGATTATCTGTAAGTTCTCGAAATTGATAAAATAAAATAAAAATATAATAAAATAAAATAAAACTATCCGTCAGGGTTTCTTAATTGACCGAGCGAGCGAAGCGTCTCAGTTGGCCGATTTGGCGTTGTTGGTATGTGACTATGTGTGTCAGTTCCGGTCTACGCGATGCATTTTTCAGCCGATTTTCATGAAATCTGGCACAAGTGTTCTTTGTTGCAAGGCGCTACTTTTGTCGAAGGGGTTTTTCGATTGGGGGGAAAATGGGGGCAATGCGAAAATAACGCGAGGTCTACTGTTCACAGAACCACTAGTTTTAATTTTTATTTAAACAATATATTGTAATTTCGAAAAAATCTGCTGATGCTGGAGCTGGACGGTGGTCATAGGAAGTTGGTGTTTTAATTCGAACCAGGTGTGTTCGTGAAATAGTCGAGGGGTTAAGGTTAGGTTAGGTTTTTGCAGTAGGACTACATGCATTTTTAAATGACGAATTGCGTACAAAGGAGTCAGTTCTTGAGTAAATCTTGCTAGTTGGATTCAAGACCAATGAGGTGGACTTATCAGAATCGACATAGTACAAGTTTGCACACGACACTAGAATTATCGGTCGCGGACGAGTGAATATTTTATCCAGATACGATTAGGTTATTACGTCATGTGACGCTGTGTAGATATTAACTAAGACTATTATAGAAGTGTTTATATTTAACTATCAAACGCCCGCAGCTTTGCCCGCTTGACAAATTATATACTTACAAAAACTCTCCTTAAGAACCACTCTATCTCCTGGTGAAAACCGCATAAAAATCCGTTGCGTAGTTTTAACACGTTCAGTGCGATACGAGGTCTAAAACACCATGTACGTGTCTCACCTCTAGTGCGGTAAGGAAAAAGTAAAACTTCTCCGTCGTGAGGGAGGCGTAACTTCTATTTGGTTCAGTGTAGGAAAGTGATAACTATATGTCTGAGATGCTATTGATTCCGAGTTCCTTGGTATACTTACCTACTTTTATGCGAGGTTTTTTACACCTCGTGCCGCACTGAATAAATGAAATTTCAATACAGTGCTGAACGAGGTTGGAAATACCTCGTATCCCCTCGCACCTCGTACCGCACCTAGCGCTAGCTTCACGCGGCCAGTGTTGTGCAACACAATCGAGTCTACGCACGCGACAAGATAATAATATTGCTGCCAAATATATCGATATCTGATTGTACAATTTCTGATGACTCTAATTTGTCCAGATGTAAAGAAAAACAAGAAATAGAGGTCACTGTGATTGTTGAAAATGTTTTAAACAATGTTGATCGAAAAAAATAAAACAGGGGTAATAAATATTTTTTATGAAAAGCTTTGCACCCTACCAAGTCGTGAGATTGACAAAAAAGTTAAATAATACTCACAGAATTGCACTGGTTGTCAAAAATGATATTGTTTACCGTGTTTTAACGAAAAACACGCCTAATATTTAATTAATTAATAACAATAAAAATTACTTACATTTGATAAATAAATAAATACCTACAATTAAATGAAATAGATAATTTTTCCCATCACTAAACTATATGAAAAACTGATCTTTTTCAGTGCGGTACGAGGTTCATTAGATCCCACATTTAATTTTAGCTACATAATCATGGTAATCGTGGTTAGTTTTTATTAATACAAATAAAAACTAACCACGGGCAGCAGATTTAGGTTAATCAAGCCATTTTTAATGATAATCTAAACGAAAAACCGTACATTTGTCTTATTTGGCGCCAAAAATGGGATTTTAGTTTCCTACGGGCGGTGGTGTTTAATAAGCCTCGTACCGCCACAATGTCTGGTGTAGGAAAAGGTTCAAAACGCCTCGTAACGTAGTAATGGAAAGTGCACATATATTAATGCCGCAGAGAACGTGTTAAAAATCCAGGCATACATAGGAACGGACAGACAGCAGAAGCGACTTTGTTTTATAATATGTAGTGATAGTGATGAAGTGATATTGATACCAGTTGACCCAGAGTTTTCTTACATTTTCATTTTTTTTGTCTTTCAAAACCTCCTGATCCAAAAAAAAAGAAAAATAAAATTTGCGAAATCGTTCCAGCCCTTCACGCGTGATGAGATGACCAAGGGAAATAGGAATCCATTTTATAATAAGAAGACTATCATCTAGTCTTCATTCGAGTTCTGAAATTATTCTTATAACAGTAGGTACAATAAAAAACAACAAGCTAATAAAACGAGTTTAAAAATGTAAGTTTCCAGTGTGAAAGCATCGCCACAAATACTCCCGCGTGAAGCCATGTTTATCAACGACCTGATAATAGATACATTACGTAATATATTAATAGAAATACAAACATTAGACAAATTCAGTCATAGGATTAACAGATTTACATAGATACTTTAACAGTAGTTTATGAAACTGTTACATAAAGGGCCACCACGAGTAGGTTTTAAAAAAACGACCTTTGGTGAGTTTCTTTATAGTATTCTACGAGTGTTCTAATACCTAGGTATGTGCAGTTTCATACACTAGTTTATATAATCTCCAGTGGTGAATGTTCCATACATTCCCATAAGCCCGGAATTCCCTAAAACATTTCAAAATAATATAATAATAATATTGTACCATTGACCCTAAAATAATATTGTGTATTGTAATATTGACCCTAAAAAATTTCGAACGATTATTTCAAAATTTCGCGCGCTGTCAATCTCCTGTACCGACTAACCGTTCTCTGTACGTGTGGTACTCTGTACGGTGTTGAGCGCGCGGATGCCATCTCGCTCGCACAAGTTGTAAGTAGACGCAATGCATGCCCGTTATAATCGGGCTTGCATTTTCTCTTTCACACCTATGGATATTTTCGCTAGCATACCACAACATTTAGTAGGTTGTTATAGCAAAATCTGCCTGCCAAAAAGCCTGGTTTTGCTCTGAAGTTCGTCGCACATCGGTTGCATGGCGACCTATGCTATGTTCGCGTTTGTTTACTTCAGTTTCGCGTAGTAATTTGATTTTTAGAGTGGGTGATTATTTCAAAATTGTTTTTTATTGTTTAAAAGTTGTGAATTCGTTTATTTTAGTGTTAAATATGGAAGAAATTGTGCCTTGTGATGATTTGAGGTTCTGTAAAGTAAGTAAAACTCACTTGTCACGCCAATTTACTGAAGAAATTTCAAAACACAATCAGCAAGTTGACCAAAACCGTAGTATTTTTCAAAGACTTGTATTGCCTTTTAGAGGACATGACGAGTCCAAAGATTCATTAAATAGAGGTAACTTTTTACAATTAGTTTCATTATTATCGAAGTATGATAGCGTTTTGGAAAAGCATATGCAACATCAACAAAGCGACAAACCCGTGCCGAGTTATTTATCATCTACAATTCAAAACGATATTATTCACTCTGTAACCGGTATAATAAAAAACTACGTTAGCCACCGCGAACAATTATGCCTGTAGTGATAATAGCGCATGAAATAAAATAGAAAAAATCAGTTGTAATTTAACTTTGATTTTTAACCGACCTCAAAAATGGAGGTTCTCAATTCAATTGCTTTTAACTTTGATTTTTAACCGACTTCAAAAATGGAGGAGGTTCTCATCTCGACTGCTTTTGACTTTGATTTTTAACCAACCTCAAAAATGGACGAGGTTCTCAATCCGACTGCTTTATTTTTTTATGTATTTGTTACCTCATATATCGGGCATGCAGTCCTCAGCTTATGAAGCTTCGCCCCTGATAATCTCATACGTTTAGGAATTTTGACTAACACAAACTTGAAGAAATTATCGACATTATGGCGGTAAAACTCGACAAGGCGGTATGGTCGACAGCCCTTAGCCTGTTATTGCTTGAGGACTCCTAAGCTACTACTTATGACATCAGATATTTGTCAAATCGAGACCGTATAATAAATTCTTGCAAATGCATTTAGTTAAAAACTGTTAAAATTTGGAATTACAAACTGTCATAGCAATCAAGATTTCAAAACCTGCTTTAAATGGACAAGCACAAAACAAACGAACCAATACAAAAACCTAAATACTTCAATAGCAACATTTCGTTTCAGATAGTGACAGCGTTGAACAAGAAATGGCACCCGGAGCACTTTACGTGTAACACGTGCCGGAAGCCGATAGACGGCGCCAAGTTCCACCAGCACGACGGCGGCGTACACTGCGTGCCGTGCTTCACCAAGCACCACAGCCCCAAGTGCCATGGCTGCGGGGAACCCATCACTGATGTGAGTGCCTACCCTATTATACCGAGAAATAGTTTCAGATTACATACTTGTCCCACACCTAAAGTATCAAACCTTGTCCTTCATTATCATCATCTCAACCCATTTGACGCCCACTCCCCCAAAGAAGGGGGTAACTTAACCTCCATACTGGCCGGATGGCACCTATAGGCACAGAACAAGGAATATTACTAGTATTACTACGTATATTATTGGGTTTTTGTTCGAGTATATCTTCTCTAAGAATACGTCGACCTTGACATTGGCAAAATCATCGATGAATGATGGAGCTACTTACTCATTTATACGAAGAAGAAGAAATAACCTTATTAAATAAAGAACTCTAAAAGAGATTGCGCCGTGTGGTGGCGACCTTAGTAAAATACAGACCATCACCCCATCTGGTCCAGAGGGTGACGTATGCGGGCACAAATGGAAACACACGCAAATGACATCACTGAGAGGGAAGAAAAACTCGACTACAAGAATAACCGTTTTGACATTTAATTTTAAAAGAAGAAGTAGGTACTTTTGTACTAAATAGAAGTTCATCTTTTAGCGGTAACCTAGCTTCTAAATCTATGCCATCATCACGATACCTTTACCAATATCTACCTTTAGTGCTTGGTGGTATTGTACGCAATAAGTTTCATCTTATCTTCTCAAATATCAATTAAAAATTCATACTGGGTTTACTAGATAAACCCAGTATGAAGTTTAGGGGTCGGCAAATGCGTTGCATAGGCGATATTATTATGTGTACATTGCCTCTGTTTAACCCTTCAAGGAGAAATGTGTGAAGACTGTGAAGTCTTGCACTCTGTGCAAAGTTTTCAGTACATGAGTTTATTTCTTAATTAGGAATGTACATACGAGTACATGGGGCACACTAAAAGTTTTGCACTTCTAGCTAATCGGAACTATTTGAATTTCGAATGTTATATTTTTTTAAACGTTGCAATCTTCTTAGTAATAAAAAAACAATTGGCGGGAAATCATTTGTCAATTGTTTTTTATCACACATCAAAGTACGCAACGAAAATGGAATTAAGTCGAAAAGATTTTAGATTTTTTATGATTTTAAAAGTTCTCTCTCTCCGCAAGACTGTGCCGCTCGTCTTCAAAATGCTTTTGGGAGAGAAGCACCTTGTTTGAGCACCGTGAGGCGATGGTTTGCTGAATTTGAGAGAGGTCGAGTTTCTTTACATGACGAATTTCGTGAACGGCAGTTGAAGGCCGCCGCCTTCAACTGCCGTCAACGAAAATAATGTGTCTACTGTTAAGCGGTTAATTGAAGAAAACCCGCGGATTACCTATGAGGCAATTCGAGGACTATTGGGGATTGGTATGAGTCAAATCCAGAAAATTTTACACGAAGAATTGAAATTTTGGAAACTTTGTTGTCGTTGGATCCCTCATGAACTGACAGCGGAGCAGAAGCGGGCTCGCGTGGAATGGTGCTCACAGATGCTACTGAAGTACGACCACGGACATTCTAATGCTGTTTATGACATTGTTACAGGAGACGAAACGTGGATTTATTTTTTTAAACCCGAAAAAAAACAGCAATCTTGTGAATAGGTGTTTGAAAATGAGAACAAGCCAACAAAAGTGAGGCAGGCGAGAAACGTTGGTAAAAAAATGATCGCGTTTTTTTTCTCAAAAGAGTGTTAATGCCGAGTGGTATTCTACCATTTGTTTACCCAGGGTGTTAGAAAAAGTTCGCGAAAGACGACCCAAAAGCCGCGTTCTCCTACATCAGGACAACGCTTCTTCACACACGGCCAACAAAACAAAGTAATTTTTAGCTTCCGAAAAAGTACAACTAGTCACCCATACTGCGCATAGCCCCGACCTAGCACCCGTGATTTCTGTATTTTCACTAAAATCAAAGATTTGATGAGAGGTTTCACTTTTACCAACTCCAAAGAGGCAGTGGTAGCGTTCAATCAGCACGTAGAAAACATGCCTTTAGATCTGTGGTCCTCCTGTTTTAAAAAATGGTTCGATCGCATGAAAAAAATGTTTAAAATGTAAAGGAAAGTATTTTGAAAAGCAATAAACATAATATGAGTATTTTGGTTTTAACATGTTGTTTTTTTAAGTTACGCAAAACTTATAGTGTGACCTACGTATAACCGCTGGGAATTCATTAGGAACATTAAAAAGGAACAGTAAATATAATTAATGACCTATCGTGCTTGCCAAATAATTACCTACTTCTATAGGTAGGTCCCCAATTTGTACACAGACGCTGCGTTGTGTCAAAATCCCGTAAATATACACCACTTCTATATTGGTAGTTTTAGGTAAACAATAGTCGCGAAAACAACCTTAATATAGCTAGAACAACCCAATTTCTTTGTATGGGATGCGACATCTGTATAGTTAATTATCTGTGCTATTATTAATTATTTTACCTATATAAAGTTATGGTTGGCAAGTCCACTAGGTCAAGGTAATTATTCTCATAGCATCATTGTGGACAAGTGTTAATTATGAATCATAAACATAATCCAACACTATATGTACTCGTATTCATATGTTTTTTCCATAGTAGCTTTTTACGATCAAATAATTGGTTTTTAATAGACTTGATAACGAATGTTTTTGTGCAATAATCTTGTAAACAAACAACATCACACTATTAGCGTACGAACTATTATAGCTCCGATATCCAATCTAAAGATTAACCGATACAGTACCGTCATACAATACCATTACGTAACTTTGTAAATAGGCTACTAATATTGCGTATTAAATTAGTAGTAGATTTTATGACAAGGGAGTAAAATGAATATAATATTTTTGTCGAAGGCGCTATTTTGAACCAGAGTGAAGCCTTGCGAAGCGAAGGATTCTAGAGCAGAATCCTGAGCGTAGCAAGACGTTTTGAAATTAGAAGCCTGACCGTAGCGAGGGATTCAAAGTACGTCGCCTGAGAGAGAAATAATTTTACTCTCGAGGCTTACTCGAACTTTACTTTTCATCGCCTTCTATGAAAAAAAAAAGATTCGAATCTCATTATGGGCTATAATGAGTTTCGAATCAGCCCGCTCTCTGAACCAAAAACATCTATTTTAGGCGCACTTATGTACAGACAAAACGCCACTTTTTGAATAGTCGTGCATCTTTTATTTTTACGGACTGCAGAGATTGCAGGATCTAACATCAGTCATAGCTGCTGGAACTTAGGTGCAGGTTACATAATGATTTTTTAGTATATAACCCGGTGACGGCAAATAAACCCCTATTATGTGGTCCAACTAAACTACTGGCCAGATGGTCGATTGCACCTCTGCCTCGTACCTACCCCTTCGGCAATATAGACGTGTTTTGTATGTAAATACCCGCTATAGGGTGCAAAAGAGGCCTTATCAAAATTTCTGGAGACTAAATCATCCTCACCTGCACTGATTTTGAATAAAACCAGTAAACCAATAAGACTTTTTAACAATCAGTAACTTAAAATGACTCAAATCATCGCAACTAAAATGACACAAATAGATATACAAATATGCTGGAAACATCGCCATAACAAGATGATCTACATGCCAACAACATCTAAACACTATGCAGATGCAATTTGATTTAATTGAATATAAACAGTTGGCAATTAGATATATCAACATCTTTATTCAGACATTATCATGATGGTAAACAAGAATTATGTGACTCTGGGCACGTAGGTATATGATAAGAATACTGTCAGTAGGAGTTCAAACTACATCCAAATAACCACGTAATCAGAGGCGAAGCTACCGGGTAATTAGCACCCTAAAACAAAATCTGACTGGTGTAACTATAGACCTTCGATGTCTCCCGTGGGTTGTGGAGGTCAGATGAAAAATATTGAAGTTCAGCCGCATCGCAGTTAGACTGGAAAGTCGACGCCAACTGAGTTGGGAAAAAGGATGATGATATTAGGATGGTGACCAAGGATTATAAGACTTAAGAATACGTAAGTAGATATAAGAATACTGTCAGTAGAAATTCAAACTACATCCAAATAACCAGATTATTCAGGAAATTCAACCAGCTCAGTCTTCTTTCCGCCATTCAATTATCGTCTACAAAAAAGTAGTCTACTATTTAATTTTATTGATTCGCTAACGTTATAACGTGAAAATGGTTAATGCACGGAAAAACGTGCTGAAAAGGCATGAAAATAAGCCATGCGACTTCCAACGTTCAAGAAATCGTACATAGCTAACTACAAAACAAGCACAATCACTTTGCACATAGCTATTAACACGGCGATCAACAACGCATTTCAATCAAGCAAACCGTTTGTTCTCATATTTCAAAAGTACATTTAATTGGTTACTAAGTGCTATCATTGAAGATGTACATCTTACATACCTATTTTATGTTTATCAAAGGCATGACTGCATCACGTGCTGTGGGGCAGAGGCCCCGCAGCACGCGACCCTTCTAGCCTGCTTCTGTAAGGAAGGCGGGTGGATATCCCGCCGTACTCAGACCCCGATCATGGAGGTCGATGGTCTTGGGCGTAAAAGAGTCTGCGGCACCCAGGCCGCTGACTGCGGAACTCGGCGGGGAGGATACGCTCCCTCTCCCTCTCGGCCGCCTCCTTCGCGAGCATGACTTGCTCGCAGAAGGACACGGCCGCGTAACTTGATACCTGGACCAGATCAGATGGCAAACCTTTAAAAGACATGGACAGTATATAGTAGTAGTAGATAGAAAGACAGTAAAGTACAGGCTTTACGTATACCCAGATAGGGTAGCACAAGAACCATTTAAATTATGAGTCATAGACTGAGGCTGTGAAACACTGACAGTATTAAATATAAAAACAATAAAAAAAACACATTATAAACCAAGTCAGATAACTCCTATCAAAGGTCGGTGAGGTGCAAGATGTAGTAGTGTTGGATTTTAAATCTATGCGTGCAGTAAAAAAAACATTTGTAACACCAGGAGTACCTTGCTACCTGGTGAGGTTAGCGAGTAGCGAAAAGTGGACAGATAAGAAGAAAGGGAAGTGGGCCCCTAAGCTCTCACATCATAACCCACTGAGCCTTATACCAACCCAGCGCGGTGTCGGCATTCCAGTCTAACTGTGAAGCGGCTGAACTTTGATATGTTCCACGAAACAACATGATCTCACCTATACAACCCATTGGCGACATCGAAGTTCTGTGTCTTATACAAGCTATAGGTTTCGTTTAAACCAAAGTCAGTCAATATACCAATAAATAATTGTGCTTACAATATTTTGACAGTGTTGACCATAATAAGCTAATGAGTTTCATAGTAAGGTCGAGTGAATCACACTACATTAAACAACGTGTTGTTCCGCAAACGCCTTAAAAGGGCAGTATTCTTGACGACAGTGCTACAGTAAACAGTTCAATTTCACCCCTTATAAAAAAACACATTGTGGTCTTAAATATATTTCTTCTAATTCGTTGTAATATCATTTTCCCATCATACTAGGAGGACATTCATCATCCACCAAACCTTTTCCCAACGCAGTTAGGGTCGGTTTTCCAGTCTAACTGCTCGCGGGTGAACTTCGATATTTTTCGTGAAGCGACTGCCATCTGACCTTCACAACCCATGGGTGATATAGGAGTTCTGTAGTTAGACCGGTTGGGTTTTTGATTCAGGGGTCACCGAGGTACGGAGGTTCTCAATGTCTTATGAAATGGTCACCCATCCTAAGATCGGCCTGAGTCGACATTGCTTAACTTGTGCAATGTGTTAACATTGTCGGTTACCACTAGACCACGAGCCCCTTTTCAACTAGGAGGCCATTATGAGACTCAATTTGATCCCGAAATGTATTAATCTGACAAACAGGAAAAGGAAACTAAACGATGCACTAGTCGTTATAATTGAAAATATTAAGATTTGTATACAAAACTATGACGCATACTTCATCCAACTACCAACCAGTTAATAACTGTGATCCAAAGACAATGAGCACCATCATTCAGTACCGTCCATTGTGTGGATGACATCACTTTAAGAAAAAAAGAACGATGGCACATTGAAGTATTCTTTCAGCGAAATCTTGATATACAGTGTGTTATTTATTACATTATGAATTTAAACTATAAGTCGGTAATTTTATTGTTTTAAAAATAATTTATACCATAAGATCGTGTTAAAAGTGACGTCACCGTTCGCCCGCCTGATGTAAAGCCGTGGCGTGCGTCGTCTCGCGAATGATGGCCATAATCGCATAATAATATTGAGTGTGGCGTTGACGTCTCACTACATGAGAAACCCGAGACACTAATGCATAATTTATCCATTGTCCACAGCGTGTGATACAAGCCCTGGGCGTGTCATGGCACGCGCACCACTTCGTCTGCGGCGGCTGCAAGAAGGAACTCGGCGGTGGTGGCTTTATGGAACAGGTGAGTTATCGAATACTTTCTAATGTAGATGACTTGCATTACAACATAGATACGCTAGTTTGCAGGAAAACGTAGAAGTGAAAGCAGTTGCCCATCGCAACTCAAAATTAAAACAAATCGGAGGTAAATTACAGCAACATGCAACTAGATTTGTCATTTAAGCCTTTGTTGCCTGGTGGTTAATTTTTAATTTGACTTTGCAGGCTGTTGATGTTTGAGTATCTATTTTCCTAAAATTAGTATCGTGAATATACAAGCTAGTAAGGTAAAGATTGAATACTATTCATCAATGCGAACATAATATATATTAAAACCAAATTGAAGATGTCTTAGAATAAAGGCCAGATTAAAACGAACAAACAGAAACATGAGGAAGCGAAAGAAGTATGGCATGACAAAGTGGACATCCGTGGTCTCTGCCTACCCCACTAGGTCAAGAGGGGTGTCTTTATGTATGTTATTAGTATCGTCATTTGTAGTAATTTTACTGAGGGCTCTGCAATAGGATAATGATACTGAAAACTGTTTTTTAATACTATTTCAGGCCGGTCGCCCATATTGCTCAACGTGCTACGCAGACAAATTCGCGGCGCGCTGCAAGGGATGCAACACCCCAATCGTGGACAAGGCCATCATCGCATTAGATGCTAAGTGGCACCGTGACTGCTTCACTTGTCTGGTAATTATTATTAACTAGTAAATAAATACTATTAATACTACAAATACTAGTAATAGATAAATTCGTTTTCCTGTCATGTGGGTCTCCACGCGGCCAGCACGCACACGTGCCAGACCCGCACGCGGGTGACTGGAAAAGCGCTCAAAGCAAGACAGGCTCGACAGAGCCTACGATATAGGAGGCGAGCTTATCGTCGCTAATGAGGAACCTTTATGTATGCCAGAGCGTCATCCGTTGTGCAACAGATCCATCACTTTCAGACGAGGTCGATTTGGGCATCTAAGGTGTTGGTGGAACTACTTTTAAAACATTTTGTGTACCATTTGTTTATCTACAGAAATGCAGAAGCCCAGTAACAGACGCCACCTTCTCCGTGATGGACAACAAGCCAGTTTGCGGCAAGTGCGCCTAAGAAACACATAGACAAACAAACACAATTATTTATATTTAATGTTTAACTATTGAGATACACCCATCGAGTAGTCATTTGTAAAGCTTATGGTTCTCAAAGATCATGAAATAGATTAGTGAACAGTCAAAATTTTGTAGATACTTGTCGTGTCGATGACAAACGAGGTGTCTTTGTAGGTTTCACGTAATCAGGGGTATACGCCCCGTTGCAATTTATCGCTTCCTAGTATATCAGTCAGTGCATCTGAGAGTGCCGTACCTAGTTTTCAATATAAACCTCACCAAAGAAAACTTTAAGTTAGTATTATTATCCTTGTTAGAAATAAAGTTTTCTACTACTATGAATGTTCAAATATTCTATACTTCAAAAAAGTAAAGTTAAGAGCAAGACACATCTTTGCTCATTAACAGAAACCAGAATTCTGATTGACGTTCGGGCTGTCAGCGTCGACGGATATGTCTGCGAGCAAGTACATCACCATCATATGAATTGTGAACGTCGCTGCATTCTAACTAATTTAGTTAAATGTGCCAGTTACCAGTTACTTACTATACGATTAGTCCATGACGGTTGCTTGTATGGGCAAACACTAACTAGAGGTATATAACGGAGTTGAATTGATTATGATCTTTGGGATACCAAGTCACAAATATATAACGCTAATATACGTATTAAGCATCAGTAGTAGTCGTAAATAAAGCAGGTATATGACAGTACTCATAAGATTCGTGTTAAAAGTAATTGTTATTTATAATCTTCGAACATTGTCATGCTAAACAACTTTGGAAGTATAAAGTTGTATTAGCTACACCAAATGGATTACCAAGGAACTTTTACGCACCAAATGGCGTAAATAGTAACTTGGGAATCTATTCCACTAAGAAAAATTAATTATTATTAAGTGCTAATTGAAAAAGTGCCTTGAACTAGGACATAGAAATCAATATAACATATTCATTTTGCATATGGTTGTTTTTGACATCATTGGAATTGCTACTAATTTGAAAATTACGTCTTTTGTCCGTAGTGGACAAAGTGGCGTTTTACAAATAGCTATTACTGCACCAAACAAACGAGAGAGTTCTAAAAACTAGCTATTAAGTCATAAAATGAAAAAGTATACAGAAAATGTTGTAAATAATTATAATTTTATATAAAAAATGTCACTGTGATGATGCTTAGGGATTATTAATTTTTGATGATATTTATTGTTCTTTATTTTTTTAATTAAAAATGTTAAAACATGCTAGTTTTATATTTTATACGCTTTCTGAAATGATTACTTTTTATTCAATAAATTATTGTTTTTCATAGTTATTTGTTTTATTATACAGCTTCTAGACTGTGTATACAATTACATCAGCGAATATGTAACGTAGACTTAGCCCTTAAATAACCTACTCCGCATGTTCTTCTTAAACTACCAGACTCACTCATTTTCTCTCCTAATTGTGATATGGGCTTTCGACGCCGGAGTCTCGGGTTCGATTCCCGGTCGGGACAAACTTTGTGTGATGACATATACGTTTGTACCGGAGTCTGGATGTTTCCTATGTATAATATTATGAAGGGCACAGGAAAAAAGGAGCTCATTAATATTTTCATTGTTTCGAGTAATTAAAGAATTAAACCGAAAATTTCAGTTTCTACACTTACACCTCAACTGGAATTTGATTTGTACCTATATATTATAGGAAGAGTGTATATTTAACATAATAGAATGTGATTTAATGACATAGGATTGGTAAATAAATAATAATTTGAACTTTAACTTCCTAACTCCAAAATGTAATTGAAAAGAAGGAGCTCATTGTCACAATAGTTGCAGCCATGACTTCGACTTATCGGCTCTTAATGCACATTTTTCACTTCCTCCTCTGATTTTTGATCCCAGTGTAAAGTCAAGTACTTTGCACGATCTCTCGCTACTGCCGGTACCAGACTCTCCTTCGTTTAAACTAACTGCCGTCAGTGAAGATGATGTTAAAAAGTCACTCTTGTCGATCACATCTTCTGCTGTTGGTAACGATGAACTATGCTCAAGAATGTTCACTCCTATACTTTCCGTTATCCTCCCCATTCTCACTCACATATTTAATTACTCTCTGAGCTCAGGTTGCTTCCCTCGCGCCTGGAAGCAGGCCCACATTATCCCACTACCCAAATCCCAAAACCCTACTCTTCCGTCTCAATTTCGCCCTATTTCCATCCTTCCTTACTTATCCAAAGTTCTTGAGCATTTAGTTCATCGGCAGCTATCCTGTTATGTGACGCGGCAGAATCTTCTCAGCACCCTACAATCTGGTTTTCGACCGGGCCACAGCACAGTGACTGCCCTTCTTAAGGTTACCGACGATATTCGTTGGGCCATGGAGAACAAATCTCTCACTGTATTGGTACTTCTGGATTTCAGTAGTGCTTTCAACTCCGTGGACTTCGATGTGTTGATTGGTGTCCTTAAAACTCTTAACTTTTCCTCGGAATCTGTGTCCTGGTTTGATTCATATCTTCGTAGGCGCTCGCAGTGTGTCCGCCTTGATGACTCATATTCGGATTGGCGCGATCTCACTGCGGGTGTACCTCAAGGCGGCGTTCTTTCTCCCTTGCTTTTCTCCATTTTCATTAACTCTGTCGTTCGAGTCATATCCTCTAACTTCCATCTATACGCGGACGACCTGCAGTTGTATCGGCACTTTGCTTTGAACGAATACAGAACTGCTATTGCTGCTGTTAATCATGACCTGAGTGCTATAAATAAATGGGCAAAATCTTTTGGTCTCCTAATAAACCCCACTAAGTCTCAGGCCATGATTATTGGCAGTAGGCAGATGAGGGGTGGACTGGATGCATCTTGTCTTCCTCCCATTTTACTGGACGGTTCCCCTATCGTGTACACTGATACCGCAAAGAATTTGGGTGTAGTTATGGACTGCAATCTATCCTGGAAGACTCATGTTGGCGAGGTAAGTAAGAAGGTGCATTTCACTTTCCACACGCTTAAATGCCTCCAGAACTTTTTGCCCCTGAATATCAAAGTCTCACTTGCTCAGACGCTAATTCAGCCTATCTTGGACTACGCGGATGCCTGCTATTTGGATGCTACTGAGGAGCTGTTGGACAAACTCGAGCGCTTGCAAAATCTCTGTATCCGTTTTGTTTTCAATCTTCGTAAATATGACCACGTCTCACACTTTCGCAAGGAACTCGAGTGGCTCCCAATCTGCCGTCGCAGAGACACTCGGATATTATGTCTTCTTTTTAATATCCTGTTCAATCCCGCTTATCCTTCCTACCTGCGGGAGCGGTTCTCTTACGTGAACGCACCCGGTACCCAGTTAGGTCTCACCTTAAGTACCGACTAAATTGTCCCTCCCACAAAACCGATTTATTCTCATTTTCCTTTACCGTTCATGCGGTCAGACTGTGGAACTCACTCCCCCCTGGCATACAAAGCTGTAGAACTCTTTATCTCTTTAAAATGAAAGTAAAAGCTCATTACCTCTCCTCTTAATGTTAGCTACCTATTATAATGTAATGTAGTATACCTTTATGTAAGTTTATTATAGCACGGTATGTATTAATACATGTATGTATGCCCCCCTTAGTTTATGTAAGTTTATTTACTTGCACTGCACACGCGTCACCCTCTCACCCCTACATCTCCGATCAGGCCTGCTCTAAGAGATTCCTCTAGGAATAAGCAGTGCCCTTGTACTATGCTCACTGTATTGTTTGTACTACTGTATTTGTGTTCTTGTTTCTATGTGTGTTGTACATAAATAATAAATAAATAAATAAAAATAAATAAATAGTGCTTAAAAAATTATAAAATAAAATAAAATAATAAATATACATAATAATAAATATAAATAATAATAATAGAGATGAGAGATGGGTCTACAGAGATTGGGAGCGATCTGATTCAAGTGTGATTGACGGGCGCCGGCCAGATGATGATGCCACCATTGCATTCTGGAGTGGCATCTGGTCGGCTCCTGTCAGCCACACAGAGAATGGTTGGATGCGGGATGTTAATCGTCTATGTGAACCGATACAAACTATGGAACCATTAAATTTCATAGATAGTGATGTCACCAACGCAGTCCGTCTGTTACCGAACTGGAACTCAGCAGGTCCAGACGGACTGCACAATTTTTGTATAAAATGGTTCCGAAGTTCACACGGGCAGTTGCGGGCGGCTCAATTGCAATCATGTTTGGAATCAGGATCGCTTCCCGATTTACTAACTACTGGTATGACCCATCTCTTATACAACTCTGGTAGTGTCATAGAGCCTAAAAATTATAGACCATTTACATGTCTACCAACAAGCTTCTCACATCTATTTTGAGACAAAAAATAACGCGCTACATAACTGACAACAACATCATGTCAATCTCTCAAAATGGATGTAGAAGTGGGGCTCGTGGCACTAAAGAGCTCCTAATTATGGATATGGTTATTAGCCAACAGGTACGCCGTAATCGCAAGGATCTGGCGACATGCTGGATAGATTACAAGAAGGCCTATGACTCTGAGCCTCATTCATGGCTTAGGAGGGTGCTGGAGTTGTATAAGATTGATGCAACTCTATGTACCTTCTTAGGGGCATGCATGGGGCAATGGAAGACCGTATTGTGCTATTCAGGATGCCGTTCTGGTAATGGTGGACCGATAAAGATCGAGCGTGGTATATTCCAGGGCGATAGTCTGAGTCCGTTAAGGTTTTGTCTGGCCCTGAATCCTCCCAGGGCTTTGCTGGAGAATTCAGGTCTAGGGTACCGGTTGCGGAAAGATGGCCAGGTTTTGTCTCACCTTCTTTATATGGATGATTTAAAATTACTTGCCCCAAACAGTCACCAACTGATGAAATTATTAAAGGTAACGGAAACCTTTAGTAATTCTATCAGAATGGAATTTGGCGTAGTCAAGTGTGCGAGGATGCATGTGAAGAAGGGTGGGATAGTGGATTCCGAAAGACCGACCCAACTTAGGTCCCTTTCGGCAACCGATACTTATAAATACCTGGGTATGTCACATGCGTTAGGCATTTCAGAGACTGACATGAAACAATTATTGAGGGAACGCTTCTTTGGCCGCCTGAAAAAAGTACTTAAGTCTTTTATCGGGCGGTAACAAGGTGCGAGCCTACAATGGTTGGGTCATGCCAGTTTTAGTGTACTCGTTTGGCATACTTAGATGGACTCAGACAGAACTTGACGCCCTGGATCGAAAAGTCTGTACGCTACTCACTACATACCGAATGCATCATCCGCGTTCATCTGTAATGAGGTTGTACATACCACGGAAGTGTGGGGGCCGAGGCTTTCTTAATGCTAAGACCCTTCACAACCGTGAGGTGTGCAATCTCAGGGAATACTTCCTGCGGGTGGACGAGGATTTGCATCGTGATATTGTCGCAGTAGACAACGGATTGACCCCACTCGGTTTGGCTAAAGAGAACTGGCGCAAACCTGTTATACTAAGTACCAATGACCGCATGGATGTATGGAAGAGTAAAGAGTTACATGGGCGTTTCTATCAGGCCCTACATGGACCTGATATTGATTTTAAATCATCCGTATCCTGGCTACGATTCGGTAATCTATTTGGAAAAACCGAAGGGTTTGTCTTTGCAATTATGGACGAAGTTATCATGACTAAGAATTACCGGAGATATATTCTGAAGGATGGTACGGTTGACATATGTCGGGCGTGCCACCGTCCTGGAGAGTCCCTTAGACATATTGTCTCTGGTTGTTCTAGTTTGGCTAACGGCGAGTATTTGCATAGGCATAACCAAGTAGCTAGGATTGTCCATCAACAACTTGCTCTGAAGTACAAACTTGTGGATTCAGAAGTACCGTATTACAAGGATGTGCCTGACCCAGTTCTCGAAAATGATCATATCACATTGTACTGGGACCGATCTATTATCACTGACAGGACTATTGTTGCAATTATGCCTGATATAGTGTTAGTAGATCGGTTAGAGCGCCGTGCAATAATAGTTGATATTACTATTCCGCATGACGGCAATCTCGTGAAAGCCGAAAAAGACAAACAAGTAAAGTACTTGGATTAGGCCCACGAGATTGACGACATGTGGCATGTAAGCTCAGCTGTTATTGTACCGATAGTCGTTTCCGTGCATGGACTGATCGCCAAGAGCCTCGACCAACACCTACAGAGGCTCTCGTTAGACAGTTGGGTCAAGGGCCTGATGCAGAAAGCAGTGTTATTCGATACGGCACGCATTGTGAGGAAATTCCTCTCTCTGGAGCCCTAACCACCGATAGCTTGGTCCTTGTACCCGATGCCGGTCCACTCACTATTTTTTATATTTTTAAATATATTTGTATTTTTTTATAGATTTATTTAAACATGTATTAAATATGTATTTAAGTTAAATAAAGGACATAATAATAAAATAAAAATAAAAAATAAAATATTAAACAAAAGATAAAGATAAAAATATTACTTTCTCTTTTTAGTAGTCTTGTCTTATAAACGTTATTTTCATCACAATCACTATTATTATTGCTCATTTTTAAATAAACAACCAAAAACTTTATGCACTACAGTACAAAACGTTATTTTTTTACAAGGACGCTTAACTGACAGCTGACAATTGTATAACATAATAATTAAGATGGCGGACTATGGGCGCGTTCTATGTTACAAACGTTGCAATCAGCCCCATTCTAGCGTGGTTTCATATACAATTAACACTATAATAATATATAACTAGGTATGGACTGCAATGAACTTGTTTTATCCACATGAATTTTTAAAAATTAACTTTTATTGTATAATGCGCCTCTTTTATTATGTTTCAAATAAAGTGATCTGATTGGCCACGGAATTATGAAGTAAATGGTACAGTTAATTCAAAAAGGGTAAAAATGTTAATGAGCTCCTTTTTTTCCTGTGCCCTTCATATGTTTGTATTTACAAAAAAAATGTATCCAAGTCTTTATACTGAACGGAGTCAGGCGTTACCTGGCGAAAGTCCATGATGATTATCAAGACTGTCTCAAAGAGTCTCTTTGAGACAGTCTTGATAATGCCTCGTGAGTAGGTGAAACATATGTCGACGTTTATAATGTCTTCTATTTAGCGAAATCATTGCAATTATCTAAAAATTCAACATCATATTTTCCATTGTTTTAACAAGTATTTATATCAGTTTATATAGTACTCAGTATTAGTATCACAAGCTCTGCTTAGTTTGAGACTAGATGGCGTTGTGATTGTCATAGCATGTTTATATTTATATTAAGCTTTAAATACCTATATTGCGACATTAAAAAGTATTAAATTAAATATTAAATATTAAATTTGACCGCTCGACTTTCTAAAAGTTCTAAAAAGGCTAAAGTTAGTAAATGGTCAACTTACCTTTCTATTCGGGGATTTGAGCTCCTCAGCTTTTAGTTGATGAGATTCTGTTGATTCCGTCAGAGTTTCCGGTGGCTCCACTTTTGCAGGCATCGGCCTCACTAGTACTGATTTCACCGGTCCTAATTTAACAGTTCTAGGCGATTTATACTTGGCAGTAACATTGTTTAGTGAATTAGGTTTCAGTGATTCTGCCGAAGATGTGTCATTTTCCACATCTACACTAGGATTTGTCCCTTCGTCAACTTTAGAATCTTTGATAGATCTTTTTTCTTGTTGACATTTCTTGTCTTCTTGATATATATTGTCTTCTTTATATATGTCATCACGATACCTCATTTCTTCTAGATTTTCTATTTCGTCTTTCGTTCTCTTTTTTTCCTCATTCTTCTTTTCTTCCTCGGTTTTCTTGACCTTACCCGAATTCTTTCGATAGTGTGGTTCATGACCTACATTTGGCATGCCACCTTGGATAAGTTTCTGTTGGACCACCCTTTTTCTGCGCGGCGTATTTGGTTGTGTCCGCCTGCGTTGGGATGACAAGGTAAAATGGTAAATAATTTCAAGTAGCAGGATCAAAATGCTAGTTGTTTAGGATCACTATAAGTAGTTTTGTGTAAAGGTATTTAAGAGATAAAAAAAGTTATTAGTAAAAGTTATGGACGTACCTGTTTAGATCTTCTATATGGATTCCTTTGGCACGAAGTGAAGGTTTTTGTCGTGGATTCTCCTCGTGGAGCATATGACTTGAAGTGCACTATTATAAATTTCATGTTATTAAAAAAATGTCAGGCGGTTTCATAAGTTATCTTGATAAAGGTGACATAAAATCAGTCGTAGATCTGATGTCAGTCCCGGTGCTCATATTTCAGGACATGATAGTACACATAGTAGGTAGTACTTTTCTTAATTTCTTCAAATTATAAAGGGCAATTATGATTCTGACGATAATACTGGCGTTACAAATGTGTTGAAAGTTTGGCTATTTTCCCTTTCAGTGCCACTAGAGGCATCGGTGTAAAGTTTAGGTATCTATTTACTTTTAAAAATTTAAAAATTTGTAGATTTATTATCCTGTTTCCAAGTTGGAATTCTACAAGTGACTTACCGCGACGACGACGCTCTCCACCATGGTGGGTATGTCATCCCGCAGCGAGCGCGAAGCGCCAGTCCCACGCGGCACCCGGGGCCGGCCCTCGTGCGGGTCGCGCATCAGTGGGCGTCGGGACCTGGGGCAGGACCGGTACGGTACCTCAGTACAACTTCAATCCTCAGGTATATCAACACTCTTAGATAGAATTGAAGGTTCTTAATATACATTGTACAACGTGATTTTTCGTTTATGAAACCCTGAAACCCCAATTAGTTCTTCTGTTTCTGAGCAAAATGCTTTCAGGTTTGCGTTATAATATAAATCACGTTGTGCTTATAATCACAAAATTTTAGTAACCCACTAAATTTCTGCGTCATAAGTAATGTTTTTCGGCAACGTTGAGAATGTTTACCGTCAGCTTACCACATCCATTACCACGATATCCACCACGGTAAATGTGAGTATTATAATAATACAAACAATAATTAGTAAAGTAGGTTCTCTGTAGATTATAGTCTAAAACCTGGAGCCAGTCTTTTACCTTCGTCTTAAGTTTAGTTTTAGGCAGTGAATAAATGGATACGGCCTTATTTAATCTATTATATAGTTGTCCACCCTTTTATCAGAGGAATCGCTGCGCAAAACTCGTCCTAAACAAAGTATTTGCACAAACTACATCTTTTCTCAAAGAACCTCGCTCCGCTCATACACATCTACGGTTGGATGGCAAAAAGGCAGAAAGAGACTCACCTTCAGAACGACCCTTTGAGCTCTTTCATGCTTTATCATATGGCTTTTAGCTGATCCTCCCCACGTAGATATAAAGTAGCTCAATTGCGATTGACAGAGAGCAAAATAAACTGTCAAATCGTAGTTGGCCACAAGTCTTAGGGTTTTAAATATAAAAATTAATTTACGTGTCCTTGCCACTATCATGCTAATGTGTTCTCTGAACTTTAGTCTACCATCAAGCATGACTCCCAAGTACTTAATTACATTAACCCTTTTAATTATAGTAGCAAGAACAATTTGAAGCATTGTAATCTGTTCAGTTGTGGGATGTCAGTTTATATTGTTCAATGTCATCCGTGGTATTTCTCAAAGTGTAAGTTATATATTTTGTCTTAGCCACATTCAGAGTTACCACATTATCGCTCAACCACTTTGTTACCACATTGTTACCTCGCTGCGCATAGGAAAAAACTTCGATCCATGAGTCTCCGCTAAATAAAAGTGCCGTATCATCAGCAAATGTTACAATTTTGGCATTGTCCAGTTTTAATTTACAGAGATCATTGATATAAATAAGAAACAATGTCGGACCCAAGATGCTACTCTGTGGGACTCCCACATTTACGGGCAGGTTATGACTAGTTTAATTTTCAATTCTAACACAGTGAACTTCCCGTTAAGTAACTCAAACAATTTCAACTGGTGGCCCCTAACTCCAAGATACTCAAGTTTTTTTAGCAATATTGAAACAGAGACCGTGTCGAAAGCTCTAGCTAGGTCCAAAAATACAGAAATCACTTTCTTTTCTGTGCCGAGATTTGTAACTATGAAATCGGTTAACTCGTGAACCGCATCACTGGTAGATTTTTTTGGCTTAAAACCGAACTGTGCTGTAGATAACAGTTTGTTACCTTCGAGGTACTTTATCAAATTCTTGAAAAAAAAAGTGGGTAGGAGGTTGTTCTGTTTTCGAAACTTTTAAGAATTAAAATGAAATTCTGGTGATTAAACTCGTTTAATGCACTACATCAAGACATAATAATATACCACTTACTAGTGTGAGCGTTTTCCCATAAATACACACAGAACTGAACAATATATCGATACCGTGGGGAAGAAAGGTCGTAAAAGCCAAAGTACAAACTTTTCAGGAGAAGCAAAAAACGAAAAAAAAAAGAAAAATCTCTCATAACTTTTTAAATTTTAGACTTATAATCATACAGAATAGTGCAAAATATTTGTGTTTTCGTGTATTTTAAAGCAAAAAACGCATTTTTAGATTATACTGGGTAATTTAAAAGTAAGCTTGGAGTTACGACGTAAAAATTATAAAAAAGTGGTGGATATGGATATTATAAAATTAAATTTTTGTATTGGAACAAGGGCATAACTACATAATTTAGCCCTAATATTATAAATCTGAAAGTTTCTAAGGATGTATGGATGTTTGTTACTCTTTAGTAAGAGTATAGTTTAGGGGAGCGTGCGGAGTATGGCCTTAAACGGAGCTCCCGTATGGGCGGATAGATTGGCGGTCAGGGTGAACGCGACTCTGTTAAACAGACCTCTGCGAACCTTGGCCGTCAAAACCATACGGGGGTACCGTACGATCTCCGGAGAAGCTGCATGTCTCTTAGCCATGGGACCTGGAAGCGAGAGCCCTTGCGTCATTGTTTCAATGGCACAAGGAGGCGCTGGGGACGGACCAGAGGCCTGCGACTCGAGAAATCGAGGACCAGCGGTCCCAACTCCGCCAGGATCTCATGGAGACTTTTAGGGTGCGACTTGAGCAACCAAAGTGGGGAACTACCGTCATCGCGGCGGTGAGACCGATCATGGACGAGTGGCTGCAGAGGCGGCATGGTGACCTCACGTATCGTGCGACGCAGATCGTTACCAGGCATGGATGCTTCGGTAGCTATCTGTTTCCGCATCCATCGTGAGGTCACAACCCGGTGTCAACACTGCGAGGTCTCCGACGACGACACCGCACTCCACACGTTGGTGGAGTGCTCAGCGTAGGCGAGTCAGCGCCGGGAGTGGGTCTGGGCGTGGATATCCTCTCGCTGGAAACCATGCTCCAAGCCATAGTTTCCAGCACGAGTAGGTGGAACGTGGCCGTGTTCTTCTGTGAGCAAGTCATGCTCGCGAAGGAGGCGGCCGAGAGGGAGAGGGAGCGTACCCTCCCCGCTGAGTGTCGCAGTCAGCTGCCAGGGCGCCGCAGACTTATCTATGCCCAGGACCATCGACCTCCATGATCGGGGCCTGAGGACGGCGGAATAGCCACCGGCCTTCCTTACAGAAGCAGGCTAGAAGGGTTACGTGCTGCGAGGCCTTTGCCCCACAACCTAACCTAACCTAACCCAACCGCAACGACACGCAGAGGTTGGCCCTCACGGGCGTCATCGGCAGTATAGGTTCGCTGCCGGCCGTCATTCTTTCTATGGCCGGCAGCGAAGAATGTTGGGCCGCCGTCGCCTCCTTCGCTCGGGAGGTGATGGCGGCAAAGAGTGAGGCCCTGCGGCAACGGAAGCGTGCAGGCCGCACTTTTCCGCCCCGCCGGGCACCAGTCAGGGGGCGACGGCGTATTGCATACGCCCAAGTCCCCGACTGATAGGGCCGTGGGCGGTGGGTCGGGGGGCCCACCGCTCACGCGAAAGGCCCTGAGGAGTCCGACGCCCCTTATGTGTTTCGGGGGCGTCACTTCTATGTTGTTTGGGGGGGCCAAGCTCCCCCTATGTTGAGCTTAAACGAGCGCCCCTTTGCCGGGCCGCCGTCGCTTAGCAGTTTCTGCCTATCCGGGGGCCCGGCTAAGGCGCAGGAGAAACACCGTGGATAGGTTTTAGTGGGTAGTCCGGCCCGTTTTCATCCTAGGGCCGGGAGTCCCACACGAAGCGGTCTCGCTCCCCCCCGCAGCGAAACGGTGAAGTGCGTAAATGCATCACCGACCACGTTAAAAAAAAAAAAAACCCAACCTCAACGACGCGGGATTTTCATTGCCACCAAACCCCTGAAGAGGCCAAAGTCTGCCGGGTGCCACTGGAAATACCTTCTGGAGTCACCGGAGACGCCCACAGCAATGGACATGAGAGCGGCCGCACAATAAGATATTCAAATTCAATTCAAATTCTTTATTTTCAGGTCATAAACCCATTAAACAATACGATACAATTAATTTCAAAAATATAGTCATAAATAATATTCTAGGTACATTTAAATGAAAAATTATAATAACATTTTATATTATAGGCCGGCTGTATGCACAAGAACTAAATCAAATAAGGTAATGTCAATAAAAAGTAGGTAGGTAAGTTTAAATTTAGCAATAGGCATATTAATTAGAAGTCGCGACAAAAATGAAAAGAATTATATGTCAATGTTGGTATCTAACCTAAATAATTATAAAATATAATGTCAGTTTATAAAAAAGTCAGGTGAAAATGTCAGATTAAAAGTATGTCAGTTCAAATTCAAATTCACTAGATACCATAATATAATTAGATTATAATCAAAATACTCAAATTAAAATAAATGAACCAATAACATTAGTAAATAACATTACCTACATTGAGATGTGATACAATTAAAAATACATAGGCAGTACTTGATCTACACGCCCCTACTCATTTGTTTGTTTGTTAGTACATGAACTCCGAAACAATGGTTCACGTACCGACAATCAAACCTACTCACAATGGCACTCAGGACGCTGTTAGTGCTGGTTCTCATCCTGCTGATCAAAGCTGTACATCGCTTTCGCATGGTTGTATAGAAGCAGTCAACCTGCGCCTCGGCAAACATGCCCGAAGCACTGCAGCGCCAAGACAGCCCCATCAGCATCCTAAATGCATTGTTATATTGGACCCGAAGGGCCCCGTACTGCTTCTGCGTGTATGACACCCACAGGCCACTGGTGTAGAAAGACGTGCAAAATGCCTTAAAAAGAGTAATTTTGACGCCTCCCGAGCACCGCGCGAACCTGCGGGCTATCATGTTCGCCCTCACCGATAGTGCCCTTCGTTCCCTCTCTATATCTGCATCATCCTTCAGGTCAGAAGTAACTATGTGCCCTAGATATTTGAACTGCACCCGGTTCAGCTCAGTTCCATTTAACTTTATAGATGGTACATTGTCTGGGCACCTGCGACCCCTGGCCCGAAAGACCATGCATTCACTTTTCTTTGCGTTGTAGATCAAGCCGTGACTGAGTGCGTTCACATATACGTAACAATTTATTCAACCCACAAACTGAGGCACTCAGCAGCACCATATCGTCTGCATAACTGATATTGTTAGTACTGATTCCGTCAATGTGACATCCGACGCGTGTACTGCTGAGTTCCTCAATCAGTGCGTTCACGTACAGGTTGAAAAGCTTTGGAGACGTCAGTCCCCCCTGCCTCATTCCGCACTCCAACCTGTACGGCTCCGACAAGGCACTTGACCATCTAACAACGTTGACCTGATTGAGGTACCAGTATTTGAGAATACGGAGCAAATCTTCAGGCATCGAAATGTCTTGTAGCTTTTGCCACAGTATGTCATAACTAACCAGGTCAAATGCCTTCGAAAGGTCTAGAAAACAGGCATAAACAGGCTGACAGTTTGCTTTAAACATAGAATAGCTGATTCGGTAGATAATCCCGCTTTGAACCCAAATTGGTTGTCATGGATATTTAGATATTTGTCAAGCTGTACATTAAGCAAACCGTCAAGCACCTTAGCCAATATGGTAGCCAGGGAAATCGGTCTGTAATTATTTGCATCACTAATGTCACCAGCCTTGCTCTTTAAAATTGGTACCACCACCGTCCTCATCATCTCTGCAGGTAGATACGAGTGTCCGATGCATAATGTATAGAACATAGAAAGCACACGAGGCAGATGTACTCCAGCATATTTCAGGTGTTCAATACTCAAGTTATCATGACCTGGAGACTTTCCACGGGACATCAACTGGATGAGTTTGTTAATATCCTTTGCATCGAACAGCATACCGATGTCCCGCCCACTGCATATTTTACTGACGACGGACTGTGGCGGCGCCAATGGCGATTTTACGGTAAAATGTTCCCTAAACATGTCTGCGATGGATTTGTGCTCATTCAATTCATTGACTCCCACAGGCAAACCCGGTCTGCTACTACATTTATTTACGGATTTCCAGAAACCACGAAAATCATGTTTAGAGTGTTTGGATGCGAGTATGTCCATCTTAATTTGATCACTGTTATTCTGACACCACTTGAGTCGAGACTTAAAGATTCTACGACTGTCTTGCATATCTCTCCAAACACGACCGGCCCTCGGTCTACCACATAGAACCCAAAGCTTAAATTTACATCTGGCATCACTGAGAGCCTCGCGAACATGTTCATTCCACCCGGTTACAAATCTCTTCTTGTTTGACCGGCTAGCATAATGACTTTTAGTGGCCGCTACACACAAAGCCCCAATTATGTCTCGGTAACATTTTGTCAATAATTAATCTATGGTCAACCTCACCGCATTGCTTGTCACAACAGTTACTTAACTCGTATGGAAAATCTATTCGCTTTAGATGTTCGTCACATAATCTAGTATACAACCCTATTTGTTCAGGGATTCTTTCGCTCCATCGTACTTTATTATTACAATCAATACCACTATTGAAAAATTTTGGTTTAATTAACCCCAAATTACACTGAACTACGAGTGGAAAGTGGTCAGACCACATCGGAGCATAATTAACACGTGCACTTACTATACTTTGTAAAGCTGAACTGGTGACAATGCAGTGATCTAACTAGCTTACGGCACCATTTATATCACTAACAAAGGTATACGCGTCGGAGTGCAAGCCTAACTGTAATACATCTGCACACGACCAATCCAAATCACAACAGAAATTAGAAAGTTCATAGTAAAATTGCGCACCTGGTTTGGCGTTGAAGTCCCCGAGCATGTAAACACTCTCAATACCTTCGCTACTCACTATAGCACTCAGTGATCCGAGGCAATCCGTGAACTCCGCTAGGTTCGCTGTCGTATCATTTGGCATATATACACTAAACACTAAAAACGACCTTAATCCTTCCACAACTTTTATCGCACACATTCGAGTATTATCGCACTTCACTATTGATACATTTTGGAAAATTTTCTTTTTTTTTTTTTTTTTTTATATTTAGGTCGACAAATTGACGCCACTCGCCTGATGGTAAGCTGAGGCGACGTCTGGCAATTGAGGGCGACTCTCACAGTACACAGGAATACTATAGAGAGTGGCCCTCAACTTGACGACCCTGTAATGTGCCTCTTCACGCTTCGCTTAAAGAGCCCAGGGTTATATGTAGGAGGAAACACGTGCGCAGGCAGGGCGTTCCAAGCCACCATCGTTCGGCAGAGAAACGATCGTTTAAAACGCTCGGTTCTCGCGAAGACGGTTTCCACGGTATGAGGGTGACATCTCTGCCCGGCACGCGTTGTTCGGGATCGGAAGGGAGAGGGTGGGATCAGGTTGAAGAGCTCTTCAGAACACTCACCGTGGTAAATACGGTAGAACGCGGCCAAGGAAGCAATTGTTCGGCGCTGGGCTAGCGGCTCAAGGCTTCCCGTTACCTCCGGACAGTCTATAATGCGAACAGCGCGTCGCTGCATAGCGTCGAGTGCGTCCAGCAAATACTTCGCGGAGCCGTCCCAGAGGTGAGAGCAGTATTCAACGCAGGGTCTAATCTGCGTTTTGTACAGCAGACACCTCTGGTGCGGTGTAAAGAATCGCTTTACCTTGTTCAGTATTCCTAGTTTCCGCGAAGCTAGCCCAATACATCTCTCAATGTATTTTGTGTTATTGAGCTCTCGACGAACGTCTATGCCAAGGATGTCTAGATTGTCCTTCATTGGTAATATTGCATTCTGAAGAGTGGGTAGGGGAAGGAAAGGGGATTTTTTCGCTGTAAATGCACACGCCTGTGTTTTGTGGGCATTGAACTCGACCAAGTTCTCGGCACCCCATTGGGAGATACTGTCGAGGCTTCGGTCGAGATCACCCACGAGATGTCGTCTCTCCTCCTCTATCACAGATCGCCCCGCCGTCGGACGAACCGAGTAACTCCCGTGCAATGTACTGTCATCTGCATAGCAATGAATGTTCCCGAGGGAAAGCATATCATTGATATGCAGAAGAAAGAGAGTTGGTGACAGTACGGACCCCTGCGGTACCCCGGCATTCACTTGCAAAAAGCGAGAAGCCTGGCCATCGCAGAGGACCCGCACTCGGCGCTCGTTTAAAAAACTGGCAATCCAGCTGCACAGTTGAGGAGGTAGACCATATGCCGGAAGCTTGGAAAGGAGCGAAGCATGCCCTATCGAAAGCTTTGGCGATGTCCAGGCTAATAGCCAAGGACTCGCGAAACTTTTCCATAGCCCCACCCCATACATGCGTGACGAATGCCAGGAGGTCACCCGTTGATCGTTTTGGCCTGAAGCCATATTGCCGATCATTGATTAGCGAGTGATCCTCCAGGTATCGCATGAGCTGCTTATTAATAAGAAGCTCGAGCACCTTGCAAATGACTGAGGTGACAGCTATGGGTCGATAGTTGCCTGGATCGGTTGTACGTTCGCCTCCTTCCAGGCCTCCGGCACGAGGCCTGTAGAGTATGACAGGCGGTACAGACGCGTTAATACTGGAGACAACTCAGCAGCACATTTTCGTAGCACCACCGCCGGAATGCCGTCAGGGCCACTGGCTTTCCGCGTGTCGAGTGACCACAGCACTGCCCGTACATCACATTGCCTGATAACAATATCAGGCATAGTGTGGCCACAGTTGGCGATGGCGGGGGGCTGCAGGCCACGGTCATCGACCCGGGAATTAGCCGCAAAGAGGTCTGCGAGCATGTCCGCCTTCTCTTGGGCTTTGTGAGCCAGTGATCCATCAGGAAAACGCAGTGGTGGCAGCGAGGGTTGACAAAAATTTGACTGTACGGCTTTGGCCAGTTGCCAGTATCCACGGCTGCCCGTGGGATGGGATGTGAGCTCCTGACCAAGCCGCGCGACGCGCTGGGCATCCGCTCTCTTGAAGGCCCTCTTGCTGAACCTAGTGGCCCGATTGTACGCTGCTTTGAGGCGGTTCACGTTCGGGTCACGTGCCGCCCGAGCCCTGACCCAGGCGCGATATGCCGACTGTTTTTTCTGGACAGCCTCGGCACATTCACGCCCGAACCAGGGGCGAGCTTTGCGGATGCTGGCGACATCAGTGAAAGCGATATAATATTCTATCCCTAGACTGATCTCGCCAGCAATGGCAGCAGCGCTATCCGAAGGCGCCTTCCCTACAAAGCAGCGCTGGCTCCACGGGATGGACGCAAAGTAATCGCGGAGACCGTCCCAGTCTGCCGACGAGTAGTGCCATAGTCGTCGAGTCATTTGTTCAGCACGAGCAGGCGGTGGCACTTGGAAGCTGGCGTGCAACACACAGTGGTCGGATGTGCCCAGTGGGGCGCGTACCGACACACTGTACTCGGCTGGGCGACTCGTCAGCAGTAGATCCAGCAAGGCGGGCGTGTGGTCTGACCTGTCAGGTATCCGGGTGATCCCCCGTACCATCTGGGTCAGCCCGTGGGAGAGAGCGAATGCATGGGCGGTTCGTCCCGCATGATCGGTCCTAAGGGACCCCAGCCACTCAACGTGATGACCGTTAAAGTCCCCCAGGAAAACCAGGTCAGCGTTCGGGAACCGCACCTGCGCATCGTCAGCCATCTCGCTGAGGTATTCGAAAAGCCTTGTTGTCCCAGTGTCCCCTGTGTGGGAGCGGTAGACGCACACGTAGATCTGGCTCATGGAGCCATGATCCACGTGCAGCCAAAGGACGGAGTAGGAGGGGTTCTCCAGACAGCGCAACCGGCGGCAGCAAACATCCGCCCTAACGAACACGCACACCCCGGCTTTATCGCGGAATTGTTCTTCAATGATATAGCCCGGGTAACAGAGGTACGACGTGTCGTCAGGGCGGCGTATCTGTGTCTCCGTTAGGAACATCACAGAAGGCCGTGCCGACTCCAGGTGATGGTGGACGGTATCGAGGTTTGCATGGAGTCCGCGGATATTCGCGAACTCCACCTCAAACGAAGTCAACTTTGTGGGGTTTCTAGGGGCCGCTGTGTACCGTCTATTCTCTTGTTGCACTGTCATTTTGAAATATGGGGAAGCGTGAAGACAGGGCGATATTTGGTGCGGCAGTAAGTGACAAAGTGCAGAGGCTAGCTTCGTCTAGAACCGTGTGGTTAGGTCGGAGCCGACCCGCCGGACGGAAGGGCTCCCAAACCCCCCTGATGCAAGGCCGCCGCTACCCCACACCGGTTACCACCCGGAGCGGCGACCCCACAACAGGATTATGCGCAACATGTGGGGCAGCCTACTTCGACATAGTTGTCGTAAATCTTCAACCGAGCGCTTCACATTCTTACAATTGTAGCTCACAAAATTGTAAATATCACTAGCCATTGTTATTGCATTGGGCCGCTACAGTGTTATTTCACTGTTCGAAACATTCTTTCGATAATTTATAAATCGTCTAAATATGACTCCCTGGGGCCATAACTTATCGTCCAAAAACATAGTTAATTTGGACTCCGATACGTAAAATTTAAAAGCTTTATGGTCACGTGACTGTTTTAATGTGATATTTTCTAAATTTATCTTTTCCTTTGTTTTTCTATATACGTAATCTACTATGTCTTTTTCGGTGCTATCTTTATGTATTTTTGTTATAAAGATTGGGACTATATTTTCAGCCGCTTTAAAATTTCCTTCCATATCCCTTGAGATCCCAGATATGCAATGATAACGATATGATCGCTTTTTCGGCCTCGAGACAGTTTGCCAGCCATCATTGTCTTTAGTTTTCACCATCAAATCGTGTCTATTCATTCCCACAGTAATTGCTTCGCTATACCGTTGTGTATCGGGATCTGTATGCATACGGCAGTCAGGCGACACAGCGACACAGGCAGCGGCGTAGGACAGAGGTGACGTCACACTGAGTCTCCGCCCCCTCTGCACCCGGCCGAAGTCAGGGCCGTCGTATGTAGGTACCGGCGGCGGCGGCGCCGGCGCAGGCGACGCAGGTGGTTGCGCTGGCGCAGCTGACTCACTCGTACTTCGATCATCTTCGTTTACCCGCAATATATTTCTAAAATTCGGTATCTCATCTTTATCGCATGACGTTCGGCCGATACTCTCCGGTGTCTCCTTCGACGATAAGCAGTTTATATTATGAGGAATACCCATTGGTCCACTTTCCAAACGCCATGCCCCACGTCTCAAATTAACACTATGTGGGGTGACTGGTGGTAATGAATCATATTTTAGTTGCAGAATTTCACTTTTACACTCATTCAATTGATCCTGTGTAACGTAGTGAGACTTTATTGATTCTAGCTCGTTTTTCATTACTAACAGATCCTTTAGTAGTTTCGTACAGTCCAGGTGATCGAATAATATAGGCGGTATCCTCTCTAATTGTCGTGCAACAAATACAGGGATCACGTCAGGTTCTGTCGATTTTAACAAGTCGAGCATGTCGTATAAATCTCTTTGCTCTTTCTCTTTACTTTTACGAGATATTTTGATCTTATTCGACGGTACGGACTCGAACAACAAGGACTTTGAGTTCCTAATCTCATCACCGGTGAATGTTGTCGCACAGATTCGTAAATCGTTTCTTCGTCCATTATTGATATTTTATTTTGAATAAACGACAAAAGTTCGTCAATAACAATATTACACGAAATACACTTAATCGTCGTCATTTTTACACTTTTACGCAGCGCAGCGGGTACGCTCATAAAACACGCACGGCACGAAAGGAAGCGCGCGCAAGAGAGAGATATAAGATACCTTTTATCGCAATAATACTCCTACGGGTATATTGGAAATGTAGCGTAAACATTTAAAGGTGTAAAAGAAATAATTGTACTTTTAGCGAAGTCAAAACGGCGTAAAAGCCAGTTGTTTATGACGTTTACTGTTACAGCGAAACTGTTATGATTCATACAATAGTGATACGCCCAAATGATTTAAAAGTTAAAATTAAAATGGATTTAAGACATTTTTGATTATAAAATTATGTTTAGGACGTAAAAAGTACTGGGGTGTAAAATACATTTTTATTAACTTTTTGAAACTTTAAATATATACAGATCGATAGAGCGCGAAATTCTGAACAAGACTGCATTATTAAGTAGTTTTCGCCAAAAGTGGCTTTTACGACCTTTCTTCCCCACCGTATCGATATTATGACTCATCAAAGCTATCAAAACATGCTACCCTCGTTGGCTGGTCTGGAAGCCATGTTTCGTGAGTGCCCGGCCCAGTTTGAGAAAAGGCTGCAGCAGGCTATCACCAGCACATCACCAACTTCAACGGACCTGGCAAGTCTGTCTAGCGACTTCTGTATTTTCAAGAACGCCATGCTGCAGGCTCTCAATCTGCTGCAGTGCCAGGTGGAGAGACTAGGGCAACAGATGGACGCCATTGAAATGCGTTCACGCCGCAAAATTCTTTTATTCCAGGGTGTGGCAGAGGTGGAGATTGAAGAGACACCTAAGGTTGTTGCAGGTATAATTACAGAGCGCCTCAATATTCACAGTTTCAACATCCCAGATATAAAAAGATGCCACCGTTTAGGCCGTCCATCAGGCAAAGTGAGACCAATCCTCGTGAAGTTTCACGATGCCGCTGTCAAGGACAAGGTATGGTTCTCTAAGGTGGCACTAAAGGGCTCTGGTATTACACTCTCCGAGTTCCTTACTAAAGGACGCCACGAGACATTCATGGCTGCGCGCGAGAGGTTCAGGGTCGGTGAGTGCTTTACACGGGACGGTTATGTGTTTGTTATAGACTCCAATGGCAAGCGTCATCGTGTGTCTTCTCTCAACGTACTTAAAAAAATTAAGGTGACGAGTAACATACAGGAGGTCCCGAAAAACGTTAACACCAGGTCTAAACGTGCTGGGGCCGGCAGGAATAAATAGCTTTCATGGGTTATAGCATCCCTAATAATAATGTGGACCTATGGCAGTAGGTTCGGTAGTGTCCGTCTGATGTACATTAGTAATATGTATCTACTTTCACTTTTACTGTAACTATACATATTGTGTTGTGTTTTGTTTCCACCCACTATTGGTGTAATGATTACAAAAGTAGGAATTTAATTAACTAGGTAAGTACCTATTATTTTAAACTTCTATTTCAAACTTTGTTTACAATTACAGTTTTTTTAGTTCCGCGGCCCGAGGCCGCGGCCGCTCTAACGTCCGTTGCCGGGCGTCTCTAATTACAAGCAGAACGTATTTCCAGTGGCGCCCGGCGGACTTTGACCACCTCTGTGGTCTCTGCGGGAACTTTGTTTACATGTAATAACCACGAGCGACTTTGCTTTGTATTGTCTGTCCGCTATCAGTCACCTGTCACCTGTCAATGTCAATGTAATTTCTATAACTTTAGGCTGACTACAGACTTACTATTTGCGTTTCGTTAGTGCAAAGTACAAATTATGTTTTAATTACTTAATTTATATTTTATTTTTTCGTTTTGCTTGCACGATGGCTTAATTTAATTTATTTTAATTAATATTTTGTTTTTGTGATAGATTGACCTGGTCCGTCATCTAACTAAATACCTACTAAAGCCATGTACTTTATTATTTGCTTGAAGCCATAGTGTGGAGGGGCGTACTGTGATTTCTGACGCTCAACTGGCGGGTGGATTGTATAGTAATAGAGTGTAATAGTATATTTATTACATTTATTTTATTTTTCTTTCATTTAATATTATTATATATACATTACTTTTTATATTAAGACATTCGACATAATTGTGTATTCGGAATCGTGTGTAGTCGGAATCTGAAAATGAGAGTAGCGAAAGCTTCTATTCTGCGTCTAGCTTAAGGGGTAGTTATACTAGTATTCTATCTGTACCATCACTCTGATATGCTGACTAGCTTTAACTGTAAGAATATCCATGCTATTCTAGTTTCTGAGTCCTAGTTTAGGCCTTTTCATTCGTCAGTGTCTTTCCATCTTCCTGGTTTCGAGTTGATTAGAAATGATCGCGGTGGCGACGGAAAGGGAGGCGGTGTTGCTGTTTATCTGCGAAGTTACTCGTATATTCCTTACAAAATTCTAGATACTTCAGCACAACCGCCACTCTCGAACGCTGTGGAGCACCTTTTCTTAGAGGTGGAGCTATACTACTCGAAATTTTAACTCGGAGTCTACTACTGTCCTTCGTCGATTTTTTTTTTTTTGCCTCTTTTGAACACCTCCTGGAAAAGTGGTCACCCTCTTACAGTCACGTAATCATAATGGGAGATTTTAACACGTGTCAATTAAAAAACGATTCCTGCACCTCCTCATTCGGTCACGCTTCTTTATCTTATCCCACAACCTTTCCATTCTTCCTTTAAACTCCAATTACCACGTTCCTGGCCGCAATCCATCTCTTATCGACCTTATACTAGTATGATTTTTACAACATGTCGCCAGGCATGGTCAATGCAGCGCAGATGCCTTTTCCTAACATGACCTACTGTTCCTCTCCTACAAACTCCGTCCCCCTAAGGCACGACCGCGTATTTTGTGGCAGCGCAATTTTTGTGGAATGGATTTAGATAATCTTTGCGAGGACGCTGATAAAACCAACTGGGGTCCTCTATTCTCTTCTTCTTCAGAATACCTCGTCTAGAGGTGAAACATTTGTCGAGGTTTTAATGTCTTATATTTTTTGCGAGAATGATGCAATTATTTTGAAAAGTTTGAACATCTTACTTACCATTACTTTATAAATACAAGTGTGGGCCAACACCTAACAATTTGGAAAAATATGTATTTATACGAAATCACTGCAACAAGGTGTGTAGGAATACACAACGCCGATATATTCACGCCTCGGTTGAAAATGCAGATCCATCCAAGGTCTGGAAATTTCTCAAAAAAATTGGAGTTAGGAAGTCTAAACAACACAATCATCCCTATTCCTTGGATCTTGAAGCACTCAATTTGCATTTTTCTTCTTCGTCTAATTTAGCAGGGACGACTAAAGTAGCAACACTGAATAATCTTTCATCACTTCCAACTCCACAGCACTCAGCTTTCGTCTTCGAACAATTCACCGATTGTGATGTTAAGAAGAGCATAATGTCTATAACATCGAATGCAGTTGGAATTGACTGTGTAAGCCGTAACATGATCTTACCTATTCTCAACCAAATCCTTCCAATCATAATCCATATCCTGAACTTTTCTATAGCTAATAGTCACTTTCCAACTGCTTGGAAGGAGGCTGAAATCATTCCTTTACCTAAGACACGCAATCCTTCATATAACACTCATTTCCGTCCTAAATCTATCTTACTTTTCCTTTCAAAAGTGTTAGAGCGCCTTGTTCACTCTCAGCTCACCAAATTCCTTAACACGAACTCTCTTCTCAATCCCTTCCAGTCCCGTTTTCATCCTGGCCACAGTACTGTTACGGCTTTAGTCAACGTCACGGATGATATCAGATTAGGCATGGAGGCGGGAAATCTCACGGTCTTGTGCTTGTTAGATTTTAGTAACGCCTTCAATACCGTAGATCCCGATATCTTGTTTGGTATACTCAGCTCTATTAACATATCTCCAACGGGAATTGGCTGGTTTCGTAGTTACCTGTCTGGTCGCCGTCAACGTATGCGTCTAGAGGTATTGTCTTCTTCTTGGTGTGATGTCGAAGTCGGTGTACCACAGAGCGGCGTTTTATCTCCACTATTATTCTCTATTTTTATTAATACTATCTCTAAACATGCGAGTATTAATTACTTCATCCTACCACCTTTATGCAGATGATCTTCAGATATATACGCAGGCTCCCTTGGATCAGCTACATAATGCAATCAATACCTTTAATCTGGACCTGGAACGTATTTGTGAATGGAGCAGCAATCACGGTCTTCAGGTTAATCCATCCAAATCCCAGGCAATTATTACTGGCAGCTCTTGGTTTATGTCACGCCTTGATATTACGCAGTTGCCCCAAAATACTTTTAATGGTACCCCTGTCGAAATAAGGGACACTGTTAAGAACTTGGGTGTCCATATTGATAATACATTGTCCTGGGATTATCAGCTACAAGAGGTTAGACGCAAAGTATTTGCATCTACGGGATCCCTGCGTAGACTGCGAATGCTGCTTCCGATTTCCACTAAAACTGCGCTGGCACAATCGTTATTACTCCCAATCCTTGATTACGCTGATGTCAGCTATCTTGATCTTACAGAGGAGCAACTTGATAAGCTTGAGCGACTCCAAAACGTTTGTATTAAATTCATATTTGGTCTACGCAAATTTCCGCAAGATGCTCAAGTGGCTATCTCTATTATACAATATACTGTTCAATCCTTGTACCCCCCGATATCTTAAAGAACGATTCAAGTTCCTCCATGACACACATTCCAGGTCATCAGAAAATTTAATATTGGAAATGCCGGTGCATTCCACTAGTGTCTCTGACAGGTGCTTCACTATTCAAGCAATTCGTCTATGGAATGCCCTGCCGCTACATATCAGACGCGCTCAAACAATAGTATCTTTTAAAAATATGGTAAAGGATTACTATCTCACTTCCTATAGCTAGAAACTCGCTAACGCTATCTTTATATGTAGACCAATAACTGGTGACCGCTTGGAACGAATGAGGGTTGGACTTTGCAATAAAATTCCATTCTTAGACACTGGCTTAGATCCAAATGTAATGTATAAATTATTTTTTGATTCTTTTTACAACGAGTTCAACTCCATATTCAAGTCTAAGGAGGTCATGATTAGTGATAGTCCTACTTTCAGTGAATGGGCCACTGAGGGTATACACAAAAGTAGACAAAAACTTTATGAACTATAATCAGAAAGACAGCTTAATAGATCAGTTGAATTTCTAGATTATGTTAAAACTTATTCAAAAAAGTTTAAAGCAGATTGTTTAGCAGCTAAATCAAAATATATAAGTGATAAAATTCTCAATAGTGCAGACAAAGTTAAATCTACTTGGAAAATTATAAACGCGGAAAGAGGTCAACAAAAATTAAATGATAATCATTTTAAACTTAATATAAATGGTAAAATAACTACATCAGACTTCGAGGTCGCTAACGAATTTGAAAATTTTTTCTCCCGAATTCCTGTAGATTTGACAAAAACCCTAGGCTCTTCAACCCCCATTGCAGAATCTTGGTTAAAAGCAAACGTTCCTTGTTGTAACGTTATATTTAAATTCAGTAAAGTTAACATAAACACTATCTTAAAAACTTTTAAATCTTTAAATATCAAGAAAACAGCTGACCTCTGGGGCATCTCTGTGTATTTAGTAAATTCTTTTATTGAAATGGTTGCTCCTGAACTAGTATTAATATTTAATAATTGTGTTGATAGTGGTGTGTTCCCTGATTTAATGAAATCTAGTAAATTAATTCCCCTGTTTAAATCGGGTAGTACTTCAGATCCGTCCAATTTCCGTCCCATTTCTGTACTACCTACATTTAGTAAAATTTTTGAAAAAATTATGCTTAATCAAATGCAAAATCACTTTAACGTTAATAAACTATTACATACAAAACAATTCGGTTTCACTCGTGGTCGGTCCACCACTGATGCCGGAATTAAATTATTAGAGTGTATATACAGGGCCTGGGATGAGTCATATGATGCTTATGGTGTATTCTGCGACTTATCTAAGGCCTTCGATTGCGTTCAGCACCAGACTTTAATTAAGAAACTTGATCATTACGGAATCCGGGGGACGGCCTTGAATTTCGTCAATTCTTACTTAAGTGATAGGGTCCAGAAAGTAGTGATCAATGGTAAACAGTCACCTGGTTCTCCTGTAGCAATGGGGGTACCGCAGGGTTCAATTTTGGGACCTTTTCTTTTTCTAGTATATATTAATGATCTCCCTCACCTCATAAGAGACGACCACGAGGTAGTTTTGTTTGCTGATGACACTTCTTTAATATTTAAAGTTAAACGTGGACAGCGCGAACTTGACGATGTAAACATTACCCTCTCTAGGATAGTCCACTGGTTTTGTGCTAATAATTTATTATTAAATGAAAATAAAACTAAATGTGTAAGATTCACCTTACCTAATGTAAGACTTGTTAAAACCAGTGTTAAGGTTAGGGATGATATAATAGAATTGGTCGATGACACTGTCTTTCTGGGCATAACGTTAGACTCCAAATTGCAATGGGGGCCTCATATCGGGAAAATTTCGGCCAGGCTTAGTTCAGCAGCCTATGCTGTCAAAAAGATCCGACAACTTACAGACATTAAAACGGCGCGTCTTGTCTACTTCAGCTACTTCCACAGTATCATGACATATGGCATACTACTGTGGGGTAACGCTGCCGATATTGAATGCATCTTTGTGTTGCAGAAGAGGGCTATCAGGACTATCTATGGAATGGGGTCTCGGGAGTCATTAAGAGATAAGTTTAAGCATATTAACATCCTTACAGTGTATTCACAGTATATTTATGAAATTTTATTGTATACCCACAAGAACAAAAGTAAATTTGTGAAAAATAGTGATAATCATAATCTAAACTTAAGAAATAAGGATAAACTGGCTGTTCCTAAATTTAGGCTTCATAAAGTGAGTAATTCTTTTGCGGGGAACTTTATTCGAATGTACAATACATTGCCAACCGAAATAGCAAATTTATCTGTCAATAAATTTAAAAAACTAATAAAAAGTAAATTGTGCCATAAAGCTTATTATAGTATTAATGATTTCTTAGATGACAAGGCGGCCTGGTTGTAACAACGTAACGAATTGCTCCTTTCTAAATAACTCTGTATTAGATTTAAGATGAAATATTTTGAAAAAAGCCGAGCTGAGTTTCTTGAGGGCTCTTCTCAGTCTCGTTGCATTTTGGAACCCTCGGTAGAGTCACACCAACTTCTGACGAATCTAAATAATTTTCTGAAAATTTCAAAGATAATAAACGTTATTTTATTTTATTTTATTTTATTTTATTTTATATATTATTATATCTATCTATTTATTAAAGTATCCTTTAATATTTAAAACAGGCATTTTCCTCACTAATATTTTATCTTCTTATCTATCTCTTGAACTTCACAACCATCTACTCTCTTTGTAACACCTTTTATTTTTATGTATAATATTTATATTACATTGTGCGCAACTCCTATCAATTTCAACAATTTTCTTTCCACCCTGAGGTTGTCTAGAAGAAATTGCTCTTTAGCAATAAGGCCGCCTGCTGTACATTCTTTTTAAAAATATGTGTAAATATTTGTTTATGTTTTTATGTACAATAAAGAAAGTATTTGACTCTTATTTATGATACGCTCAAGAATTTTTGATAACGTAGGGAGTATAGAAATGGGCCTGTAATTCTCGACACAGTCTCTGTCCCCACTTTTGTGAATAGGAGTAATTCTTGACCTTTTAGAAGCCATAGGAAACACCCCAGTCAAAATTGATAGGTTACATAGGTATATTATGGGTTTAAATTAAAATTTCGATGTTTTGCTTGACGATGACTCCGGAAATCATGTCCAGTCCCGTAGCGCCGTCGCTTTTTAGATTTGAAACTAATGTTCTAACTTCATCTTCATCGGTAGGTAGTAGTGCAAATGAACTGGGGCATTACAACTGGACCGCAACGTATTTGGTTCAAAATTATATAAATTTTTGTTATGAATTTTTTGAGCTAGCGCTTTGCCAACATTTGCGAAGTAATCATTTACATTATGGATAATTATGGGTCATTTTGGTTTATTATTTTTATTTATTATTTTTATTTATTTATTATTTATGTACAACACACATAGAAACAAGAACACAAAAACAGTAGTACAAACAATACAGTGAGCATAGTACAAGGGCACTGCTTATTCCTAGAGGAATCTCTTACAGCAGGCCTGAACAGAGATGTAGGGGTGAGAGGGTGACGCGTGTGCAGTGCAAGTAAATAAACTTACATAAACTAAGGGGGGCATATATACATGTATAAATACATACTGTGCTATAATAAACTTACATAAAGGTATACTACATTATAATATAATAGGTAGCTAAGATTAAGAGGAGAGGTAATGAGCTTTTACTTTCTTTTTAAAGAGATGAAGAGTTCTACAGCTTTGTATGTCAGGGGGGAGTGAGTTCCACAGTCTGACCGCATGAACAGTAAAGGAAAAGGAGAAGAAATCAGTTTTGTGGGAGGGACAATTTAGTCGGTACTTAAGGTGAGACCTACACTGGGTACCGGGTGCGTTCACGTAAGAGAACCGCTCCCGCAGGTAGGAAGGATAAGCGGGATTGAACAGGATATTAAAAAGGAGACATAATATCCGAGTGTCTCTGCGACGGCGGATTGGGAGCCACTCGAGTTCCTTGCGAAAGTGTGAGACGTGGTCATATTTACGAAGATTGAAAACAAAACGGATACAGAGATTTTGCAAGCGCTCGAGTTTATCCAACAGCTCCTCAGTAGCATCCAAATAGCAGGCATCCGCGTAGTCCAAGATAGGCTGAATTAGCGTCTGAGCAAGTGAGACTTTGATATTCAGAGGCACTAAGTTCTGGAGGCATTTAAGCGTGTGAAAAGTGAAATGCACCTTCTTACTTACCTCGCCAACATGAGTCTTCCAGGATAGATTGCAGTCCATAACTACACCCAAATTCTTTGCGGTATCAGTGTACACGACAGGGGAACCGTCCAGTAAAATGGGAGGAAGAGAAGATGCATCTAGTCCACCCCTCATCTGCCTACTGCCAATAATCATGGCCTGAGACTTAGTGGGGTTTATTAGGAGACCAAAAGATTTTGCCCATTTATTTATAGCACTCTGGTCATGATTAACAGCAGCAATAGCACTTCTGTATTCGTTCAACGCTAAGTGCCGATACAACTGCAGGTCGTCCGCGTATAGATGGAAGTTAGAGGATATGACTCGAACGACAGAGTTAATGAAAACGGAGAAAAGCAAGGGAGAAAGGACGCCGCCTTGAGGTACACCCGCAGTGAGATCGTGCCAATCCGAATATGAATCATCAAGGCGGACACACTGCGAGCGCCCACGAAGATATGAATCGAACCAGGACACAGATTCCGAGGAAAAGTTAAGTGTTTTAAGGACACCAATCAAGACATCGAAGTCCACGGAGTTGAAAGCACTACTGAAATCCAGAAGTACCGATACAGTGAGAGATTTGTTCTCCATGGCCCAACGAATATCGTCGGTAACCTTAAGAAGGGCAGTCACTGTGCTGTGGCCTGGCCGAAAACCAGATTGTAGGGTACTGAGAAGATTCTGCTGCGTCAGATAACTTGATAGCTGCCGATGAACTAAATGCTCAAGAACTTTGGATAAGTAAGGAAGGATGGAAATAGGGCGAAATTGCGACGGGAGAGTTGGGTTTATTATTTTTAGTAGAACTTTGAAGCGTTAACTTTTCCTATTCAATTTTCAGTCTTTTTAGTTGTTGTAGTGCGATGAATAGTTTGCCCGATAGAGCGCGATAACCATTTGCAACCCTTTTTCAAGGTTGTCGTTAGGTTAGGTGTTGTCGTTAATTTCGGAGCGCTGTAAAACAGTAAAACCTTATAAATAAATAAATATCGAAATGTTAATATTGGAAATTATTCCTCGAAAACTCATCTACAAATACGCTCTGATGAAATTTACTGTAAAATGATCAGGAAAAAAAATATAACCCCTTAAAGGAAATTCGTTCTCAAATTTTTATACGTTTTTGTTAATAACTTTGTAAAGTTTAATTCTACGACAAAAAGTTGTAGTACTAAGTTGTAGAGAATTTAATTTGCGACAAAAATGTGGTCGCTATTTTTTTGTGCGATGAATAGTTTGCCCGATAGAGCGCGATGTCTATTTGCAACTCTTTTTCAAGATGGTGGAAAACCCACAGGTTAAGGGTTGGGACCCCACAAACTTGGATTTAGCTTTACAAAACACCCCCCCTTGATATCTAAAACATAAAATATCGTCCTCAGACTTTAGCACACTTAGCTCTAAAAAAATTAACATTTCAATGGACTACATATACAATTTGAAATTTGGATAAAATGTCACATGGTGTATTTCAAGGACTAAAATTTAACGCACTCTATTTCACTATGGTCAAAATGAAAAACATTAGATTTGAGGATCTTCTTTTGTGAAGGCTGTTAGAAATAGAGCTAAATATAGTCAAGGAGCCACATACCTAGGTGACCGGTATCTAGGTGTCCGAGGAGTCTTTGCCTTGTCTACGACACTTGACTTATCACTTTTTGCACCATTCACGGTGCTCCGACCCTGGATCTTACTACTGGAATTTTAACAGGGTTTTAATCGTAGTAGGGTTAGGGGCCTAAAACCACTGACGTCTGCTCTTACTACTTCACTCGCATTATTTTTATAATAATACTTACTAGCTGTCCCGGCGAACTTCGTACCGCATATTTTTTTCTAATGTTCCGCTAAACTTTTTTTTTCCTCCATAAGAACCTTCTCCTGATTTTAACGATCACAACAAAAAAGAATTAGCGAAATCGGTTCAGCTGCTCTCGACATTTGCGCTTAGCAACACATTCAGCGATTCATTTTTATAATATACGAGTAGATCTCAAAAGTATACTATATGGAAGTCTGTTATTATTGTTCAGCTTCATAAAAACCTAGTTACTAACAAACATCCAAATATCCATTCATCTAAACATTCGCGTTCATAAATTATTAGGATTAAAAATGTGACACTTACCACTGTGTGTCTTTAAAACAAGAAGATTTTGGATTAGAATGCAACGTTCCCGAGGAATACATCGATAAACGAGCTTCCGCCTCTGAATCTGAACATTAAATTTTTTTTTAATTACATACATACGTATTAATCACTCCTGTTTCCCCGAAGGAGTAGGTGACTGCCTAAATCTTTCACACAGTTTACTATACGCTATTGACTATACCGATCGTAATCAACCAATGATAACACAGATAGAAAAAAGTTTGATCACGTGACTGATATTTTCTGCAATGTCATTGGTCGAATATGTCGATCGACTAAAGTTGTCGCTGGCCGTGCTAGACTTTGGATACAATCTTTCTCTGACTAGCCAGGGTAAGGATTTCTAAAGTTTAAATGGACAAAAGTACTTACTGTTTTTTGTACTCTTGTTTAAGTTAATTGATCGTTTCTTTGTTTTCTTTGGTTCTTTTACCTTCTTTGCACGCGTCTTTATCTGATAACAATAACACAGATTCTGATTTATCTACAGTAAGTTCAGGCTTCATAGGTTCAGTGGACAAATTAATGTAATCAAATATTTTTATATTAATTATTTTTGTTGTTCAGCCGAGACGACTAGCGATTGCAGGGTTTTTTCTCAATTTTTCTATTAAAGTTTAATAAAATCCATAAAAACTCTCATGAAAAACCCTAGACATCTTAAAGACTATCTAATATTATATCAACATTGTGCTTATAGTTCCCGAGCCAGGCACAAACTTTGTCATCATTTCCTCTCGGGCGACAACTCGTAAAATGCTTCGGAGAGTGGAATTGCGATGTTTGTGATTTACCCATCGCACTTTTGTCTGGCGCATGGACTGTTATCAATCATGATAGTGGTATAAAACCAGCTTACCATACTTGGATAGCCCATCAGAAACTCTTCGCACCTCACCGCGTATTCGTTGACAAATTGTTCCAACTTGTCACAAGACGTAAGAAGGTTCTAAAACAATGAAATATAGTTACAAACAAAGAAACAAAATTAGACGCTCTTTTTTGAGCCATCTTTCTCTAATCTATTCTCTAAGAAAGATACAAATTTAGTAAGTACTTTATGATAGAGCAAATTGGCTTCAAGGACGCGGATCGGCAAACATTCTCCAAACACCGATTCGCCAATAGACTGTTTATCGACAGGTGATTTATTTATGTCCATTTTCCTAGCAGTACATTTTCACCGAGATGTACCTTCGACACCTTCGGCGACATGCCTTTACAGATATTCAATGGACACGATGATATCATAATTATTATTACTCTCTTAACCATAAACCTTTCCATCTCCAGACAGTACGGAAATATAGCAAGATTGACGGGAACGTCAGGGAGTTGTCAATAGCATTATCTAGGAAGGTACACTGTACAATGAAAGGGTAGTGGCAGTAGTGTACTGACGTCGTCGTACAGCTGCAGGTCGGCGGCGGCGGCGAGCCCGCGCGGGCAGCTCACGGCGGCGCAGAGGTCGGTGGCGGCGCGCGCGGCCCCCACCAGCGCGCCCAGCGCAGACACGCTCTCGCGTACGCAGCACGTCTGCTCCACTGACTTGCGGAAAACCTGACCACACACTGATGTGTACATACTCATCATCATCGTCAACCTGACCTTATCCTAATTATTTGGGATTGGCGGAACATGATTTTCCTCCTCTACACACATATACGTCATCTCCTCAGTCACTCCCTTCTAAGTCATATCCTCTTTCAAGCATTCCATTCACCTTTTCCTCGACCTGTCTCTGCTTCTAAAGACTTTTACATTTCAATCCATGCAATGCTAATAAGTATATCAAGCCAACTTGTTTACGTGGACAACGTTCTGGTAACATTAATTAGTAACCACGTTAGGATAACGAAAGTTCGGTTAACTTTCCTAGCAAACCGAAGCTTTAATACCTTAGAAAATCGAGTTTTGATGAGACATTTTTATTTCCTAGCATCTATCCCAATGTGTGAAACCTGCAATGTAGACAAATGATCATGTAGTTTATTTAAATACTGAAACAGGTCAACCAAAAGGTAATCGAGGATGAGTCTATCAGTTTTTCGAGGACTTGGGGTAGGATACATAGCCACATGTCTTTGAGCAGATTCACCGCGTGCAGGCGTAAATGCCTCGGTTCCTCCCATGGCTCACATCGGTATAACGCTGACAGACGAGTTAGGTTACAAAACACCCTCATACCTGAAAAGACTGCAGTAGGTTCTGGTGCAACGACACGATCCTGACCCTCTGCGACTGGAACTGTGTGTGCTTCGCAAACGGCAATGTTACGCTGTTGTTACGATTTATATCCTGCATCTGAATAATGTAGCAGGGCATTATCAACCTAACATTGAAATATATCAGGATCTCAGAAAAGAGATAAGTATTATAGCCAAGCTTTCAGCTGAACGTCACTAACCTGTCTTTGCAACTGATACATATAGATTCTGTTGAATCTTGAACAGAATTCCGCAGAGCGTTTGATCATTCGTAAGATTTCTTCACTTTCCATGTTGAATAGGTCACGGCGGTCAAGTACGGACCTATAGATACAAGACGTAGGTATTAATTCGTTTTTTTTTACAAATTATAAAATTGCTATAGTCAAAAGCCGGCCAATAACCACAGTAGGTCGCAAATTGATAATATGATCGCAAGTTTTGAAGCTTTTAGTGTCTTGGTCAGTTGGTAGAACATTTCTTTTGGAAAGGGAACAGTCGCAATTTCAAGTTCAGCCCAAGACTATAATATTAGTAATTTATACTGAAAAAAAAAACTTAGTGATTGAATACCTACATCATGTCCAGTAGTTCATCGTTGATCTTCATTCTTAACTCTTTGACCTTAGCGCAGTAGATGCTACTTTCTATAACGTTGGTAAGGTTCTCCGATGATTTGTCAGTACCTGAGCAAAAGATCGAATACAGTGATTGGTTTTTGATTTGCTGTTAAGAGAGATGACAAAGTTTATGATCAGTCAATAGCATTGGACAGGTGGTCTAAGTTCGCCGGTGCCCTGGTGTTAGCCCGGACGCCTGGCAATGGATGTTAAAGAGTATTAAATAAAACTGTCTAAGTTACCGAAAAGCAGGAGTACCTATAATAAAATTCGATTGTCGGCACTTGGTGGTCGGAAATTTGACATCTTATTGTAATAATTGAGAAACATTAATATTAATTAGGAGAAGGGTAATTTTTCCCTACTGTTTGGGTAAATTTCTTATACTGTGACATTAACTTAATTTATATGTACCCACATTAGTTTTTGTTTTATATTATAATCAAGTATGGAGGCCAGTGTTAGCTTCACGATTATTTAACACAAAGTATATGAAATGTTTTTTAAAATATGTGATGTGAATAAGTGTGGAGCACCTTTGAAGATGCCATAGAGCGAACCGGTCAGGTCCCACTAATAATTAAAAAATTGTGGAATATCTGTACAAGTGAGTCATTTCATAATGTATTACTTATAGTGTTGCTTCCGCTGCTGGGTCGTTCAAATTCAACATTTTCCTTCTCCTCCGATTGTTTTTCACGTACTGTCGCTGGAGCACTATTCACGGAGTCGTTCAGCACTTCTTCGTCCACAGCTGAGGACATTACAGATCAAAATGTCATTTCTATGGTGTTTATGAGTAAAGAATTACCTATATCTCATACAAAAAAGCTCCAAGACACAACGAGAATGACACGATGTAACGTGGTAGATTTTGGTAGAATTTCACAGATGGCCAAAAAGGGTCGTTTGTCAAATCAACTAAAGTTTTTGTGCGGCGCCACCGCCATTCGTGTCTAGGCATAACTGAGGACAGACGCGAATCTGTTATCTTCCATGTAAAGTTTAAGGAAGGCTCGAGAGGCGGCAAGGAAGGACTATAGGCGGCTGGGGCGTGCTACGTGAGGTATGTATTTGGAATTCCCAGTTTTCGGGTGAGTTGTGGCATCTCGCGAATGACACGTGCTAAATGAAAGTTCTTGTTTTTTTAGGCCCTTCGCTGCGTTAAGCGGGTTCCCGTCGCGGGTGTCCGCTCTGCGTGCTTGATTCATGTAATTTAAGAGCAGCGCTGCGTGGCGTGAGGCGGATAGCACGTGTCGTGTGTACGCGCGACGGAGCACGCGAGCGGGCCTGTTTCTACAATCATTGAGCGCCGCTCTGTTATCCGTGTCGCACGCGCAGTGCTGGTACAGTCTTTAAAATACGTTGGTTACAAATTCTCCACACAACAGTCTAGACGTGACATATGGGCTGATTGGCTCACGCACGCCTTTGTTCACGTCGTCGTATTTTGGTTAAGTAATATATCAATAAATAATCCATTTCGACTGTACACCCGCGCGATCAAAATTATACTAGCGTCGCTGCGATAGACGGGAGCCCGTCGCGTGGACCCGCGTCTTGCAGGCGGGCTCACGGCGCGGACATCCGCGTCGGGCACCCGCGACGGGCATCCGCTTAACGCAGCGAAGGGCCTTATAGGGTTTTTGCATATGGCACATGTTGGGGAGTGGATGGGAATCGCACAGGCGTGGTAATCGCCGGATAGCGGTAAGTATTTCGACACCTGCACGCTAGGGCGTCGACACCTCTAAGTTAGGTATTCATTCCCCACATGTGTTTCAGAGGGCATAAGCAGCATGTGCCTGCGACGCGTCCTGAAGAACGCTGGACGCGTGGCCCGGATTACAGCTAAGTGGTTTCAGTACGCCTAAGATTAGGGAATCAGTTCCCCTCCCTTGTCGCCGCCGTCCGTATGTAGGAAAGGGGTTCCTGGGGCAGTAGGGGCCTGGCCTCCCTCTCTGCTCGATCGCCCTCGTGGCGTGTAGTAGATTGCTTGTACTCAACGACCCAAGAGGTCGCTGACATAAGTACAGCATTTAGGTAGAAGTTGTATCTCGCCTGCTACATACTTCGTATTTAAATCTATATGAATGTTCTAAAGTTATTATGTTGGTACAGATCGATCGAGGCTTTTAAGTAGATTATAACATCTTGAGGAGACTGCTATAGTTAATTCTCCACATAGTAATTTAATATAAACTTTTAACCGAGCTGTACAAGCTCTTACATGTAAGATTTACCTTTTGTTTATATATGATAGTATCTCATTGCACACCATCTCACTTCGAACCCCTGTCTCATGCGTTTAGCTAGTGTTGATCCCAGTTTATATTTAATAAATGATAATAATAAATGATGTATACTGGATAAGACAAGGTGTGTTTACTTATTTATTTCCTTTAGTCTGTATATGGTAAGTACCTTTTATATATATAGACCTTGTAACACGCGTCCCACAGGGAAACCAACCGGGCTGGGATCCCTGTGGGGCGCAAGCGTCCTCGTGGTTCGCCGCATGGAAGAGTCCTTGAGGACCACCTGGACGCTATGTGCAACGACTGGGTTCATGTGACCACTCTCACCCTCTAGTTCCCTTGAGGGAGTCCTCAGGTGAGGCCAGTCGGAACACCAACGTTACAACCACAACCATAATCACAAAACAACGCAAACACGTATTCGGACACATTTTGTGGTTAAACGCAATGATGTGATTAATATGGATATACTACCAAATTCAATTTCCAATTAGACATTGACAGGTTTTGATGGAATTATCAATCCCGGATAGCGAAATATGGATCGAGATAACATATTGAATTTGGTAGTTAAATATCAACGAAATTACATCCACAAAGCAACCACCATCGACATCGCAACGATATTTAATGTTGTAGTTACTACAACGCAACTGCAGAAAGCTGCATCGACACTTCGACACGTAGGTACCAAACACTTTTTGTCGATGTGATGTTGTGTGGTTCTCGTGCGTGAACTTGGGAGTCTTAGATGTGATACATACGCGACTGGTCATCTTTCTCATCATAGAATATGTGAAATATATCACAATCATCACAGTCGTCATCCTCCAGGATGTTGGTAACCGTTTGTTGCTCTTCTTGGACCGGTGGCGGTTCTTGTAGCTATAACAATATACCGCAATAAAGTGAGCTGTCTTAGACCCAAGCCAACATCACCTTCAAGTGGTGTACGTGCCGACGGACGAGGTTATATATACATAAAAGTACCCGGTTAACAGCAATACGTTCGCCGACTATTAAGTGGGACTAGCAAAGTAACAGGTGATAGGTGATAAGTGGGCGAATAATGTGCATCTGTTTACCCGTTCTGGGATGCAGACATTATTATGTAAACTCTGGCTGGATGCTAGTGGCCCAGGATCGAATGGAATGGCGAATCATGGGAGAGGTATTATGTCTAGAACAACTCACTGGAGTTAGATAACACCAACTAGGTAGACAATTGCGTTATTTTATGTCAAATCAATCAGCACTGAATTCTAAACATGTTTAACTAAGGTTTTCGACGGTCAATTGGAGATATTTAGCGGCGATATAATCTATAGTATTTCGTTGCTTGTTGGTATTATCTAGCGAAATATGTGTATTATGCGTCTGTCCAAATAGCCTTACCTCCACCGGGTGCCACTGGAAATACCTTCCGCGTGCGAGCCAGATACGCCCGGCAAAGACGTGAGAGCGGCCGCGACCTTGAGCAGCGGAATTAAAAAATAAATAGCCTTACCTTAGGTTCTTCTACCTGCTTCATATTCTTGCTCTTCAACACCTCACTTTCCATAATCTCCTTGACACATGACTCAGGCAAGTCTTCCAGAAACTGGTATTGGTCATCTACCGTGAAATATTATGGAAATTATACTATTATACACCGTTAAAGTACACATCGTGTAAAAAAAATTGTAGTCTCAGTTTCGATAACAGAGCCGCCTGGAAGTATTAGGTACCTTGAAAAACACATTTTTTTTATAAAATTCTTAAAATTGATGTAGTTCGTACAGAACGTACCGATGTTAATATACACTCCAAAGCATGGTAATACTCAGATGAAATACGACAGCTATTAGCAGATAACGTATGTTCTTAATGTAAGAAGGTTCGTATGCAGTAAAGCATGAACTTGTTTCCCACGGTGTTAGTGTAGTAGTAAAATGACCGTACCTTCACAAACAGTACTGACAATATCTTTCTCTTTTAAAAACTCCTCCCATATTTTTTGCTCCCGTTGCTTGAGTCTCTCTCTTCGAGTGTGTCTCCACGTTTTCTCTAACGCTTCCTGAAACCAGATCACATCATTAAGATGACTCAGTCCCAACTGTCGCGTAAATTAGTTCTATAAAAAATCTTAGTCATAAAAAATCTTGACTGATACATGTTAACAAAAAACACTTGTACACCGTTTTTAACATGTATTACTATAAGTTTCCCCAAGTGCCGACAATCGAAACCATCAACTATAATCGTGACTGAATCTGACAAAACGAGACACAAATATGATTTGAAACTCTTTGCAGATATTGAGCTCAGTCCAACTCATACAAATCCCATACAACTAGGTAATTGATTTCCGTGGTAATTGAAACTGAAAATAATCCCTTCAGCCGCCATCGCAACTGCAGGTTCGTAACAAGACGACCGATAGAAGAAGACTTTTTCCTTACACGAAACCACGGTTACGATCAAAGAATTTATTATTTGTGTGTGTCGATTGATAATCAATTGCCGTGCTGTCCACCATGGTAGCTGTACCTGTAAGTTAGTAGGTACTGACAGTTATAGTTGCCTTTTTTTGGCTTTCCGTACCAATTACTATAACTATTACTGGGTCGGAAAAATCTCAGTGCATGCCGATAATTTGTCAGAATAGGTGAGATCGGGTCGGACCCAAAAAAAGAGTAAAACGCACGAATTTTTTTTTGCTAGTACGTTTCTTTTTTCTGTCATAGAATGCGATGAAAAGTAATATTTAAGCCTCGAGAGTAAAATTATGCTTTCTCAGGCGACGTACATTGATTCCCTAGCTACGTTCAGGGGTCTACCTTGGAAACCCTCGCTAAGCTTGGAATTCTACTGTAGTATTCTTCGCTTCGCTCTGGAGTCAAAACAAATATTACTCCCTGGTCATTAAAACTACTATTAAAGCTCCACACGTTAGCAGATGCGTCAGCAGACGGCATTTGGTTGCGGGATACAGGGCGTACAATACCTACCACAGGCGAGCAAATGCCCCCTTCTACACGTTGGCAGACGCGCATCCGCAGATGCCGTCTATTATCTACTGCTGCATCTGCTGACGTGTGGAGCTAGCATAACAAGATCCTGAAGTAGCTACGAGTATTTGGATTGATGCTTATAAGATTAAAAACTACTGTAATATTGGTGATAGCGGTCTACAAGTGTTCTAAGTATGTAACATGAAGAAAACCAAGCCCTTCGTGTGTGTGTGGCATGGTTTTATGACTTGTGCGTGCGACCGGGGCAGCATCGAAAATGAATATTTTCTATCCAGCCATTGCAAAAAGAACTGAGGACCACACCGGTCCACGGATGGGCGTTCCCGTACACGGTACAGGTTTACCTGCCCAGGTAAGCTCTCCGGTACACCGTAGTTTGTATAACCGGCGCGGCGTGCCGGCATTAAGTATAGCAACGCGCCGTGGAGCGTGTTGCTCTATAGATTCTTGCGGCCATCGGACACTAAGGTCGAAGCAAAACCTTTGTACAGTATTAGTAGAATTTGCTACTAGATTAAATCTAAAGTTCACCATACACAAGGCGATTTACATTCAGATCTACCTGAACAAATGCAAATTCGCAACGTGTGTGTGTAATTTAACCGCGACGGTCGGTCGAGGGGAACTGCCGCAGATTAATCTGATCCGATCGAAATCTAAATAAATGAATATTTGAATGTAGATAATCAAAGCTCTCAATGTATGGTAGGCTTAACAGGTGCGATCTGGTGTAAAACCCTTAAACAATTCTATAACTTTAATGAGATAATTATCCCATAAAATATCGTAAATAAGTAGGTATGTAAGTTAGTAAATTAATACCATAAATACAATAATAAATACCTCAATGTCCACTACTTCCATTTTATTATTATTTGGCATAAAAGAGAATCCTCGAACGTAAGCCTCCATAGATGCAAACACTTTCTTTCACACAATAAGTATTCAATAGGAATACAAAAATGTTCCGTAAGTAACGTATTTATTTACCAAAAATCCAATTTTTTATACAATCGACATTACAAAATAAAATAAACAGATTTCAGTTTGAATTTGACAACTAAGTACTGCCAATTTATAGGAAGTTTGTAAAAGCGTAAAAGATGATCATTTTTAAATTACGATATTAAATTACGACGAAACATGAATTGTAGACACAGTAGAAATTATAAAATAGCAACTAGAATATTAAAACCACAACACAAATATTAATTTAATTTAACCAATCGTTCAAAATATGTTAATTGGAAATAAAAGTCACTATTTCGTTGCGTGCACGTCACGAAAGACGTAATTTCGACTCATGCTTGACGTACCACACCGTTGCCTAGCAACGAATAGTTGTAAACAAATATGTACTGACAAACTACTATCTATTGTATTCTTTTTGCTACTATCAGTTATGTAGTCCAATGTCCCTTATGTTATATTTTATTTTTATAGATTCAAATAAGTTTTAACCAATTAATTGCATTCAAAGTAATAATTACACTTTTCCAACAACAGCGCAAAATAGCAAATTTCGTGATTTCATTTGAGCTATATACTTGTAGTCTATAATTATATTTTTAATCTCTGATCTAATCTGATGATAAATGCGCGGCTAAGTGCGCTAGGCACACCAGTATAATGTTACTTGGTGCACGACTCGTGTTCAATATGGGGGCTCCAAAACTTCCTGAGTTGCAGCCTGAATCCCGCCACTTCCCACAATGGAGTCGCACTGCAATTTTGACGATGACTAATATCTCTGATGAAGATGTAATTCAGGCGAGTATTTTACACTTCCTATATTTTACTTATCGCTAAACGATATAGGACTACCGTAATTTTTTGTCAAAATCAAGCTAAATACTCGTAGTTACAGTTGAGGTGGCAAATTCTATTCTCATGCAGGATATCACTCGGAGTTTGGGTAGGGTTTATTCATGTAGGTCCCTTATAACTCACACAAACCAATATATATTAGGTCTTTACCTTGTCTTTAACTATGAAATTGCCGCTTTGTATGAAAAAATTAAACGAATTCTTTCTTTCTCTCTGTCTTTTATTATTTATTGTACATCATATTAAACATCATACATTATTACAACAACAATAACACACTATGCACAAAGGCGCGCTTAAGTCAATGGATGACTTATCTTCCAGCCGACCCAGAGTTTAATAGGATAGGTACAGATTTTAGAGAGAAGAGAAGCAAACACCGCGTTACATAACTTAGAGAGTACAACACAACAAGACTTTAGTAAGTTACAATCTTACTAAATAAATAAATACATAAAAATAAACATACTTATTACTAAAAGAGAATGGATTGGTACACCATACAAACAAAAATAAATGTGTATAATTAATTTTATAAAAATAAACTAATAAGATGGTAGGAAAATATTAGTTGGATAGGAAGTGTTCCCGAATTCGTTTCCTGAAAATGTCCAACGAACGGCTCGCACGTATATCGTGTGGTAGCAAGTTCCACAGTCTTACAGCTTGAATAGTGAAGGATTGGTCTTAGCAACTAGAGGAATGAGCAGGAGTTCGAAGGAGAAGGGAAGAAGAGACACGACATTCTCTGTCTCGAGGCACCAAATACTCAAAGCGTTCACGCAGATAGGTAGGAGCATTAGGATTGTGAAGAATGGTATATAGGAGAGACAGAATGTGAGCATTACGACGCTGCCGAATCGGAAGCCACCCCAATCTATGCCGGAACTCCGGTACATGATCATATTTCCGAAGGCCATAGATGAAGCGAATTGCCAGATTCTGCAGGCGTTCGAGTTTGCACACAAGCTCCTTCGATGCATCCAAGAAACAGACATCAGCATAGTCTAACAGTGATAGAAGAAGAGAATGTGCAAGAGTAACTTTAGAGTAACTTTTTTATGTATTTTTTATTTGTATTAATCGAAGTCCATGCAATCACCCATGCAATAAATGCATCTTTGCCAACGCAGCGGCAGTTTATTGATGCCCTTCTTAAAGAAATCAGCTGGACGGGAGGCAACAAATTTTTCAAAGGCATTTTGTACTGCCTCTCGGGTATTGAATTTCTTTCCCGCCAAGAAGTTATCCAAATTCTTCTTGTTAGTATTTACCTTGCTATGTAGATTCTAAAATTTGCTTTAAAGTAAATTTGTCACAGTTAATAAAAAAAATTCTTAAAAAAGTAGTAGTCTGTAGGCGCAAGGTCTGGTGAGTATGGCGGATGACGAAGAGCTTCCAACCCCAGTTGTAAAATTTATTTTGAAAAAATGTCATGGAATGTCAATCTAAGTTACACATTAAAAAAAAAATTAAAGTCATACAAACAAAATTATCATGTCATTATTTCTCCACGAATTCATTAACTGAGTAAATCATGTATTCCATTAGCCATGACTTCAGATGTTTTTTAAACTTTTTCAATGACATAATGAATAATTATAGACCTACCTGCGTCTATAATTATAGAGGGAATTTTGTTAAAAAAATTTATGCACATCGCGTAACAGTTTTGTTGGTAAAGAGTAGTTCGGGGTACAATATCCAGAACCAATCTTTCGCTGTTACGAGTGCAGCGTGGGTACATATCCCTGGCAGTTTTGAATAATTCGGGGTTGGTTTTAACAAACAAACTTACTTCGAAGATGTACATAGCTGGCAGTGGTAGTATATTAAATCTTTTGAAATGCGGTTTGCATGCATCATACGGTGGGATCCCCACTATAGCCGGGATACACCTCTTTTGCGCTAGAAATGCACGGACAGCTTCACTTGAGTTTCCCCATAGTAATAATCCATAACGCAGCACGGATCCAACATGACCGTGGTAAGCAAGTAGGACTGTTTGCTGGGTTGAAGTTTTTCTTAGCCGATGTAGTACATAGACAAAGCTATTTATCCGCTTGCAGACTGACTTGACTTGAGCTTGCCATTTTATATGTTTATCAAGTTCAATCCCTAGAAATTTCGTGTTATCCGTCTGTCATTTGTGTGTCTGGTGAACAATACAAAGCATGTCTCGACGCGTACTTCGCGCTGGCGATCATTGAGTTCGTGGGGCACCCATTTGTCAAGCTCTTTTACCTTGCCAATTTGACGCAAATGGACCAATATTGTTTTGACGCTAACGTCGAAAGCTGCTGTTAATTCAGCCGTAGATTGTGTATCATCGGCTTCCACAATCACCTTTAATTCGTCATTGTCGACCAAAGTCCAAACGGCAATTTCATAGGTAAAGACCTATTAATACCTATACCTAATATAATGCCAGATGTGCAATCAAGACCATAGGTAGCACCTGTGAGAAAGAACCTGACAATAAAGATTAACGGCCACTTACCGACATTTTTATTAAATTGTTTTACGTTAGTTTTTGTGGTTGTGTAATGCACCTCTGCCTACCCCTTCGGGATATATGCGTGATGTGTGTGTGTCTGGCTGTGTGTGTGTGTGTGTGTGTGTGTGTGTGTGTGTGTGTAGTTTTACAATAGTCCAGCGACACCGAGACGTCTAGAATAGTGATAATGATGAAACCTTTGATAAAACTCCGAAGGAACAGGGAATAAACAGAAGAAGGTACCTACATATAGAAGAAGTGAACTTTTTATATTTTAAACCCCCTACAGAATACGAGGCGTGTTACCTACGTACTACGGTTGTATCATGTGGCTACCGATGGGCCAATTTTAATGCGTATCTAGGTATTTTTTTCGTTCAAAAGCCAATGTCATCGAGGTGGTGTGGGCAGGTACAAAATCTGATTAAATCTGAATATAATATACTAGCAACCCTTAGCGCAAACTGCGCAAGTAATAATTTTTTCTTTTTTTTTTACTTTTTGTCAAATTTCTAATCTTATCGCACCACTTGAGACCACGACCTTTCCAACGGTGTGCCACACTTGACTGTGCGACTCTTAGTTTAGGAGGAGAAGCGGCTTCACTTGCGGATTATATATATAGATAGTTGTAAAAGTCGATTCATGAGGTAAGTTGAGACAGGCAGAAGACGTATGAATGTTTTCAAGTTTCAAGTAGGTATTACTTACGGATCCGAGTCTAGCGGAAGTTTTGATGGAAAACACATTAATTATACTGTTCTGACTGTTCACGTAAAGTTATTTGTGCATAATCGTATCGTAGGTATCGTAGGTTCAATGATTTGATTTATGTTCGATTCTTAAAGTTATGTGGATTGGATTACAAGTTTTAAGGAAACATTTATTATTATGACGAACTGGTAGATTTACAGTTGGCACTGTCATAGACTTACGATTCCGCTCACTTCGCTCGTCAGTAGGTACGCTGGTGAAAGGATTTATTTAATTTAATCTTATTTGCTTTATCCTAATTGAAATGTACCTAGTAGAAACAAAAAGAAACACTATAACAACTCGCACACGCGCACAAAGGGTTCCGAATTCCATACCATAATGTAAAACAACTTTGAGGGGTCCTCCAAGGAAGTAAAATGGGGCCAAAACAGCAAAAAAACGTCTGTTTTATGGGAGCTCTTTTATTTTATTCTGTATTTTAGCACTTACCTATTTGTTGTTATAGCGGTCTACATGCGGCACACATATAGACTGACTGACTGAGAGCTAAGTCTTAGTAACAGTTTAATCGTTTTACCCTTCGGGTACGTAACCCTAAACACCATTTTTAGTTCAAGTCAGGAATCTTCACGTGGAAACAAAAAATGACCGACCAGAAAACATGAATAAAACCAGCTAATCTCATCAATGGACTGAAAATGAAATAATAAATACTTAACGAATAACAAAACGAAAATCGATCAGTGTGTCTAGTACCAGTTCCTTACGTTAATTTGCTCGAAATACGTTTTCGTATTCCCCATACATTTCACACCTGCGCAGCGCCCCTAGCGGTAACGTCAGGGAACTGTGTGAAATGTATGGGACTTATGAAGGAATACGAAAACGGATTTCGAGTAAATTAACGTAAATATATTTATAAATAGATAGTTTTGAAAACGAAGTCAAAGTTATAAGAGTACGGTAGGTACCACCTACCCGTAAACCGTGAGAATGAATGAAAGTATGAAAAAAAAAACAAATAGGCGTGAATGTAGTAGAATACAGAGATACGTAGCCTACTTATTTCTGAAGTTGTGTGAAACTCCTATCTGTAGATTCATTAATCAGCTGAAAGCCAGTCGGGTGCATAATTATTTTGGAAAGTATATACTGTTGCCAGTTGTAAAACTGTTAGTTACTTTCAGCGCGTGGCCGTTAGTTTCTAGACTTAATTATATATAGAATTTGACGTGAGAAATCTAGGCATTCTGCTCATTAAATATGAACGCCTTATATCTCTAACAATCGCGTTAAAAATGTAAAATAAATTACTATTGTTGATTGAAAACGGGTTTGTGATGGGACCACTTGAATTACCGTGCACTTCTAAAGCAGGGTTATATCAAGTAACCAAAGCACCGGCTAAAAGTACACCTTTATATTTTATAAGGCAAAAGTCCCCTTCAGGAATGCTATTCTGTCATGGGTTACAGTACAAAAACCCTTCTCTTAGCAAAACAACTGTCGATATTTCACTTGACAGAAAGTAACTAGGTAACAGTGTAGTTAGCGCTTCGTATGTATAAAAGTGTCCGGCAGCCACGAAAGAAGATAAATAATAAATTGCAATTTCCTAATAAATTATGGCAACTATGTTAAAAGTGTCTCCAATAATACGAGCGTAATAATATTATGGCAAAATTAAGCAATTATTGATGGTTCTGGTGACAAGCTGTATGGCCATGAACAGGAGTTGGCAGTGGGCCACGGGCCGATAGTGACAGAAACGAAGCCCGTGAGTCAGCGCTCGGCGGCAGCAGTACGAGGAACCTGTGTGCGACGGCGCGATCGATAGACACTGCACCCCTCCGCCCTCGGCCCGCCTCTCGCCAGCCCTCTGCGCGTCTGCACCTGCCTACAAACTACAAAGCCCCAGCTATCGCCGTCCGATACACGACAAAAACACCACAAATTATCCACAAAAAATCCATCAAACCACAAAAAAGTGCTTTCAATAGTCAATTTCACTGCTTGTTACCGGTTCAGTGGTTCAAGGTCGTTCCGGTCAGTGACCCGGGTACACTTTGCAAAACGTCTACCTCATACAGTATTAGCGATGCGCCACTGTTTATTATTCGTAGTGTAGTGTGAAAAAATTATATTTAATTATTACGTTGAGTGTGCAAGGTCGTGCGTGCGTGCGTGCACAAATGTTGATTCTTTATCATTGGAAAGACGCGCGATCTCCGACGCGGTCTACAACAAAGGACGTCGCTCTGGTTGTAGACTCCTGAGCGGCTACTACTTCACCAACGTGAATAGTTAACTATGGCGTCCAAAGTCCTCGTTCCGGTGGCACCGTTCGCCAAACTACAAGTAAGTCTAATATTTTTCTGGCAAAAACTTTCGCTGAAATCGTTAAATTATTATTTTTGTTATACTAATACGTTTTGATAGTCTCATAACATAAGTTATACTGTATAACTTATGTTATGAGACTATCATCGTATATCGTATAACTTATACAATGCTAGGTCACGAATACAGTAACTACCAGCCGGTCAATGACACATAATTGCCTTTATCGATGCAGGGAAACCCATATAATGCATTTCAGGTGAGATTTTCCCAAGGCACGTTAGCGACTGACATGAACTACGACCTTAGTGCTATTGAATAAGTACTGATTAATTAGATGGAACGTAAACACTGATCACAAAGGGAGAAGAGATTGTTCAGTGCCCTTTTTAGGTACCAATTCGTAAAAGAATTGATTTAACGACACAATAAACGTGTTTACATAAACTATGACGTAAACACTATGGTAGTCATGACAGCTTGAAAGGGATAGGCAGAAGAGGAGTACCTAGTAATAAAATAATAAAAGGGAAGGAGGGAATAAGGAATAAAATATAAAAGATTCATCTGTGCTGTACACTAACTGAAAAATTACAAGATACAGGTTACAAGAACAGGATCTTCATAGGATCTTCATGCATCATAGGATGGCCTTTTTGATGTCTTATTTAGGCAAGCTAAAGGAAAAACAGATTTAAAAGAGACATGCGTTACGGTGGGTATTTTTTGGTAAAATAATGAAGAAAATAAATCATCACTATTCACGGAGACTTTTTCCAACCCAGTTGAAGTCGGCTTTCCAGTCTCTAACTGCGAAGCGGCTGAACTAAAGAAATCAAATATAAAGGTAGAACTCGCGCACCGAGAGTTCGATACAAAACAAACCTTCATCATTCATTTATGCTTTCATCATTCATGCTTTTCGCTATTTTTCCTTTATCTGTAGGTACTTCGTACCAAACTTCAAGACTGAGTTCAAGGGAAATACCCTGTATGTAGGTTTTGATTCCCTGGCGAGGGACGAAAATTTGCAGCATAAACAGGTATTGTGATTGCGTTGACTTAGAAGTTTGATGTTTTTACAGCTCCAAGGGACCGTAGACCTGAGTAGGTATTTGATATGAATTTCAGCTTGATACCTCCGACGGGATTCTAAGAAAATACGGCCCTGAGAGACAAACAGACGGACAGCAAAGTGATCATAATAAGGGTTCCGCTTTTCCTTTTGAGATACGGAACACTAAAAACGGATAAGGAAAGAGTAGGTAGGTACGAGTATTTAGATGGCTTTACTCCAAAAGCGTGGAGTAGAAAATAGTTCAGTAGCAATGTTTAACGTCGAAAGTTTTTAAAATCTTCAGATAAAGAAAACCCCGCCGGACACCGGACTGTCTGCGAGCAGTGCGTTCATTATCGGCGGCGGTGATCCTGTGGCTCGAGTAGCACATCTCGAGCACAGCGTCCGCTTCTTGCAGGAGCAACACAGGCTCATGCTGAGTGGGCTTCACACTGAGATTGAAGCGTTGAGGGAGAGGAACAGAGGTGAGTATTGATGGACCTCGTATGTGTGGTAATAAACTAGCATAAATTACTCAAATAAGTATAATGTAACATTTTGGGTGAAGGAAAAATTTGAAATAGGTACCTATGTGCGGAAATTATAGTTTTTTGTTACAGAAATATGGCAGTAGGTTTAGGTAGGATGTAGAAGAGAATTTAGGTTATTATTGAAAGTTTCTAAATGAGTAGGTACTTACTTATATTTTAAAATGAAATCTAAGAAAGGCTTCATGGACACGTTAGTTGTAGCAATATACGAAATACATTATAGTAAATTATGAAATTCTACAGCAACTGACAGTCTACACGTAACCGCATTAATAAAAGAGTAACTATTGTGTATAATGTAACATTATCATTATTTCTCATATCTACATAATAAATTATTTATATTGTGTGATGTAACTTTGCATGTTCATATTGAAGGTTCTCCTGAGGCAGGTACCTATTTATAATAGATAGTTAGGTAGGAAATGGAAATTGTGACATTGGTAAACCTTCCTACAACTTTTTAAACCTATGTGCAAAGACCTTATAATACAATGGACATAGGATCTAGAACAAATCGCAAGAAAATAATGTCCCGAGTCGACCTATACATTATACATAGGCATACATAGATATAAACAAATTTCATATTAAAATTTAAACCTTGATTCAACGGAATAGCGTTCACTTTTGTTTGCACTAATTTATCGCATTACGTAGCTTCTATCTGTCCGCCTGACTAATTCACCTTATGCAGCTTATACTTAAAATTACGTGAACATAGAAACAATGGAGTAGGTTTATTTTGTTAAAGTCTTTTAAGGATTCCATGATATGTATCTACGTACGCGTAATAATTAATGTAAGACTATAATAAATTCCATAATCTTATAAATTGTATATTAGACGAAATAAGCTGAAAAACTAATTAACGACTGACAAAGATTTTTTTTTCGAGTCAGTTTCATAATAAGTAACTATAGTGTATGAATAACAAAAAGGTAATTAATGAATTTAACTAATTATAATATTATAAATGCCAAACTTCTTGTGGGTGTCAAAGTTCTTCCGCTTTCATTACTAGTTTCATAACGCTATGTCGCTACGTCTACTACAAGATAGCCGTGTTTCAAGTGACTGAATTAGTTGCTAAAACTGCGCGTCATTAATTTATTTTTATCTTATGGTTAATTTTTGGGATACGAAATTATTGGCTACTAGCTGATCACCGTGACTCCGCCCGCGAGATATAGTTATCTCGGCCCCGATTCCCGTGGGAATACCTTACCGAGAATCCAAATAAAAAAAAATAACAGTACATACACGAAATAAAATGACATGTGTAATTATGTAATTATATTTATGACAAAACCATGACACCCTGTGAAAATTAAAAACATTTTTGGGCTTATCTCCTCCATCCCAATCAAAAGAAAAAATTGTATTCAATCAAGGGATTCTTATACAAGTTTCATAAAGATCGGACCTCTTTTTGTTATGTCCATAAAATGAGCCGAACAAACAAGATTGTTATTTTTTGGATCAAAATATTCTTCTCGCCGTGCTAGGGCAATAATATTTTTCCATTGTGCACAGTGTACTGAATCCCGAGGAAAACTGAAATAGATGTTGGTTCATATAACGAAAAATAAATCATAAAGAGTCAAGGCGTCTCCACTATAATCTTTGTTCCAAATAGTTTCATCACTATCGGTAATCCGAATAAATCTGAATGGTCATTTTGTTAGTACATTATTCAGTGAAAATGAAATGGTCTCTTTCTTTTTACTGAGCTTGGGATGAATTCGAAAGAGACAGGTAGATACTTCGGTATTGGACTGGATTGCAATATTTACTTTTGTCTTTTAATTTATTATCGACGAAATACTGTATTTTAAGTGAAATAATAAATAGATCACGCGCCCGCTCTGCTGGATCTACTGCTGACGAGTCGCCCAGCCCAGTACAGTGTTTCAGTAGGAGCCCCACTGGGTAGTTCCGACCACTGTGTTGTTCACGCTGGCATGAAGGTGTCACCTCCTGCACGTCCTGTACAAACGTCACGACGACTATGGCACTACTCGTCAGCGGATTGGGACGGTCTACGCGATTATTATGCGTCCGTCCCCTGGAGCCAGCGCTGCTTTGTAGGAAAGGCTCCTTCGGATAGTGCTTCTGCTATTGCTGGCGAGATCAGTTTAGGGATGGATTATTACATCCCTTTCACTGATGTCGCCAGTATCCGCAGAGCCCGTCTCTGGTTCGGGCGAGATTGTGCCAAAGCTGTTCGACAAAAACAGTCGGCATATCGCGCCTGGATCAGGGCCCGAGCTGTGCGCGACCCAAACGTGGGCCACCTCAAAGCAGCGTACAACCGGGCCACAAAGTCGAGTAAGAGGGCCTTTAAGAGAGCGGATGCCCAGCGCGTCGCGCGGCTTGGTCAGGAGCTCACTTCCCATCCCACGGGCAGCCGTGGATTCTGGCAACTGGCCAAAGCCGTGCAATCTAACTTTTGTCAGCCCTCGCTGCCACCACTGCGTTACCCAGATGGAACACTGGCTCACAAAGCCCAAGAGAAAGCGGATATGCTCGCAGACCTCTTTGCGGCTAATTCCCGGGTCGACGACCGTGGCCTGCAGCCCCCCGCCATCGCCAACTGTGGTCACACAATGCCTGATATTGTTATCAGGCAATGTGATGTACGGGCAGTGCTGCGGTCACTCGACACGCGGAAAGCCAGTGGCCCTGACGGCATTCCGGCGGTGGTGCTACGAAAATGTGCAGCTGAGTTGTCTCCAGTATTAACGCGTCTGTACCGCCTGTCATACTCTTCAGGGCTCGTGCCGGAGGTCTGGAAGGAGGCGAACGTACAACCGATCCCCAAGAAAGGGGATCGGTCCGATCCAGGCAACTATCGACCCATAGCTGTCACCTCAGTCATTTGCAAGGTGCTTGAGCTCCTTATAAATAAGCAGCTCATGCAATTCCTAGAGGATCACTCGCTTATCAATGATCGACAATACGGCTTCAGGCCAAAGCGATCAACGGGTGATCTTCTGGCATTCGTAACGTATGTCTGGGGTGGGGCTATGGAAAGGCACGGCGAGTCCTTGGCTATTAGCCTGGTCATCGCCAAAGCCTTCGATAGGGTCTGGCATGCTTCGCTCCTTTCCAAGCTTCCGGCATATGGTCTACCTCCTCAACTGTGCAGCTGGATTGCCAGTTTTTTAAACGAGCGCCGAGTGCGGGTCCTCTGCGATGGCCAGGCTTCTCGCTTCTTGCAAGTGAATACTTGCAAGCTACCGGGTGCAACTACCGGGGTACCGCAGGGGTCCGTACTATCACCAACTCTCTTTCTTCTGCATATCAATGATATGCTATCCCTCGGGAACATTCATTGCTATGCAGATGACAGCACACTGCACGGGAGTTACTCGGTTCGTCCGACGGCGGGGCGATCTGAGATTGAGGAGGAGAGACGACGACTCGTGGCTGATCTCGACCGTAACCTCGACAGTATCTCTCAATGGGGTACCGAGAACCTGGTCGAGTTCAATGCCCGCAAAACACAGGCGTGTGCATTTACTGCGAAGAAATCCCCTTTCCTTCCCCTACCCTCTCTTCAGAATGCATTATTACCAATGAAGGACAACCTTGATATCCTTGGCATAGACGTTCGTCGAGAGCTCAATAATAAAAACTACATCGAAAGATGTATAGGGCTAGCTTCGCGGAAACTAGGAATACTGAATAAGGTAAAGAGATTCTTTACACCGGACCAGAGGTGTCTGCTGTACAAGACGCAGATTAGACCCTGCGTCGAATACTGCTCTCACCTCTGGGACGGCTCCGCGAAGTATCTGCTGGACGCTCTCGACGCTATGCAGCGACGGGCTATCCGTATTATAGATTGTCCGGAGGTAACGGGAAGCCTTGAGCCGCTAGTTCAGCGCCGAACAATAGCTTCCTTGGCCGCATTCTACCGTATTTACCACGGCGAGTGTTCTGAAGAGCTCTTCAATCTGATCCCACCCTCTTCCTTCCGATCCCGAACGACTCGTGCCGGGCAGAGATGCCACCCCCACACAGTGGATAGCATGTTCGCGAGAACCGAACGTTTTAAACGTTCGTTTCTCTGCCGAACGATAGTGGCCTGGAACGCCCTGCCTGTGCACGTGTTTCCTCCCACATATAATCCTGGGTTCTTTAAGCGGAGCGTGAAGAGGCACATCAGTAGGTCGTCAAGTTGAGGGCCACTCTCAATAGTAATGTGTGCTGTGAGAGTGGCCCACAATCGCTAGACGTCGTCACGACTTACCACCAGGCGGGCGGCGTCAATTTGGCGAACCAAATATTAAAAAAAAAAAAAAAAAAAAAAAAAAAAAAAAAAAAATTGCAAATGATAAAACAAAAGCTTATTTACTGAAAATATGATACACCGTCTTCAATTTGCTTTTTTTTCGTAGTTTTTACACGTTTTTACAATACAGTACGGCATTGTACAACGTGTTGTCGTTCAGTTGTCAAAATCAAGACTGGCGCGCGATTGTTTCTCTTTTAGCGTTTTGTTTCTCTTTTAGTTCGGACACTTTTAAGCGATGATCCGAAATCCATTGTATATAAAATCATTGCCTATGTGAGTCAACTCGGCGGTGCCGGCAAGGAGCGCAACTGTGAGGTGCGGTATATCGAGCGCGGGGCAGAGCTACCTGGCGGATTGCTTGAGTTTCCCTCATAGGTACAGTATGTAGAAGATAGATACACAAAGTCATTTCAGAGGCGATCCTAAAAACAAAATGCAAATGTGTGGGTGTAATAGTGTTGTGTACACCATGGAATATGCAAAATATCGATAAAAAATGAGTGTTATTTCTAAGTAATACAATAGAATCTCACTAATCCGTTATACTTTTCACTTACCTCGCACTGGCATTAGTTAAAAAAAAACCGACCAAGTGCGTGGGTGACCCACGCACTTGGTCGGTTGTTTTTTAATAAAAAGAATAGGGTTCCGTAGTCATGTTATTAGCCTTTAACTCCAGAACCAAAGTTATCTGATCTGTTATAGTTTTTCTTGAAAGTTTAATTAGGTACATGCGCCAGCCGTTTAGCTTTTAGATTAAACTTTGCTTAAGGAAGCTTTGTTTTAACGAAAATATGGGCTTTAAAGTTGAATGTCTCGAAAACTGATTCTTAAACCAAAAATTTGTCTTTGCAACTTCTAAATATTTTTAAAACACCATCTATTATATACGATGGGGCTGACGGTAGAAAAAAATCATTTTCAATTTGTGTTGGGGAGGCAACTCAAAAAAAATTTTCATTATTTTATTGTAGCCATTGGTCACCGTTATAAATATACATATTTATGCAGTTTCATTTTTCTAGGTTTAACCGTTTAGGAGGAAAACCGAGAATGAAACAGACAGACGAACGGTCATGACATAACTATGTTTCTTTAAGTTAGTTCAGCATTTAGGATATTATATGACATTCATAATCATGAAACAGGTCAGCTTTCTGCAGCAGATTTCCACGGCACTAACCGTTTCTTCTTCCCAATTCCCACTGAGTGTTCCAGTTCCATTTTTGATTGACTCATGGACAATGTAGCTACACATTAGATAAAGAATGACAACATGATTTAATGCTACAATAATAAGTCTTTAAACATTAAGACAATTTTATTTAAAATAAAATTATATTATATTCTCTACATAATGCACCAGAAAAAAATAAGTTGTGTCTTCACTATTTACATTAAAAAATTAACAAAATATTAATGTTGTGGGTCAAAAAGTCTGAAAACCAATCACTGGAGCATATCAGTTAGTATACATTATTAGTCATGCAATTATGTAGAATGATACTAATGAATGAAAAGACCCTGTTTTAATTAAAATTTAATAATTTGAAGCTCGTGGTGAGTCCGTACCATCACCGTGTGCTTTCGTTGGGCGGAGAAATAATATGCCTATGTACATAAGAAGACACTGATCTTGTTTGAGGCAGTTTAATCTGTAGGTAAATTAATATTAAAATTTAGTTAACTATAGTGTTTTTCACATAGGAAGCATAGATTTTGATTGCTTCGGTGGCGTGGTCGGTAGTGCATCGGCTTACGCCTCCGGAGTCTCGGGTTCGATCGCCGGGTCGAATCAAATATTTGTGTGATCCACAAATGTTTGTTTCGGAGTTTGGGTGTTATCTATGTATATTATGTATGTACTCGTATTTAGAAATATACAAGTATGTTTATCAGTTGTCTAGATCCCATAGCACAAGCTTATAGCTTAGTTTGGGCTAGATGACGTAGTGTGAGAATGTCCAAAAATAAAAAATAGGAAGCGTCCTGTGAAGCTTGCATTCAAAAAGCGCGCTTTCGCGCTACTAACCCACCACGGCTAGGCTAGGCTTGAAATATTAAAATATGTCATCACTATTTACTCTACAGTGTAGAGTATCGTAATTTTCTTGATTCATTTTTTATCAATAAACTTAAAATGCTCTTTATCGTATTTGCCAGTAACAGTTATTTTATGTTTAAGAATAATTTCCTTTACAAAAATGTGTTTAACAGCAGACGCCCGCGGCTTTGCCTGCTTGACAAATTATATACCTTCCTCAGAACCACTCTATGCATCGGTGAAAACCACATCAAAATCCGTTGGGTAGTTTTAAAGATCTATGCTTACATAGGGAGGGGCGGACAGACTTTGTTTTATACTATGTTATGATTTTATGAAATCCAAATAAAAAATTGTCTAATCTGATCTAAAATAATCATTCCGAAAAACAGGCGGGAACGTATAACATTATACTTCATTTTGCCATGGTTTATCGATACATCGATAATCGTGACGTCATCACGTGGTCAAGCGCTATCGTAAAAAGAGTTTCTTCTATTTTACATTATTTAAGATTAATTCTTCATTGTGAATAGGAAATATTACTGCACAATGCAAGGGTAGTCAATATACTATTATTAGAACTTTTTACATATTTCATAAACACTAGACATAAACAAATATCAATTTTTTTATTTTTTTTATTTTATTTATATAAAGGAACAACAACAGCTACATTATGTAATATTGGTACAAGTAAAGACAGAGGAATAACAATAACGTAGCCCACAGCGCTGTTCACAGATTACCAGAATTTTTGGTTTTGTCGCGTCGCTATAACAAAACAAAACATAAGCAAAACCCAAAGCGGTCTTTGAACTTTATTGGCAATTTACAGCTATTCATCTGAGAACAATCTTTCATACGTAAGTCGTCGGAATCGATCCGCTGAGCATGTGAATATATCGATGTCCTCAAAAGTGCAGTTGTATGAGTCAGCCATGCGACGCAGCGGCGCACGCAAACAAAATTCGTCCGACAACCGCCCACCGCAAACAGTTTACCCGCGCGTACCTGGCGCACATGAACAGTTCTTGGGACCGCGTAACATAGTACATTGTTTAAGGCAATACAATCAAAACACCCGTGGACAATATTAAACAAAGTCATTGCCTCCAACTGCGTGCGTCTATCGCTCAAGTTCAGAAGTCCATACTCAGACAACAAATCATTATAAGATAAATATGAACGGCGACATCTAAAATGCATTGCACGTAAATACCTACGCTGAACATTCTCTAGCATATCTTTGTACTTATTGTAATAAGGGTTCCAGACGGGAACACTGTACTCCAACTGAGGCCTAACTAAGGTTTTGTAAAGGTATAAGTATGAAGAATGCTGCCTGAAATCAGTAGTGCTTCTCATTATAAAGCCATACATTTGGAACGCCTTACTGACAATTTTTTCTATATGTAGATCAAGACACAGTTTAGAATCAAAAAGTATTCCAAGGTCACGAACGCTATCCTTTTTAGTCAGACCTGTGTTACAAAGAATGTACGCATAGTTTATAGGGAGTAATCTTTTAGTGAAGCTTATGGAGTTGCACTTGGGTAAGCTGAGCAGAAGTTTTCGTTCGTGACAGTATTGAGTAAGCCTATTCAAGAAGCAAGAGACAGTCCCGAAGGGTCTCTATGGAACGAAATATTTTAAGATCGTCTGCGTATAAAAGAAATTTGGAATTATGGAAGCATTTACCTATGTCATTTATGAATATTATAAATAAAAGAGGTCCCAAAATGGAACCCTGGGGAACACCGGATGTAACTGGAATCACTTTAGATTGGTAGCCATTGATCACAACTCTTTGGGATCGATTAGTTATATAGGAAATAAACCAACGCAGCAGATTTCCACGAATTCCATTAAAGGCGAGGCGTTTTAGCAATAGCTCATGATCAACCTTATCAAAAGCTTTTTGGAAATCCGTATATACTGCGTCCACCTGTAATCTACTATCCATACTATTGAATAAATAGTTTGAGAATATTAACAAATTCGTAACTGTAGACCGACGCTGAACAAAACCGTGCTGCTCTTCGATAATACTAGTATGCAGAGCAGGGTAAACAGCATTATGTACCAGTCTCTCAAACAGTTTAGACAGAGTCGAGAGTATAGATATAGGTCGGTATTGTTCGACATTGCGCTTAGACCCTCCTTTATGGACAGGCGTGATGTTAGCCAGCTTCCACATCGAGGGCATCACGCCTTCCAATAGGCATTTATTAAAAATAATAGCAACAGGCGCACATATAACCAAGGCAGTCTTTTTCAGAAAGAAAGGAGGTAATCCATCGGGACCTGACCCCTTACTCACATCCAAGGCTTTCAAGCCATCCAGTATACTTGTCTCGTCCAGGCAAACATCAGACAGAACAGTGGCTCTCTCTAGGATATCAGGCGAGGGAGACCATTGGTTTATGGTTGGTGCAGTAGGTTCATATACGGATGAAAAGAAGTCGCAAAAGGTGTCACAGATAGACTGGGGGTTGCTCGCAACCACAGTGTTAAATGTAACCTTAGAAGGGATTCCCGATTTGTCTCTCTTGTTATTAATATATGACCAAAAGGCCCTTATATTAACACGAATGCCATCCTCGACCGACCGAATATATTTATCAAAACACATTTTACAGTTCTTCTTAAATAACTTCCTGTAGTGCCAAAAGAGTTCATAGTCTGAAATATTTTTAAATTTTTTCCATTTTTGCCAAGCCTTTTGTTTTTTTTTTGCACAAACCAATTAAGCCTTTTGAGAACCAAATAGGGTAATCAGATGTTCTGGATGAAGACAGTGGGGTATGTGGTTTAATTATTGCGAATAAAGCGCTGTAAAATGCGTTCACGGCTTCTTCCGCTTGTAACGAGGATAGAATATCAGACCAGTCAGTATTTCCGATTTCACGGTTGATTTGTTCATAGTCAGATTTGTAGAAATTATATTTCTGTAGGCGATTACTTTTCATAGTTTGAGAGTTAACTTCTATGTTAATTTCAGCAATGAAGGGTGGATGGGCTGAATCGGGTTTAACTACCGGTAACATCGTGTCAGAGACAACACATACATTATTTGATATCAGCAAGTCCAGAATATTACCCGCGAAATTCAGTGCATTACTGTACTGAGAACCATTTAGCAACGAAATTAAATTAAACAGACTGCTATTATTTAAGAATTGCTGGAAAATTTTGTATTTGCCTGTGAAACGTGTAATTAATTGGACTATCGGCTTTAGTCACATTACAATTACTTAAACAACAAGACACCATGGCTCTTAAATACTGTTTTATTGTAAACAACACAAGGATTCGCTTATATTTTAGAAATCTAATATGCGCCAGTTTACAAGATAAATGCTCTTTTTGTTATTTCGAAAACTACGTAACATTTTTGGCACTGACACTGACACACATAGATAAAAGTACGTCATCGTCTATCTTTATTACTCATAGGTAATGTTCGAATGATGATGACTTCTCCGGACTTCTCTTTCCCACGCTCTGTAGCTCTATTGAGGGAGCGAAGCGAGCGCCATCCCAAGTCGCTGGTCGCAACTATTGTTGTTGTTCGAGGACGTACGGGAGTAATAAGAGAGTAAGATAGTTTATAGGTGAAATAATGTTAATTTATTGTTACTAAAAATTGTTCTAAATTACTATAAAGGCAAAAAATGTTATAACTGTTAATTAATAATAATGTTTGGGAAGAATAAAGTTAAAGTAACAAAATGTTGAGAGTGCACTCGCGACAGTAGGTATAAAATGTTTACTGTAAACCGATCCCGACGATATTTCGTTGTACACTAGATTAAAAATACTTAATACATTATAAAATTATCTTGGCTAAATTAATTAAATGCGGCGTTGCAAATGCAAATGCCCTGATTTGGGTTACACGTGTTCTGTGTCAGCATTACACCGAACATCAATCATATTAATGAAAATTGTGTCCTAAAGACTGAAAACTTTACAATATATAGCCACAAAATACAACAGAGTTTCATGAAAGTGTCAGCTAGTTTAGATACTTTCGAGATAGCCCTAATTAACAACATTATAAACCTAACAGTACCCAAAACAGAAGAAAAACCGTTAATCTGACAGAAAATTCTAAACTATGGAACGATATAGAGGAACGAATCAAAAACATGAATTAAGAGCAAGTTTTATCTGAGGACCTATCGAGCATATCAGTCCACGACGTCCACCACTATATCCTGATTTACGCATCCTGGGGAGTAGCTGTCGTGGTAGCAGGAGTGTGCGTGTATCGTCGTTGCTGTGGCGGTCGGCAGGCAGCGTCCGCGCCTGCTCCAGCCCCCGCCACATCTCTGGGAATGGTGGTTCTGGAATCACCCATCAGACGGAGCCCGCCAGTGCCCGAACATTGTGAATCAATATTTAGTGCGCGAACGGATGATGCAGACAGCTCAGAGGACCCTGTGTAAAAATAAGGCCACATCCCAGGTCTTTAAGAAGCACATTCGAAGTGAAAAGGAGAACAATTAATTAGAATTACTTAGGAAAAATAACTAACAATTAAGATTTAATCAAATGTAGCATTTTACTTTTAACTTACTTTTCTAGTAATTGATCTCATTTATTTCCGCCCTGCGCAAGATGTTCGGTGTATTTAATGCTGACACAGAACACGTGTAACCCAAATCAGGGCATTTGCATTTGCAACGTCGCATTTAATTAGTTAAGCCAAGATAATTTTATAATGTATTAAGTATTTTTAATCTAGTGTACAACGAAATATCGTCGGGATCGGTTTACAGTAAACATTTTATACTGTAGCGAGTGCACTCTCAACATTTTGTTACTTTAACTTTATTCTTCCCAAACATTATTATTAATTAACAGTTATAACATTTTTTGCCTTTATAGTAATTTAGAACAATTTTTAGTAACAATAAATTAACATTATTACAATTAAATTAAACATTAACAAGGTAAAGCGATTCTTTACACCGCACCAGAGGTGTCTGCTGTACAAAAAGCAGATTAGACCCTGCGTCGAATACTGCTCTCACCTCTGGGACGGCTCCGCGAAGTATTTGCTGGACACACTCGACGCTATGCACCGAGCTGTTCGCATTATAGACTGTCCGGAGGTAACGGGAAGCCTTGAGCCGCTAGCCCAGCGCCGAACAATTGCTTCCTTGGCCGCGTTCTACCGTATTTACCACGGTGAGTGTTCTGAAGAGCTCTTCAACCTGATCCCCCTCTCCCTTCCGATCCCGAACAACGCGTGCCGGGCAGAGATGTCACTCTCATACCGTGGAAACCGTCTTCGCGAGAACCGAGCGTTTTAAACGTTCGTTTCTCTGCCGAACGATGGTGGCTTGGAACGCCCTGCCTGCGCACGTGTTTCCTCCAGCATATAACCCGAACCTTTTAAGCGAAGCGTGAAGAGGCACATTACTGGGTCGTCAAGTTGAGGGCCACTCTCTATAGTATTCCTGTGTACTGTGAGAGTCGCTCACAATTGCCAGACGTCGCCTCAGCTTACCATCAGGCGGGTGGCGTCAATTTGTCGACTTAAATATAAAGAAAAAAAAAATTTGTAATTAACAGTTATAACATTTTTTGCCCTTAATAGTAATTTAGAACAATTTTTAGTAACATTAAATTAACATTATTTCACCTACAAACTATCTTACTCTCTTATTACTCCCGTACGTCCTCGAACAGTTATATTGCAGAGACAATCAATGTACATATTTTAATTTTAGATAATATTTTTCCAGATTTGCAATTTCAACTGATATTCAACAAGGAGTCTTCACCCAAAGTGACCACACCACCACCTGATGAAAATGTTGAAACTGAAGTAAGTCATACGTACAATAATATCATCAACAAACTCACTTCTATTAGCGATGAAGAAACACTGAAGTGTGGGAGGGCTTTTCAGATTTAAATTAAACTTCTTTTTGTTATATTTTAGATAATTTCAACTTTAATATTGAATCGGGTTTTATATTACAGGAAACGCGTCTGAAACGTGAAGTCACCCGTTTGGAAAAAGAAGCAGCGGCAGCGCGGGGCGAGGCGCGCGCGGCTGAGGCGAGGGCGCTGCAACTGCAGACACTCCTTGATGCACAGAACGAGTAAGTTATATAGTAGAACTACCTATCTCAATTTATCAAAGTGCATTTAAATAGAGGAGGTCCGAGGACCCCGTTTGAGCAAGATCTGTAGCCATTAAGCCTATTGAGGTGATGCTTCCGAGGGCGTATCTGGGGTGTCAAGCTATAGACGTTAATAGATACGATTAAAAAAGTATCTGTAGCTGTACACACGTAATACGTGTCTAGCTTACCGGCGAAATTAATAAGTGTTAACGCTGTTATTACTTTTGGGATCTTAAAAAAACACTCTTAGGACTTTTTTACTGTAAGGGTGTGACGAGTGTCATACCTACATAGCGCTGACACTGCAAGTGTACAGTCGAGCGATATACGAACGCCAGTTGTCCCCGGCGCGCGACCAGATTTAGTCGTGGTAACTGCCTGTAATTTGGTGAACAATATACTCGAACTTGAAACATAGTCACTCGTTTCAATTGGACTAACTTCCTTCAAATTAACCTAACCCTGAATGACGTACATTACGTACATTACCATCAACAGCCAGTACTTCGGTTCATTCAAGTATTTTTTACTTGTGATTTGCAGAAAGCTTCGGAACTTGGAAGCGGGCGCGGTGGCGGGAGCGGCGGCCCAGGCGGAGGCTGGCGGCGGCGAGGAGGCGTCCCGCGGCGAGCTGCGCGTGCGCCTGGCGGAGGCGGAGCGGCTGGTACGGCGCCTGCGCGCGGACGCGGAGCGCCAGCGACGTGAGGTACTGGCGCCCGGAAACAGCTCCGGCGCCGTCACTAACCTACTGTTTGACGGGGCCGCCGCCACTCACGCGCACGTACGTCGCACACCCACAAGCACCACACCACACCAGACACGACCCACACCACAATGTAGAACAAACGGAACAGAGTTTCAGCTTCCTAGCAACGTGCGCGACGTGCTCACCGCGTACGGGACAATTAAGCGGCCGGTAGACACGTGGTGCGACTGATTTCAGCGTTTAACTCTGTTCCGTTTATTCTACTCTATGTCCACACTACACGAGACACGCACACGAACATACTAACGCGACACGAGGTTCACACGTAGGTTCATGTTATCACCTACTGTTGTTGTGCAGCTTACCTAAGGCTGACGAGTAGAGAATACCTGAAAACATTCACTACCAGTTAAGCTCTTTTCAATGAGGCTAGTCCCAGTCACACTCTCACTATGACGTGACGACAAACTACTGAGATCACGGCACATATCTCTCCAATCCATACTTACTCTTGCTGCAAGAGAGTACGGTATGGATTGGAAATAAATGACGTGAACGTCAAATTCGTCCGATTGGTACTCTAACGTTCAGGTGATGATGGCATCACCGGTGGAGGAGTTCTAGCTGATGATGAACATTATGCATGGTGCAAAAGTTGTTAGTAAAACGAAAATAATGAGATTTAGCAGAGAAGAATGTTTGAGTGTTATTGAAGGAGAGCGAGTAGTACCTACAAGTGTTATTGAAGTTCACGGATGTTGGAAAGTGTGATATTGAACGAGAATTTTGTCAGGAATTGAAGTGAATTGGGCAATGTATATCTTCATGTGCAGTTGAACGTGACTGACAAGCAGTGGCGGATTTACAAATTTTCAAGGTATAGACTGTAAAGTTTTTGCCGCCCTTGCCTCCACAATTGTCATGTCCTAGATTATTTGCAATTCAACAATTTCGATAAAATATTAATTTTTAGGTACATTTTTCGGCTAATCGAAGCTCAATCGTGTATGATTTATAAGGCGGGGTAATGCATGTTACACAAATGGTAAACGTGAATAAACAGAATAAATAATCTTTATTGCGTTTACAAACAGTTAAAAATAATTAATTCAGTCAATTTATAAAAGTTCGTTACAATACCTTTTTGCGCGATTTTTTAGAAGCTACGTAATGCGATAAATTAGTGCAAACAAAGGTGAACACTATTCCGTTGAATCGAGGTTTAAATTTTAATTTGAAATTTGTTTATATCTGTGTATGAACCTATGTATAATGTATAGGTCGACTCGGGACATTATTTTCTTGCGATTTGTTCTAGATCCTTCGTCCATTGTATATAAGGTCTTTGACTAAATTATTTACTATTCAAATTAAAATCGCGAAATTATATACAAACCATGCAGTTCGCAGCCTCCAACCAATAGTAGGACTGGCATGTGTGGGTTGATAGTGGGAAGAGAGAAATACATTTTCTATAATTTCCCTCTTTCCGCTCATTGAAAGTGCGGGCAGAGGGCGCAGAGGCCGATTACTGGTTGGGGGCGGCGAACTTGCTGTTTACTCTAGAATATGGAATATTGCTAAACGGATTCACGGAACGTACCATGACAAATGACAAGTGAGAGGAGAAAGTCATCGGAAAAATTTGTTGCAGACTTCAGATCTGTAAAACATCAGAAAACAGAAAACCGTCATGCTGAAATCTTTTTGATTCCCCAATTGCCGCCCCAAAAATCTGCCGCCCTAGACTTAAGCCTACTCAGCCTGCTGGTAAATCCGCCACTGCTGACAAGGCACAATTGGCTGTGCAGACAAAGTGCTTCCCACGTTCTTTCGCCATTTAACAATAACAACGTTAGAACCCAATGTATAACTCTCCATCAAGGTCTCATACCCGAGAAAAAGGCCAAGTCAAGAATACCCGAAATCGAAAAGATTAATTATGAAAGCGCTGCTGAAACTAATGGAAGCGAAAGTTGGGCCAAGTTCGTAGCACGTGGGGACCCGTTTTCATCTCATTTTCACAAAAAGTGCCACATAGCTGCTTTCTGCAGAAATACGTCGAATTCATTTTAAGATCATCTTGAGTTACAAGTATGTATTACCGACTTGCAGTTGCAGTGTATGAAGAATTCTCTGCACGCTAGCCTGAGGGCCAGCGGGCTAGACGGCTACGGATACCAGAACAACTACCACTTCCCACCAGTACATACGCCTGACTTCTGGCGAGAACCACTAAGAGAGTAAGTAACTTACTGCCTCTAGAGTATTTTTTGCATACAGACAGCTTCTTACACACTTGTTCTTACAGCCGTGTTAATTATTATATCAGTTGCGACAGTAAGGGCAATTCCAATATTGTGCAAGTTTGACGTCACAAGTTTTTGTGGATACTTGCATGCAAGATTACATAACTGATTGGCAGATTCACAACCAAAACAAGTGCAGGAGGGTGAATGAGCTAATGTGATTCTTCCGACTTATTGACGTAACCGATAACATGGCTTTATTCGTTTTATTATAACACACGTCGTCGTACAACTGCATGTGCGTTTCTTTCAGTATACTTATTCTTTGCTCAGTGTAACTTTTGTACATGTCAGATTTTTAAATGAAACAAGATTTGTACCCAACGAATTCCTATCGACTTAAAAGTAAGGTCTTCGACCAATGTGTTGCTAGTGACACTGATGATTTACGAGACTGAGACATGGCCAGTGACGGTACGCCTCATGCAGAAACTCACTGTCGCCCAAACCGTAATGTCATTCGCGATCGAATTCGAAACGATGACGTCCGAAGGAGAACCAGGGTCACCGACATAGCCCAAAGAGTAGCCAAGCTCAAGTGGCAGTGGGCAGGACTGATGACAGTGGGGCCTGCGAGTCCTCGAGTGGCGACCGCGTAGTGGGAGACGCAGCGTGTGCAGGCGACACAAGGTGATCATGATGATAAATTTGCTAATACAAATAACTTGTTCCAGGGACTTCAATATGGTTGGTCCTCGAGGGCGATGCACGCGGCGACCTCTAACTTTACCAGAATTAGCTGGACAACCTATACACCGAGCTACAATATTCGCCAATAGTAAGTCACTTGTATAATCACTAAGTACTATATATAACTACATAAATATTAGAAAACAAACTCGCCCGTTACGTATGTATGCTTAGATCTTTAAAAATACCCAACGGATTTTGATGCGTTGCGTGTTTAGAACAATGGATAGAGTAGTTCTCGAGAAAGGTTATTGTGTATATAATTTGTCAAGCGGGCGAAGCCGCAGGCATCCGCTAGTAAATACCTACCTACCTATTTTCTTATACATGGACGTTGTTACGGTTATTGGTAATACGTTGTATCGCGGGCAGTACGGTGTAGACTCAATGTAGAGGAAGGCAGATGCAGTAATTAACCGTCGAATGTATGGCCGACAGTTAACGGTTTTTGGAAATTTGAATAAAAGCGATCACACAATCCTCGAAAAATATTTTTTTTTTTATATCTATTAGAAAATTACTTTTCAAACGCAGTTTTGTGGATTTTCTTGTTAAACTACGAAACGTTTTTATGAGAACAAAATTATATACAAATAAATATTTTATTTATCCTAGAATATACTGAAAACATACGCCCCAGAGCCAACGGATGCGACAAGAATAGGAAAATCCAAACAACGAATGGCGAAACTTCACACACCACAATTGTCAAAAGTCCTGAAGATGCGACAGGTACCTACATATTGTTTATTCAGTTTGAAACTAAATGGCGTCTTTTTGCCTCGCCTAAGTAGCGATGGAGTCTTTCCCTATTTTAATTTTACTTATATGGTGATGATCATACATCAGTTCGGACACTAAGTCCATGAGAAACATAAAAAATGGAAACGTAAAAGGTCTTATCTGCCAAAGGTACCCAAATGTACACAGTCACTGTTTCCGAAGACCTACAGTACATCTATTGGGAATTTTACGTGAATAACAGTCTTTAGGGAAAGCTGTAATTTGAGTGCTAATACGGTCCCATTTCTTTGTATCGTAAGGGGCTTATGTATGTATCTGCTGGCCTCTTATCCTGTATATCCTCAAATATTTCAGACGGACGAATTAGATCACAATACACGACCGACTTATCGAAACCACCTGACGAATGTCGAACGAATACGTTATATCCAGAATTGAAAATTGTGGTCACTAAGTTACTTACAGATGACCAGGGTGAGCACCTGAGTGGAATAACACATTAACCGGCTTGATGTGCATGCGAGTTAATAACACACTAAAAGCTAAAACTTAAGATTGCTATTTCTTTGAAGCGTCTGTAGCTAAACCTGAGTTTGATCATGGGCCCAATTTAGCTTATTACTGCCACTGCCTCGATAAGTAAGACTAACCGTAGTTTTGAAGGTAGTTTAGACGTAACGTTTTGAAAAGGAGAAGTAGTGGATATTTTGTTGACCCTATCAAGTCATGACGTAATAGTAGGTGACGAGTCTATTACCACAGTATAAAGAAAACCTTTGATGTTTAGACTGTGCTTAAGAATTTTTCAAAGTTGTGGGTTCAGATCCTGACTTTTTTTTGAGGTCTCTTTGGCATCCCTGATTGTTTTTGTCAATATTTCCAGTGAGCAACGTTCAGGCGAACGAGTCCATCTTACGACCGAGGCCACGTCGACACCATCATCGCAAACACGCCACAGACCACACATAATTCTGACCGCGACAAATCTCTCACAAATATAGCTATAACGACGGTAGTCTGAGAATATATCAATAGTTACTACCTGTAACCGTCAATTATAATAATTAATAACATTTAGACTGCAGAACTATACAACAGCACAGCGAATTAAACTCGCTTAAATGACAACCCAAAGTTTACTGTGCTTTGTAGTAGGAAAAAATATGCGAATAATTACTATCATTAGGTATATTTTGTGCAATGGTAACACTCGAGGACACTTGAATATTGCCATTGCACAAAATATGGCCTGGGATTAGTAAAAATAGGTAAGTTTAGCAATTCAGACTGTAGGTATCGTAGTGATGAGATATCATGTTAAAAGTTCTGGTTGGTTTAGAGTGAGGTCTAGCCAGACACTAAATTTAATATCAGGCTGCCCATTAGGCATTAGATACGAACAAAACTACTGTGAGAAAACAAGGCTACTGGTTGGATATAGATAAACAAATATTTCTGTGATTGTGACTTTACAAGATCCAAGAAAACAAATTAAGCTAGATTTTTTTAGTAGGAAATAGAATTATTCCGTAATATTATAAAAATTGGCAACACTCGGATGTGATTATTGCAATTTTGAATAAGTAGTTGCCCTTATTTTACTTAAACAACTTGATTGTCCAATCTAACCTAACCTAAAAATCTTTATGAATAAACTTCGTACATTTCAGAAATGCAAAAATTCCTTAGATTTCTCTTATATAATGTAACTATGGAGTTTTACCGCAAATAGTAGTGTAGGTAGGTATATCAGATCGGTGATCGTATTGTAGTCTTTCAATATTTTATTAAAAAGGACGAAAGATAGAGGCACAAAGAAATTGTAAGACAGAGGTACGAAAAATTCGTATTCATTGTGATTTATTCGATTAGTATCTCAAATCGAGACGATTTCAAGTCGATTAATTCCAAAGACTCAAGATTTGTAAGACTTTTTTAATGTAATAGGTATCTATTCAATGGCATGTACTGTCACTAGTCTTTAACAATTTTAAACAAACACATAGGTCTAGTGTTTGTGGTATTGCGGGACCGCGACCGGGCGGGCCCATCGAGCGCCAATTAGGGTTGCCAACTGTCGATTGTAATCGATGGTAGGGAATTCTAGAAAATAATTATGTAGCACATTATTATATTGCCACGACTCTTTGAAACTTTGAAATAAAATTATTGTGAATTTAAGGTGAACTACTTCATTTAATAGCTAATTAATTTGTCTGATTTTCAACAAAAAGCTGTGTAACAGTTGGATCAACATATATTGGCGACTGTACCCAGTTTATTACTGTTGGGACGTTCAAAGGGCCGTGGTCAACTCCAAAATATAAATAAAGACTAAAAGTAATGTTTTTAGGACAATTATGTAGTGGTTTTAAGTCGTAACTAGTTAAGAAATCATATTTTAATTATATATTTGAATTACTCTAGATAAAGGAATATGTAAATCTTAATTACTCTGTTTCTTTATGTAGTTAACTAATGGTAAACAATAAAAATGCTGGCTGACAAGCTTTTAAATTTGTCAAGTAAAACTACTCTAAAATAAATACTTCTCGATAGCTAAAATCACTTTTGACTGTCATTTTTCTTAGCCGGGTTTCGAAGTGTCATTATGACAGTGTCAAAACCACTTCAACCGCCATTTTTATTGGAAACCTTTAGTTAACTACCTAACTGAGCTTGGAAGTGTCCGCCACAAGTCCCGCATCGTCTCACGTTGAAACAGCTACATTTGTGAGAGTCCAAAGTTATACCTAAACGCTATTACTGTAGCCTTAACCGTATTCATCTAATTTATTAAATAATATTATTAATTATTATGAAATTATAATTATTATTGATATATTAATATATTTATTGCAAAATATTTTGTGGTTTCATTCTCTTTGTTACAGAATGGTTATTAATTTCCTACTGTAGGTGGTGCCCGATAACGAGGATAACATTGCCTGCTATTGTGGGACGTATACACAGTTATACGTGGAATCAACAAAACTAGTGAAAAAAACACGTGTTGCAATGTATCTCTGCCTACCTCTTCGGAGATATAAGCGTGATTATATGTTCATTTATTATCTATCAAACACATTAGTGGAAGCGACAGAAGTAATCCCACATGAAAGCAAATAGAAGTCCATGGTTTCTGTCTACCCCAATCAGGGGCGGTCTAAGCTAAACTTTTCGGTATTACGAGATCTTATAGTGGCGCTCCAGTTTCGGGTTGATATTTGGTTCTATTAAATTTCACTTTTGTGGTACATCTAGTGCCTCAAAAAACAGTAAAAGTGCTATAATTCTAAATTTTTGTACTGCACCAAATATTTTTATTACGTCACAATATATAGCCCATCTAAATCTTGAAACGTATCATTGTTTTTTTAGGTCATACGGTTTTTGAGAAAAACGCAAAAAAACTGCGTTTTGCTGTATATAAAGCCATTTCGCATCCATCGTGAGGTCACATCCCGGTGTCAACACTGCGAGATTTCCGGTGACGACACTGCACTCCACTCGTTGGTGGAGTACTAAGCGTGGGCGAGTCAACGCTGGGACCTCGTAGTGGGTCTGGGCGTGGATATCCCGACCAAACCCCCGAAGAGGCCACACAGGTGGCCAAAGTCCGCCGGGCGTCCACTGGAAATACCTTCGGGTGTCACCAGAGACCCCGCAGCAATGGACATGGGAGCGGACGCGATCTGGCGGAAATAAAAAAATTTTGGCATTATTTTTTCGCGCTCGTTACATACATATAATATATAACAATACGATTTGCTTGCGCGTAAGTCGATCGGTACCCAGTCGGGCGTTCAGCCGTTTTCGGCGCCCCCCATATGACGCTCGCACCGCCCTAGGGCCGCCCCTGACCCCAATAAATGGGAAACAGGCGTGACGGTATGTTTCGGGCACATAACTAGTTACTAACTCTAGCAGTGATTGAATTATACAAGTTGACAATGACTTTATTTGCAATATTTGTGGGTTGCCAAGGTAAAAAAAAAAGAAAAGAAAACAGTTTAAATCACTGATTCATTTAAATAGACTTTCAAAAAATACATGATCACTACACAACTTCAAGGCATTACCAAAAAACCATAAGACTGACTCGTTCTCATCTAACAATATTCTTATCGACTCTAACATATTATTACCTAGAAAGAAATTTAAAATCACCTCATAAAGGTGTACAGAGGGTGCGTTTGCGAGAAATCGGAATAAATATGTGATATTTTCATTGTCTTGTATGTTTTTGTTCATATATTGTAGTATTTCTGATAGTAATTCTTGAGATACTAGTTCCGGTGTGAATTGATTGTGACAAGATAGTACGAACAGTAGCCGCGAGGTGTCGCTACCTGTACGTGTCGGAAGGAGAGATAGCAACTTGTGAAGATGTTCTGTTCTGAAAATAATGTATGTCGATTAGTTTTGTCGTATTTGTGTGAGTGAACGGAAAACTAACATACAAGAATTATAACGCATGAAAATGATACAACGCAGATCTTAAGTTTGATACTTGCAGCCAGCCTGTCCTTTCATGCTATGCGTTGCTAGCCAATCAAAGATGTACGTTGAAAAGAACGTAGAACCAATCATTATTTCGTAATAGTGCTCATTGTTCACGGGGCTCGTGGTCTAGTGGTAACCGAGTAGGTTAACACATTGCAAAGGTTAAGCAACATCCAGCCAGGCCATTTCTTAAGACATTGAGACCCCTCCTTGCCTCGCAGAACTCGTTAAGCATTCGGTCCCAGTTGTGATACGAACATCACGAACATCAATGGCAGTTGTTACGTTTATTTGGAGCCCTAAAACAAAATCCTCGCGGTCTAACTACAGAACTTCGATATCGCCCATGGATTGTGGAGGTCAGATGGCAGTCGCTCCATGGAAAATATCGAAGTTCTAGCAGTTAGACTGGAAAGCCGACCCCAACTGAGTTGGGAAAAGGTTTGGTGGAATGGAAACGGAAAACTAATACCGACCTTTTATTTCAGAGATTTTGTTTGAAGTTATGTTTCTTTGTTGTTCGGTTCACTGATTTCTGCACAAGTTGATGCCTAAGACTTTACGCGTCACTTCTTCCATAATATCATCTGTACTAATATTGATGAGAACATGAGATCATTATCGCTGAGGCTACTTTTTGTCCCGGTTACATATTCCCGCGGGGATAGAGAACAATTTCACGCAGGCGTCTGTTTGTATTATAATTTACCATTGGACCAGCCACATAGAAGCACAAATAATTATAAACTCACTTCAAGTCATTCTTCAACTGGTAGCTAAACCTGAGGAGAGCGTACATGGCAGCCTCCCTCACTTCCTCCCCGCTGCTCCCCACCTGCTGCACCAGCTTGGCAAGAGCTCCCTGCGCGACCAGCAGCGAGCTCGCGCGGGGGCAGGAGTGCGACAAGTTGCCGAGGGTCCACGCACACGTTACCTGCAAGGGAATACCCTTTAGGCCTCGTACAGACGACCCGCGTTAATGTGGCCTCCCACACACCTCGCTTTGCTTCTACTGTTATGTGAATGAACTAATTATTGACAATTACGATCAGTCGACCCTTCGGTGTTCGTTGGCTTCCAGGATTGTTGGCATGAGATGGGTGGGTGGTGGACGCAGTGCACCGTATACAGTACAAAATTTCCTTGCCTACCAAATTCACACCTTAATTCCAACAACCAAGACCGATGTTATTACCTAGACAGACACGAGAACTCAGCTCTTCATTATGCTTCTTCTTCTTCTTTCTTTAAAAACGTGACTCCATCGATGTTCATCGAGGATTTCGCCAATGTCAAGGTAATGCAAGCATTACCTTTATATATTCAAGAATAGTGATAGTCTCGCACAGAACAACTAGTTCTTCCTAACTAGCTCCAGGTGCAGAACAAGAAACGTTGTTCGGTATGTGAGTGTCTGGGAACCTAAAAAGCCACCAGCCACGAGTTCAGCAAAAATCTAATTCTCTTCATTATGCTTGTTTCACAATCAAAAAATCGTAATACAGTACATAATGTATCTAACTGCACCTTGCTTTACACTATAATGAACTTACAGCCAGATCAGTAGTGAGGTTGTCAAGCGCAGCCACCAGGTAAGGTCCAGCTGCCTTACTCACAGCAGTACCGGCTCTACCATCGCCCAGGGACAAGTTGCAGCAACACCCTGCTGCTAAGCACTGCTTGTTCATATCACTACCTGTAACGAGACATAAGAATACCTTTGCTACAACCAATTAATTGATGCTGATCAGTGGGAACACTTCTACACTATCAGCTTCGAGATTTGTTTTGGCAGACAGACACAGACACAAATCACGTCTTTAACCCCGTAGAAGTAGACCAAGACCCTTTATACGCCCACTTTTTGCCAATAAGTACGTACATTACCCCACATAATAGGTTTCTGGAGATTGGGTATATTTGCAGAGCCCCGGCGGTTTGTGAGGTTGCACAGCATGCAGGGTATGTTTACTTAGACCCTGGAGATGTTGGTAGAGCCACTTAGCACCCTATGTTACATTACCGGTACTTTTATTACTTCTATCTATTATATATGTAAGTTGGTCATGTTGGGTACATCTAGGTATATCTAGAAACTTAATTTGGAACTAACCCTTGTACGTGTAGTTTTTGTTTTATGTAATGTTTTCTGTACCTAAATAAGTACTTAAAACAAGGACGATTTAAATACTTTACCTGTCAGTTCTCGTACAAGCCCTCGTAGGGCACCATTTGTTTTTAATACTGTTTCTATATTTGCTATATCATCAATTAGAGCATTCTTCAGTGTGTGCAAATCTGATACACGAATCATGGACTTTGTTTTCAACCGATTGGCTATTTCAAATACTGTGTCTGGAGCTATTCTGAAAACACAGTAGAACATTACTCAAGTTAAAAAATAAAATGCTATTTAAATCAATTAACAATTTCTAGCAAAAGCTCTTCAACCTGACCCCACCGTCTTCCTTTCTATAATAAAAAAAAGGATGAAAGATATAGATGTCACGCTCACATTGTGGAAATAATTTTCGCGAGAACCAAGCATTTTAAACATTAAAATTTGTTTCTCTGCCGAATGATAGTGGCCTGGAATACCCTGTCTGCACATGTGTTTCCTCCCACATATAACTTTGGTTTCTTCATGGGAAGCGTGAAGAGGCACGTCACTAGGTCGTCAAGTTGAGGGACACTTTCTGTAGTATTAAAATTTATGTGTACTATGAGAGTCATCCACAATCGCCACAGCTTACCACCAGGCGGGCGGCATCAATTTCTCAATATAAAAAAAAACATGTTTTACTGAAAACAGGCTGACCTCTTATTCCTACAGCATCCGTTGAACTCTGAGGCACTGATTATTAAATGGGACTGTTTCCACTATTTATCAACACAAGCCCAATATTTTATGAACACCGGTACGTAAAAACCAAACTTACTGTAATTTTCCTATGGAACGTCTAATATCAGTTTCTTCATCTCGGTTTTTTCGCCTACTGATTATAAGGATATTACGGCTCGTTTCCCTAATAGTTTCAACTGATTCTTCCATTATTTCTAGAGGAAACCTAAACAAAACTTCTGATTATAAACTTACAATAAATAAACACAACACCTCTCACTCGAAGACTTCTGAAGTCAATGTCAAATTATGTCAAATGTCACTCAATTTGACATTTTATTTAGATAGTAGCTTTACTAGTAGTTACTTTAAATTTCAACAGATGTCGCAATAATAACTCTTGTAATTATTATTTTATTACCTACCCACCTAAGTATTGTGAAGAGCCGTGGGATGCGTGGGAGTGTGGGACCCTTGTAATAAGTGGTGAAATGTGGACTTGTCCTGGATGGTGGATGCTTACATTTGCCTAACCTTTTGGGGAACGAGGCGTGGTTATAAATAGGTAGGTGTGGACGTACCTAATCCAAAATCGTGGCAAATAATAACCACAACACTAGGTACTTGAGAAGAAGAATGCTCTATAAATAGTTGATGTTATCCCAAGTGTGATAGCCCGCTCAGAGTCTGGCGTTGATTGGACTCGTTAAATAAACATCATTGTTTCTCTCTTCTCCTGCCTTGTAGTAGGTAAGTACCTATAAGATGTTAGTACTAGATGCCGCCGGCTCAAGATTTCATTCCTTTTTTATGTGCCAGTGTTATACGATAGGACGTGCCGTTTTTCTTTTATTTTCACGGGATCACAAAGACCGTAAAGTTGGATTTCAAAGTCAGATTCATTATACAGACGTGAAATTACATTCACTAGGTAGGTACCTACATTCCGCATAATGTTACCCGTTGATCAATGTTATATATTTACAATAAAAATTACAATATAGGTAGCTACATAATTATGTACTTACTATAAATATCGTTTAAAAAATCCTTCGCGTCATTGCCGAGTGGGAAGGTTCCCAGAATGCTGGCTGTGTTGCCGAGTTAGATGACGATACCTACTTATTCTATGGGCCAGAAAATAGCCAGCCTTCTTGTCCTGAGAAGCATCGATTAAGTGTTTAGCAATGTCTCTATAAAGGCGGCGAGCGCTCGGGCCCCATGACCTCAGTGTCTCAATAATCCCAAACGGCTCAAATATGCAATCACCTGCTAGTTTAGCATATTTTGTAATCACCTGCTAGGTTAGCATATTTGCTCAGCGTGGGCGAGTCAGCACCGGGACCTCGTAGTGGGTCTGGGCGTGGATATCCTCTCGCTGGAAACCATGCTCCAAGCCATGGTCTCCAGCGCAAGCAGATGGAATGCGGCCGTGTCCTGCGAGCAAGTCATGCTCGCGAAGGAGGCGGCCGATAGGGAGAGGGAGCGTACCCTCCCCGCTGAGTTCCGCAGTCAGCGGCCAGGGCTCCGCAGACTCACCTACTTCCAGGACCATCGACCTCCATGATCGGGGCTTGAGGACGTCGTGATAGTTACCCGCCGTCCTTAAAGAAGCAGGCTAGAAGGGTTGCACGCAACCAGATTCACTCACCGACGCGAGATAAAACCCAACGACGCATAAAAAAAGGTAAGCATATTTACGCCGTTTGAGGCCTTCAGCCAATGCAACAGCATAATGTTATTTGTGTTGAATTATAGAGTAAGAGCAAGCGACTGCCAGACTTAGGTAGGTCTCATGTTAAATGGGCTGCAAATTTCTTAGAGCGACTAACGATGTAAGTCTGGCAGTCCCCGGCTCTCGGTCCACCTATTAGTCTTTCGTTAAGATTATTTAAGTTAAGTAGTTAAGTTAATAATTCCATGCGAACGAAGACGTGGAGGTCCGCCAGCAGATAATTGTCAAAAAAAGAGGAAAAGGATTTTCATTTTATACATATACTTTTTTTGCCAATATTTTACCTATTTTACGTACCTATCTACTTATAAAGTATGTAGGTTACCTTATAGTAACTGTAATAATCTTTTACCTCAAAATATGTTGCCAGTTCGTATAAAGTAAGTGTCTAGGTACACACTTACCTACTTCTATAATCACGTCGCGTCCCTGCAGAACAGTGTAAAGACACAATATGTGGCTCCTATAATCTCAACTTTATAAAATTGCTTTCGTGAATTATTTCGCGCACGATTTAATATTTTTGATGAAACCTGCGAACGTTGGGAACCTTAATGAGTCGGGAAATTGTGTATTTGTTTGTTAATACCTACGTTATGAGAATTGTAACATAACTAAAGAAGCCTTTGTCTGATTTCGGTGAATTTAGGTCACCTGGAACACGCGGACAATGGACGTTTGGGACGAAATTAAAATGTATTACGTATTTGTTATACCTATTAGTTAACTGTGTTACCTACTGTGTAACTGTTGTGTCTATAGTATTACAGCTGCAGCGGATCCTATAGACCAATGTTTATGCAGTTTTTTTTTGAAAGCGATATAGAGATGGTTTAGTCTTTGTTGGTGGTAATTTTAAGTCGCTTCAGTAGGTACTCTTGCCAAAGTCTCGTATCGTACCTATGTCAGTAGGTGCACCGAGCGCAGGTGACCGTTTGGCGCTGGATATTATGTTGATAGCGCCCCTAACTACCTAACTACCTCCTTTTATTCAATTATTTTTGTTAAGTAGTAAGTACCGTACACATTGAATTGCTATGTTATGAACTTTCTAAAGTAACTGGTAACTTGGTAACGACAATAGTCTTGACCCTATTACATGAGACCAAAAGATACTGGCAAAAAGTGAGTGTTATGCACCTCTGCCTACCCCTTCGGAGATACAGGCGTGATGTAATGTCTGTCAGTCATAATGTAAAAATTATAGTATACTTAGAGGCAACATGACGCAAATGTTTTCTTGTGGGGCACAAGGACACGTTCGGCCAGACGGCGCGCTCCATGGAACTGCTTATTAATTAAGTACATACTTATATGCTGGTGGACATGCAACATGTGCAAAATCTTGATAATTATAAAATAAATATGGACTTAAATTTTATTAACTATTATTAAAGTAAGACAGTGGGTAAATTATATCTTTTATTTCCCACTACGGGCTACGTGGGCCGTAGCCTTCTAATCTGTTCACTAAACCACTACCAAATTTCATTTCCATTTATAAATGTTGTTAATTAGAGGCCTGTATACGTGGTAACGTGATAGTTTCATTTGTTACTAAAAGAAACTATCACGTTACCACGTGGCTTTAAACCGCCCCAAAGCAACGTTGATGGTCAAAATAGTCTCTAATTGGTGAGTATTAAATCTTTTGCCAACCAACAACCAACTAAAGTAAGATCGTCAAGATCGTTATCAATTTTAATTAGATCTAAGTGGAATTTGATGTTTCCTTGCGAATCCTCTTGCCCATTAAATGATAGACTTTGAGTAATTTATTATGTAACTGCCATATATCTAAGTAAGTAACCTAATAACATGAGATATAATCACATCTAAATCTTTGGGCAACCGAACACACCGGTAGTTTTGTAGGATCCACGGCCGCAAGAATATTTATAACCATTTTGTAATCTGATCTTTTAGCAAAGAAACTTTAATAAAGTTAGAGAATATCATATATTTGTTGACCTAAAAGCATAACTCGTATGTAAAACGCATCCATATTTCATGTCTGATCTAGACACTAGCTGGGCACGGTGCAATTTAGTGCACCACAGAAACATAGAAATATGTATTAAAATACTCCTCGCCGATTTCTATTCAATATCTACTTTTTATTTTTTTCGTTTCGCCAAATGTCGTTACCAGATTCGATTCCTAGTGGGTACGACGTCGTCCACTGCAAACATACTTTCAGTGTTCACTGTTTGTTTTTATACTTTATCGAAATGAATCAAGGAAACCAATCAGCTCGAGCTAGAATAAATTACCTATGTTTAACAAGAACGACTGACTACATTCCCAGGTGCAACATTGCACCGATTAGTTTTCTGCAAAACAGTGTTACCTACATGCATTTCTCCAACTAAATTTCCAATCACTGAGTGATTTATCGCTCTTGCAATGATAAATATTATAAACAAAGTGGGGTACAATGCTTGCTGTGAATGTGAAAACAAATAAAAAAATTAGGTTAGGGTCATGGGATCCAAGCGCTCACTGCCTTTGTAGATATTTATATCAAAAAATGTCTGATCTATACTTCTCTTTGCAGGATTCGCAACTGCGTTATTTGCTAGGTTCCACCACGGTCCCTTTGGGAACTCTAGGCTAGGGCTCAGAGAATTAGTATTGACATTCAACGTAGCAATGCAGCCAGCGTTCTTCGAATCGCATTCAGCAATTGACGCGGAGGTATTTCTTCATACATATGGCCACGCCTTTTTCCCATGTGAGTAGGCAGAGACTATGGAATTCCACTTGCTACGATCCTGGCATACTTCTTTCGCTTTCTCCACTTTCATAACTATCTTCATGACCGCTCTCCGGTTCTGGGTACTCTTGACCTGGCCTTTGGTCAAAACATCTCCGATTTGGTCGAAGTACGTTCGCTTAGGTTGATTTGATTTGACATTCACTTCTATACATCACTGTAGGGACCAGCACTCCTCTATGAACAGCCAGATATTCATCATTTACATATAAAACGTGTTCAGTTCCTGGCGCCAATATTCGAACACATTTTGTATTACAGTTATCTTTAAGACGACCCTCGTAAAATACGCTCAAATATAGTATTTAAATTTTTGTATTTGTACGGGTATCAGTTTATTGCCCTGCTTTTATTATCTGCATGCCCATTTCAGATTATGTCAAGAAAGGGTCGATTTATATCAGAAGGGATCCCCTTCACATGTAATTGTTACTGCGTCCTACTTGATTTTAGGTCTAATATTACTCTTTATATCGTGTTCATTTTAAGTTTTTGAGGTCTATTAGGATTACGGTTTGAAGCAGAAGTAGGCTCTGTTATAATGATCGTATTTCATTCGACATAACTCAATTATCGGTTTTTAAGAGACCCTTCTGAAGAAAGTCCCTATGTTTAAACTTGTAAACTAATTTAGAATTCTCACTACCTTTGCTTTTTTTCTTTTCTGGTAAATTAAATGAAAGCATTTCTGATGATAGCTAATAATGGCAAAAACAATCGTCTCAAGCGGGAATCGTACTGGCTAATGAGACTTACGCCCAAGACATTGAGTTAGAGATCTAAACGACATCATCTAGGCAGACATGAGTTCCATTTACCGAAGTTTGTATATATCGAAGTAGTTTCAAGTCTATTTGTGTACATTATGTACTGTTTAACTATGTAAAACTAACTAACTATGTAAGAAATGGTTCACAACATTGAGAATTAAGGCACTTGGGGAGTGTAAATGTTTAACCACTGGTTTGTTCTACTTGACACATAGGTATGTGATCAAACTATTAAGTTCTCATTTGAATTTCTACTTCAACTTACGACTCAGCCTAGAGTTTGTTAGGTAAACTGGACCTCAGAGCACGTTTTCATTCTTTGAATTTGTATTTGTCTTGGTGTGGACCAGGGTCTTGTATGGTTCACACTTTTTTTATTAGATTTCTATTACAATAAAGAGAAATGGCATACCTAGCAGCCTACAAAAACGACCTATGAATATAATAAGTGTAAATGAAAAGTAGAGTAAAAAAGCTGTGTGTACAACACATGACTGTGTGTAAAACAGGTCACATTATACGCTCATCATTCATTTGGGTTACTTTTCGTTTTACTAAAGACGCGGACGCAAAATTTCAAAAAAAAGCGGACCATATTTTGGCTAATGCGGACCACCGCGGACCACCCCGGTTGGTAACCACTGATAAGCGTAACGCGACGATTTCTACTAAGGGCTCGTTTAAGGAGACGCGGCGCGTCGTGCGGTGCGGTCCGCGAGGCGGGCCGCCAGAAACACAAACATACGGCAATGTTTGGAGCGTTCAAGGAGAAGCGTCTTTGCAAGCGTTTGTTTGAGTTGTAGCTGCCCAAGCGACGAGCGTCGCCGCGTCGGACGCGGCAAATGTAGCGACAGGCGACTCCGCGGAGCACGCGCCGGGTAAACCAGTGAGTTTCGCAATGGGAGAACGCGGCGGATGAAGCGGCGGGTGACGCCGCAAAGGACGCGGCAAGGAAGGCTGGGAAAGGTGCGGGGTATGCAGTGGGAATGTCGGCGTCGTCAGTGCCAGTTTCAGGGACGGAAACTTAGCATTGCGCTCAGGAAAAAAACATTACAGCGCTATCTACTAATCCTGCTGGATAAACAGCGGACAAGATAATATCTGCATTTCTCGCTAGATGTTTCTTTTCAAAATTTTATGAATAAATTTTATGTTCCGCTCTAGCGGTAGCAATATATCAATGATGTCGTCCATGATTACAAACAATACACACGTTTGTTCTTTGTAACTAGTCAAACAAGACTGGAAGGACGGCAATAAGCTGCGAGAGTCGCACCGGGTGTCGCTCTGAACGACGCCGCATACAAAGCTGCGTCCCACGCGGCGGGCGCAGCGCCGTGCGAAGCCACGCCGCTCGCGTCGCTCGACGCCCCGCGTTTCCTTAAACGAGCTCCTGCATTTCTATATGTTTGAGTTTGCGCGTGACGCGACGCGGGCCGCTTCACGCGCCGCCTCACTATAAACGGTTAAATCGCTCGACGTGCCGCGCCAAGCCACGCCACACGTGAAGCTCGACGCCCCGCGTCTCCTTAAACGAGCCCTAAATCGCACTACCCGGAAGCCGCGTTAGAGAACTTCGTTCTTAAAAATACATTAATATATATATATATATTAATGTATTTTTAATATATATTATATTAGTATAATACATATTTTTCATTTATTTATTTAGTCACGTTCGTAAAATTATTATCTGTGTTCGTTCGTTCGTAATGTGTAAGTGAATTCAGCTTCTCTCTTATAATGAAAATGTGTCGGTAATGTATTTTTTGATCCGTTTGATTACATTCTATTTCTATGTTAATGTGGGTCTTGTCACTGTTTCTATCAATATCATTATATTCAGCCAGACGTGGGTTTGTTTTTTACGATATTTCTGTGAGGAAGACTGCTTTGATGTCTCGATCAAATTACAAATTTGTTTTAGCTTAGATCTTTGATGTATGTAAGTCGATTCTAGGAACGGTTGGTGTCTACGTACAAAAAATTGATTTAACTGCTAGTTTTTAGGGTTCCGGAGTTCGGAACCCTTAACTACAGAGGTAGTTTAGTCATGTCCGTCCGTCCACGTCTACACCGACAAAGTGCTGCAATAAAATTACTACAAATATTTTTTTTGGGTAGGTAAGGTAAAGTGGAAATGGTTTATTTCATATATATAATAGATAGGTCTTTTAAAAACATTGAGAGGCTTCGAGCGGTTCGAAATGTATCTTTGGAGTATGAGAGGTTGCTAAGACTGCTTTCAACTCCGGAGTCGTGTGTTCGATTGCCGGGTCAAATCAAATAATTGTGTGTTGTTTTTTTTGCGAGTTTTATTGTTTTCTATGTAAATAGGTATATTATGTATGTATTTAGAAATATAATGCATGTTTATCAGTTGTCTAGATTTCATAGCATAGGCTTATAGCTATAGTTTGGGCTAGACGACGTTGTGTAAGAATATCCAAAAAATTGATTTTAGAATCTGTTAGCGTGAGCATTAAAGAGCATTTTTTGTGTGCGCAACTACGGAACCCTATTCTATGCGTGGCCCGACATGCACTTAACCGATATTATATATAAACAAAATCTATACTTATAAAAATCTTAGCATAGATATATGTGAGAGATCTGTGTGTCTTTAACCAGAATATTTCCTTTTACGCGGCTCTCAACAAGTTCATATTCAATTTACTTCACGTCCTTTACAAACTGCTTCATATTTAGCAATTCAAATACTGGACAGGTGGGTGAAATAAGATTGAAAGAACCAATCGAAAAGCTATCATTTTATTCCTATGTTCTCCTGTCTCCCACGACCATCGCACCGTCAGTTGCCTGGTACTAAATCTACATGCGATCGTACAATCCCAACACGTTGATTTTTTATATTTTTCGACTGTTCTGATTGAGTCTGAAAATGTATTTTACAGGGAGTACAAGTGGTCTGTACTATGAATGTAGTTACTGATGATTGAAAAGAGTGGCCTGGAGTTTTTATTATAATCATAATATAATCATAATCATAATCATAATCATAGTTTATTTGCGAATACAGGTATACAATAGGTAGGTGTTACATAGATTTACGTGTGCGTTCCGTATTCCACCCGATTGGCATGCAAATGTTCAGTTATTAATTCTATAATAAACTCACGACACAAGTCTGATTAAAAGCTAATAATAAATGAAATGTCCAATTAATTAATGTCAAATGCTAATGTTAATTAATACAAAAATGTCAAGTATAGTAATCATGTCAAAAATAGATACAATAGCATGCACTTTAATTACATTACAAGGTGTCCCTAAGGTATTCATCCACAGTGTAGTATGCCTTCGATAGTAGTAGATGTAGAACGTTTCTTTTAAATACATTTGGATTGTCAATTTCTAGAATACATCTTGGCAATTTATTATACAAGCGAGGAGCCATACAGAAAACACTCTTATCATATAGCGCTGTTCTATGCTGAGGAGTACATATTTTATAACGATTTCGGACACTGTTATACGTAGTGTATCGGCTCATATTATTTTTTACAAAATTTACAACTTCATGTTTATACAGACAAGGCAAAGTAAGTATTTTGAATTTTATAAAGTGGGGTTTACATGTGTCTGTTTGTTGCAATCTACATACGGCTCTTAAACATCTTTTCTGTGCCTTAAACGACCTTTCTCTATCAGTCGAATTGCCCCAGAATATTATCCCATAACGTAATATTGACGTCACGTGGGCATGATATGCCGTTATTAATGCATTTTGATTAACTACTTTTGACATCATATAGAGCGCATACGAGAAACTATTGAATTTAGAACATATTTTATCAATGTGCGATTTCCAATTTAAATTCGAGTCAATGTGTAGTCCTAAAAATTTGGTATAATCTATGTCAATATTTGTTTTATTTAGATGTTTTATGTTCATGTCACTTAAATTATGTAAAGTATTTCCGAATGTCATAATGTTTGTTTTGTCAAGATTAATTAATAGATTATTTGATGTCAGCCATTTGATTATTTTATCCATAGTAATATTTATGTTGTATTCCACACTGTTCGCTATTTCTTGCCCAGAATAGATTACAGTACTATCGTCTGCAAAAAGAATCATTGGGTAACCTATTGACCGTGGGAAGTCATTTATATATAATATAAACAACAACGGACCAAGAACGCTTCCTTGCGGTACACCTGCTGTTATAGCTCTCATTTCTGATGAGTATTTTACTTCCATTTTCAATTTAGGACATATTCTACTTATTTGAGTTATCTGTTTTCTAGCTGTGAGATATGATTCTATAAGATTTAGAGCATTGCCCCTAATGCCATAAGTATATAACTTATCTAATAATATAGAGTGGTCTACATAATCGAATGCACTCGTTAAATCCATATACATAGCATACACTGGTAACTTATTGTCCAAATTCCCCATAACCTCTGATAGAAAATTGAAAATGGCTATGCTTATACTTTTGTTTTTCCTAAATCCTACCTGTTCATCAGTTAGAACTCTGTTTTTATCTAAGTATTCATATAAACATTGATGAATGAACTTCTCCAATATTTTTGAGAATATAGAAATCAGTGCTACAGGCCTATAAAATTTCATGATTTCCTTATCTTCTTTTTTAAAAATAGGTACAGTTATAGTTATTTTTAACTTATCAGGGAAAGCACCACAACTAATGCATAAATTCATGATATGGCTTAATGGGCTTGCTATATTCATAGAAACGAATTTGATGACTTTTGTACATATGCCGTCATAACCTGTACTGGACGTATTCCTTAGACCCCTCATGATTCCATGCATGTCATATGGAGTTGCCGGGCTCATGAACATCGAATTCTCTTTGTTCCATGTTAAAGTATTTCTATAATTTTTGGAACTATCTCCTGAAGAAGGTTGCAGCTTAGTTAAAAAGTAATCGTTAAATGCTTGTGATATCTGTTGTGGGTCACTGATTATTTTGTCATCATGCCTTATACACCGTATTTCTTCTTTAGGAGAATTTAATTTACATCCATTGACAATTCTCCATGTAGCCTGCGATTTATTTTTTGCGTTTTTTATTTTATAATCATTTTGCGCTTTTTTAGTTAAATTTATTATAGAATTAAGTCTTCTACTATATGTTTTAAAGATGTTTCTGTTTTGCCTACTAGGATTTTTCCTGTACTTATGTAGTAATTGTCTTTTCCGTCGTGAGCATACTTTAATACCTTTACTCATCCACCGGGGTTTTACATTTCTAGTTATTTTTATTTTTATTATAGGAAAACATAAATTATAGAATAAAGTAAATATGTCAAGAAAATTGTTATATGCAATATTTGGATCGTCTGAATTATAAATGTCATTAAAACTAAGTTTTGTCAAACATCGCTTAAACTTCATCATGTTCCCTGAACTGTAGTCACGTTTTAATATGTACCAGTAAGGTAGAGTGCAGTATTCCTTAACCGGGCATGTCAATATTTGTGCTAAATGATCTGACAAAGCCAGTTCCTTTACTTCAGCTTGACAGCCGCGTATACTGTCAGCGGCGTATAATGTTGTCTATGCATTTACCACTGACTGGTCGAGTGGGCTGATTTATGGCAAGTTTAAGATTAAAGCACGTACATAGTTCTTCAAACTGGACACTTGTTTTGGTTGTTTTTAATCTGTCAATATTAAAATCTCCGCAAATGACCACTTTTTTGTTTTTTAGACAATATGTTTGTAACAAGGCTTGTAGATTATGAAAAAATGTATTTATAGAACTACTATCTTCCCTTGGTGGTCTGTATATACATATAACCAAAACATCGTGTTCTATCAACTTTATTGCACTACATTCTAAGACATTACGTATGCTAAACTCATTGATATCTTTTATTGCGTTATATTTATGACTATTTCGCACCAATATACATGATCCCCCACGTCTATTATCTCTAAAGTAGGATGACGCAAGTTTATAATTATCGATTTTTAATACGTTTGCATCACATTTAAGCCAAATTGCCAGGTTCTTTTCTTTTTGGCTCCACCCGTTGCTTTGCGAATGGCTTTAAATGTAAATTCTTATCTATTGACGTTAATAAGTGTTATTTTATCCTACTAATATTATAAACGCGAAAGTTTGTGAGTATGTATGGATGGATGTTTGTTACTCTTTCACGTAAAATCTACTAAATGGATTTTAATGAAACTTTACAATAATATAGCTTATACATCAGAATAACACAAAGGCTACAATTTATAAAGATATTGTGTGAATTGTTCAAAATATGACGATAAGTGTCAAGTAAGTAGGAAGCGACGCGACGGGGACGGGAAAAAATCCAAATTACCACGCGGACGAAGTCGCGGGCGACCACTAGTGATATGTATTATATTAATAAATATTTTTGAGTTTGAGTTTTAGTTTGAGTCTGCCTACTTCTTTAGTTACTTTAGTCAGTAACTCCTATAAAGGAAGTGAAGTCGACATCTATCACCGGAAAGTAGATAATGGAGACGTAATACGTGCTATGCCTACGATTTCATACGCGTTTTTGGTTACTAGGTATTATAAACCATTCATTCTTTTTTTTTTCAATTTGAACACATCCCCACCATTCAAATGCCGGGCGTTCGAGTTATGCCCTCGTTAGAATAACCCCAGACCACTACTTCCTGAGTTAAGCGCATTCAACCAAATCAGAAAAATCTTCAACTTTGTAATATTAAGTAGTAGGTACTTATTTATACCACAGAATAGGGAATAGTACTACCTACGTACGATAGATACTTATTCCGTAGGTATTCCCTATTCTGTCGTAGATGTAGGTACCTATATTAGGGTCTAGTTCATAATATCGACAGTCACCACATCGATCTGTTAGCAATTTACAGATTTATCAAATTGTTATTAATTTTTTTAAATCATGTGTTTTTTATTTAAATCTGGCTCGGTTCGGGTAGTCGATGAAGCGTACTATCGATTTGGTGTACTGTCGATGTAGCGTACCATCGATTTGGGGTACTGTCGATACATTAACCCGTCGATGGAACGTTTTCGATACAGCGCCCATCGATGTAGTGACCGTCGATATAATGAACTATTGTATACTTAGTTCATCATCACTATATTAGTTCATCATCATTTCTATTTTCCTCAATGTTGAACAGACGCATTCTTGCCTCCGAGAATCTTAACAATAATTATGTTGACACACATTACGTAATCATTCTCGCAGTGTCAAATAATTTATCTCTCTTTCTTCCTGACAATGACAAGGGTCTGACGCTCAAATTTTTGGAGAATTTTAACACGAGTTGAGATACGGACAACGGTCGACCATGTACTTAGTGTTGTAGTTTTAAACAGATTATTTATTATTATCCTGTTAATTCTTAGAAAAATTATATCCTCATGTAGAAATTACTAAAGGCATTTTGATTCCACTTTACAATAATATAGCCCATATATCATACTAACAAGAAAACAATACAACGTGTGCGGAACCGTAGGTAGCAGCTAGTTTATGAATAAAGGCCAATAAATAGGTGATATAGGGAGGGGCCTACCTCCAATAGCATATCCCGTCAACGCAGTAATAGGGTGAAAAAAGGTTGCAAAGTTTGTAAGATACAACATATTTTCTTGGTCTGATTGGTCTGATCGAATTCTAACTTGGCATTTAGGCTTTGGGAACGATAGTAAGTACCTACCTAAGTACTTTCTAGCGGAATCAGTGACCTTACCTATCATAACGTTATTAACTTAAGACAAACGGGTCTTTTACGCGATTATTGAGAAATGTAGTGCATCTGATCATATTTGTGTACATTATGTATATAAGTATTTATATCAGTTTATCTAGTATCACAAGCTCTGCTTAGTTTGAGACTAGATGGCGTTGTGTGAATTGTCCTAACATATATATCTATTTATTTATATACATACCTCTTTATTACCTGATGTTTGTCCCGTGACCACGGCTCTTGCACAGGGTCGAAACGTCGGGTAATAAAGAGGTATGTACATGGGGCACACTAAAAGTTGCACTTCTAGCTAATCGGAATTATTTGAATTTCGAATGTCATATTTTTTTAAACGTTGCAACCTTTTTAGTAATAAAAAAAACAATTCGCGGGAAATCATTTGTCAATTGTTTTTTATCACACATCAAAGTTCTACGTATGCAACGAAAATGGAATTAAGTCGAAAAGATTTTAGAGCGATGATTTTTAATGATTTTAAAAGTTCTCTCTCTCCGCAAAACTGTGCCGCTCGTCTTCAAAATGCTTTTGGGAGAGAAGCACCTTGTTTGAGCACCGTGAGGCGATGGTTTGCTGAATTTGAGAGAGGTCGAGTTTCTTTACATGACGAATTTCGTGAAGGGCGGCCTTCAACTGCCGTCAACGAAAATAATGTGGCTACTGTTAAGCGGTTAATTGAAGAATACCCGCAGATTACCTATGAGACAATTTGAGGATTGGTATGAGTCAAATCCAGAAAATTTACACGAAGCATTGAAAGTTCAGAAACTTTGTGGTCGTTGGATCCCTCATGAACTGACAGCGGAGCAGAAGCGGGCTCGCGTGGAATGGTGCTCACAGATGCTACTGAAGTACGACTACGGACATTCTGATGCTGTTTATGACATTGTCACAGGAGACGAAACGTGGATTTATTGTTTTGAACCCGAAAAAAAACAGCAATCTTGTGAATGGGTGTTTGAAAATGAGAACAAGCCAACAAAAGTGAGGCAGGCGACCCAAAAGCCGCGGTCTCCTACATCATGACAACACTTCTTCACACACGGCCAACAAAACAAAGTCATTTTTAGCTTAATACACTAGATAAACCAGGAATTACGTAGGTATAGTTCGCGAGGCGTTAGCTGAGCTTTGCATTTATGTGAGTGCACGTACGTGAACTTATAATGTGACCTGTTTTACACACACATGTGTGTACAACAGGTCACACAGTCACACAGATTTTACTCTAGCTACTTTTCGCGGTCACTTACACAAATACAAAGCCCCAGGCCTCGCGAACTTTATTCTTACTTATTCGACTGATAACGAAAACTTGACCGGTTCTTCGACACTATCAAGGTGAAATCGGTTAGGTTTTCACGTTAATAAATCAGTAGAATAAGTGTACAAGTTTTTTCATAGTATATTAGACATAGACAGACATACAACACGCCTATATCTCCGAAAGGGTAGGGAGAGATACCTTATGGCACTCAGGAGATAAATACCTTTTATTTGAAACCTCAGTCATCGAAATCCATCCAGCCGTTAGGCCTGTATAGGGGAACAAAGAAAACTACCCACATATGTACATACGCGCAAAAAACATAACCCTTGCTAACGCAGTCCGGTAAATACAGCCTATTTACACAATATAAATATAAGGAGAGATTGTTTGTAACACGTATCAACACATTAGACGAAATCCAATAAATACGAGTACCTACCTACTCTACAATTAAATTTAACTACAATTAACGTTTTTTAAAAAGTTTTTCTTAAAACATTTTACTTACCATCGTTTTTACAATTAACGTGTTGTTTACAGTAAAATAAATCCGAACGTTACAAATACATTTGTACCTTTGAAAATGACAAGAATATTAAAATAACAATTGAAATAATATCTCCTTGAATAGGACTTTCAGAAGCAACTACAGGAAAAATAAGAGTTTAAAATATTTGAAATCTTGCGTAAATCGTAGTAGACACATTTTAAAGGTTTATTAGACTTACTATAGGTAGGTAAAGATGATGATGATATTATTACTATTTTGAAGAGCTACATTAATCAGCTATAAATTGTTGTAAACAATATAATAATGTAGTCAAAAAATATATAAAAATTCGATTATAATGTTGAGTTACTAACGTGAAATCGGTTGCCGATTACGCCTAATAATGCCATAAACCAAGGGAAATGGAGATTCAGCTTAATATTATTGACCAAGCGAACAAAGCGAGCGTAGCGTGTACATTTCGAGATTGGAAAATTTTGCTATCGTCCGTCTGCGCCTGTCTGCATGTGTGTTCTGGACTAGCAGACACAGTTTTTATCCTATTTTCGTGAAATTAGCACAATTAGTGATCCTTGATATACTTAATTTTTTTTTAGGGGGGAACACTATCCTAACATGTTAGTATCCGATCTAGACGGAGCTTGGCACAAGTATTACTTTACATGAAACAATTTTTACATCGTTAGTTTTTTTGATTTGGTTAGGGGAGAAATTTAAAAAATATATTTCTGCGGCTGTTCTCTTTGAGACATTCTTGATAATGCCTCGTGAGTAGGTGAAACATATGTCGACGTTATAATGTCTTCTATTTAGCGAAATCATTGCAATTATATATAAATTAAACATCATATTCTCCATTGTTTTATCATGGACTTTCGCCAGGTAACGCCTGACTCCATTCAGTATTTAAAAATATATTTGTCATGTTCGATCACAGAGCGACCACTAGTAGGTATATATCCAAATTGCACAACAACAGCCAGCAACTTTATACATTTGTAACATAATGTACCTACATAACGTACATACATGGAACAATCGTAATTCACCAAATTGGATTGGTTTTCCTTCAAGAAGTTACTGGCACCTAACTATGCCAATTTGAACGGGTTGTCTAATATGTTCCTTACACGGATGGGTTTGATTTAATTTACTTGCTTCAGCCTACACACGGTTTTTGGGTATTCGATGTAGCAGCCAAGATATAGTGAAGTACGTAAATGTAAACGTATAGAAATAGTTATTAGATATCTGTTACTCGTTGATGAAATAGTGAACTTGTTCCCATTCCCCGTGGGAACAAGTTAGCACCGTGGTTGCATGTAGACTTAGCTATGAATATTTAAACGTTGCTGAAAACTTTGAAATAGGTTAAAACTTTTAATGTATGACTACGGGTCCGGTACCTACACCGCAAAACTTTATCACCTTCCCGTGAACTTAAAATATTCATTACTAAATACTTGTTTTCGGCCGCTGGGACTCCGGAAATTTTTTGTAAATCCGCACAGCTTAGATTTATCGGATTTACAAAAATTTGCCGAAATCCCACCAAAAATAATATAATGTAAAACAAAATCCAAGTTCAATATCAATACATTTAATAAAATTGTAAGTGGTCGATGTCTGTACATCGAAGATAATAGAGAAACTGTTGTAGTTTTGTGTGGCTTTATTAACGTAATAGAACTCAAAACAATGATTTTTTTAATTTTTGTCTGTTTGTCTGATTGTCTTTATGTCTGTTTGTTTGTTTGTCTGAACGTTTGAACACGCTAATCTCAGAAACCTTAACCGATTTGAATGTGGTTTTCAGTAATTCGTTGTGGTTTATTTAACTTAACATATAAGGATTGTTTTATTTCAGTTGGCTGTTTCTTTAACAAAAAAAATATATCCAGGATTCAAAAGGTTTGTATTTAAATTTGGCAACGTAAATAAATAAGGGTTAAAACGAGCAACTGTTTGTATAACCACAAAACAATTTTGTGTCAACAGTTGAAAAACACCATTTTTTAAACGTGAAAAATGTGTAATTTTAAAGCGATGGGCTTTAATGGATGGGAATTATGCAGTAGTTGAAGGGAAGTTCTAAGGTACTTATTTTTACGATATGGTAAGTTTTCGAGACGGCCAGGACAAGTCCGAGACGACCAGGACTTTAAGTGGCTGTGCTTCCGCGGCTGGCACGTAAGATGTAGTTGCCTTTAATCAACATTTCATCGCAAGGGGTTTCAATTTTTTTTCAAAATAATTACATGCTACTCTTTATTATTAAACTCATTCGGCCGTTTTGGACATAAACTAGTACATAAAACCCATTAAAAAATCTTTCTATAATGGCCAGTTACGTTCTGCCTACCCCTTCGGGGATATAGTCGTGATATATATATGTATGGTAAATTTTATGTAATGGAAACGTTTCTGTATTGCGACAGTTCAAACGGTTTGTATTTAAGACACAACACAAAGATTCTTAAATCTGAATAGAGGGTTACCCCATTGTTGTTTCTAGGCACTTTAATATTTTTTGATATTGGATTTGTTAGCTTAAGTTCTTAACGTTTTTGATTTTTGTTCATCTTTTGAGGGACTTGAAGAGTACAATAACTTCAAACAAATGAAAAAAAAACTCGGTAATATTTTAGATTACATTATGATTTTAACTCTTAAGTAGATCTTAATAAATCAATCAAATCAAAAAAAGATTGATCTGATAATTGGATAAAAATGAAACGAAGCAACCAAAACACAGAAGTCGAATAACATTAGTACTGTTCACACACCATCGTTCTAAAACGAGCTATTTTCCGTGAGATGCCCCCGTATTACCCTCAGTCTTATCTCGTCGCCCGAAATAATGTTTGACACTTATGAACATCAATGATGTGTTCAGTAATATAAAAAAACTGCTGACACAGAAACAGATACGGAGAAAAAACCAGCCAAGTGCGACACGGACGCGCGCACAAAGGGTACTGTACAAAAAATCGCGTCTGTTGTATGCCCCCTAAATATTAATTTAATTCTGTTTTTTTAGTATTCGTTGTAACAGAAATACATCATCTATAAAAAAATCAACTTTCTTACTATCCTGTGTGTTCATGGTGGGGAGATGGACAGACGGACGGACGGACAGTGAAGTCCCAGTAATATGGTTCCCGTTTTACCCTCTGTGTACGAAACCCTAAAAATGTTGAAAGAAAAAATATTCAAAGCTGCGTTCAGTGCATTCGCACGATTTTTCACTGGTATTTTTTCTGTGAATCCGAGAACAAAATTTGTCAAAATATCACAGTTATGCAAGGTGATAATTTGGCCTGCAAGTTTGGTGTTTTGTGAACACACATGCGGGTTTGTTCCAGTTTTTACTTTGACACGAAATTTGGCGGTACCTTTTATTGCCTTACGTTTCGACCAGGTTACACTAGGTAGGTATGTCATTCTAGGGCCGCGGAACTAAAAATAAAAAAAAAAAAATAAAAAAAAAAAACAAAAGTTATGTCATTCTGTCCCTACGCCGTAATTCATGTTAAAGTAGATTATGAAACGTGAAAATTTTAAAGTTAAAACCTACCTATGTAATTGATTTTACTTGTAACAGGAAAGTACTTTTTTTTTTTTTTTTAGTTCCGCGGTCCAAGGCCGCGGCCTCTCTAACGTCCGTTGCCGGGCGTCTCTGGTTACAAGCAGAACGTATTTCCAGTGGCGCCCGGCGGACTGTGGTCTCTGCGGGGGTTGGGTCGGGATGAGAATCCCGCGTCGTTGGGGTCGGGTTTTATCCCGCGTCAGTGAGTGAATCTGGTTGCGTGCTATGGGGCAAAGGCCCCGCAGCACGCAACCCTTCTAGCCTGCTTCTGTAAGGACGACGGGTGGCGATCCCGCCGTCCTCAGGCCCCGATCATGGAGGTCGATGGTCTTGGGCGTAGATGAGTCTGCGGCGCCCTCGCCGCTGACTACGGAACTCGGCGGGGAGGGTACGCTCCCTCTCCCTCTCGGCCGCCACCTTCGCGAGCACGACTTGTTCACAGAAGGACACGGCCGCGTTCCACCTACTCCCGCTGGAGACCATGGCTTGAAGCATGGTCTCCAGCGAGAGGGTATCCACGCCCAGACCCACTACGAGATCCCGGCGCTGACTCGCCCACGCTGAGCACTCACCAACGTGTGGAGTGCGGTGTCGTCGTCGGAAACCTCGCAGTGTTGACACCGGGGTGTGACCTCACGACGGATGCGAAACAGATAGCTACCGAAGCATCCAAGCCCGGTAACGATCTGCGTCGCACGATACGTGAGGTCACCATGCTGCCTCTGCAGCCAATCGTCCATGATCGGTCTCACCGCCGCGATGATGGTGGCACCCCACTTGGGTTGCTCAAGTCGCACCCTCCATGACTCCATGAGATCCTGTCGGAGTTGGGACCGCCGGTCATCGATTTCTCGAGACGCAGGCCTGTGGTCCCGCTCCAGCGCCTTGTTCCAATGGCGCAAGGGCTCTCGCTTCCAGGTCCCAGGGAGGGGTCCCAGCTAGGAGAGATGCAGCCTCTCCGGAGATCGTGCGGTAGCCCCTTATTGTTTTGACGGTCAAGGTCCTCAACGGTCTGTTAAGGAGCGTTGAGTTGTTGGCCGTCAACCGCGCCGCCCATACGGGAGCCCCGTATAGGGCCATACTCCGCACGATCCCCAGGTACAGTCTCCTGCAGGAAGCGTTGGGTCCCTTTAGGTTGGGCATCAGTTGCGAAAGCGCGACAGATGCCTGTGTCACCTTGGGGACCAAACTTCGGAAATGTGGTCCGAAGTTCCATCGGCTATCAGATAACACCGCACGACACATCTCGCCGAGCTGGCTTGAGCCAGCTGGGGAAAGCTATGGCCCTCTCCGAGAGATAGGCCCCGACAATACGACGGAGGTAGAGAGGCGTTTCGTGATACACGAGCGCCTCCCTAACGCAGTTCCATGGCAAGGTGTTGAACGCATTGGCGATGTCAAGAGACACCGCCACCACCACCTTGCCCTGCGAGACTGCTTCCTCCGTCGGGCTCTTGACGCGCATGATCGCGCTCACGGTGGAGCGTCCCCGACGGAAACCGTACTGGTTGTCCGCCAGGTCTGGCCCCACCGTCGAGAGATGCTCGACGAGGCGTTCCGCGATAATTCGCTTAAAGAGCTTACACACCTCGTCGAGCAACACGAATCAGGACCGTCCTCCACACCTTGGGAAACTGACCCCTTTCGAGGCATGCGCTAAAGAGCCCCATCAGTCGAGGCCCGAGTTCTTCGAGGACCAGGACCCATGCACGGCCAGGAATGCCGTCGGGAGTACTGCCGCACCTAGCTCCCCCACCCTGACTTCGGGTACGTCGTCTTCACTGATGCTATCCGCGTCGGGCAGAGACGGAGCCATGCGCGGAGGGACGTGCTCCTCCGCGCTCGTCGGAAACAGGGAGCCCATGACCCGCTCCAGCTGCTGCGGCTGGAGACTCTGGGTCAGTGGGGGTGCCCTAGGTCGGAGTTTTTCCCTGACCTGTAGGTACGGGCGCCCCCATGGGTTCTGCTGCAGGGTCTCCAGGAGCTCCTCGCGAGCCGCCGTCTTGGCCCGCTTTATTGTCTCCTGGAGATTACCTTTAGCCTCCCTGTAAGCCTGATAAAGCTCCGCCTCCCGGGTTGCCGCGTCGTCTGGGCGGCGATGCCTCCGGCGAAACCTGGTGTACCGGCGGCGGGCGGAGATGCATGCTGCGCGCAGCTGTGCAATTTTTGGCGACCACCAGTACACCTGCTTCCTTGCCGGTCTGGGTGTAACCCTAGGCATCGCCGCATCACAGACTTGCGACATGGCTCTCCTGAACCACTCCGCCTCGGCATCCACATCGGCAGGCCGGTCCGGTGCCGGAATCCAGGCCTGCACGATGGATTCCTCCAGGAGAGCCTCCCGATCCAGATGGTGAAGTGCCCAACGCGGATCCGGGGGATTTTCTACCGGCTGTGGGAGGTCAGGTGGGGGGACGACATCAAATCGGATGTACCGATGGTCCGAGTGCGTCTCCTCACCCTCCTCCACGTGCCAGCCAGTAATACGGGCGGCGAGGGCAGAGGTCGGGAATGATACGTCCACGACCGAGCTGGTCCCCCGCCGCCAGAAGGTGGCGACATTCCCCCGGTTGAGGACCTCCAGACCACGTGTTCTGGTCCAGTCCTCAAGAAGCCTCCCCTTGTCCCTGGTTTCCCGGGAGCCCCACGCCTCACTCCAGGCGTTGAAGTCTCCCAAGAGCAGGACAGGGCGAGGACGGCACGCAGCGAAGACGACGTCGAGCTCAGTGAGCCATAGCTCAAACTGAGTCTCGTCCAGTGTCGGCGAGATGTAGGTGGCCACGACTGCCAACCCATCATATTCCGCCGCAACACACCCGCGGCCCCTTGCAATGATAGCAAGGCGCGAGTTGTCTGCGGCGGACCCCCCGAAGTTAAAACAGGCCGAGCCGTCCTCATCCACCGGGCTTCCCGGGTGGACGTAGTACGGCTCGGCGACCTCGGCCAAGTTTATGGACCACTGCCGGATGCTCTGGTACAGAAGATCCTGAGCAGCGCGGCAGTGGTTCAAATTCACTTGCAGGATGCGGATATGGGCGTCAGACATTAATGGACGTCCATATCAGCATCCCGCCGAGAAACATCTGGCCGTGCAGTAGCGGCACCCCCACCGCTCTCAGCGGATGGACGAGACTTTGGCCTCGAGGCGGCGCAGGTTGTGCTGCTGATCCGGTGGTCCGCAGTCTTGCCCTCCGCCTCGCATCTAAAGCAGCGAGGCGGAGCATCACAGGCACTTGCCTTGTGACCGGGCCGGCTGCAGCGGAAGCACCGATCGCCCACGGTGACTTCCGCTGTGCACTGCACTCCGACGTGCCCCACCACCATACACCGGAAACATCTAGTTTCCCGGGCACGAAGGAGGTGCACCTGCGCCTTAAGGAAGCCCCCTACGAGGAGGCTTCGTCCGTCCGCCACTTTCAGTGCCGCCGCGACGGGGCACTGGACGACTGTCGTGCCATGGCCAGTGAGGCTGAAGGAGATCTCTCCAGCCTTCACTTGGTCACGGGGACAGCCACCCGCCTCCACGACGGCGGAAATTAGCTCCTCCGTCGTGGCCGCGTCATCCAGACCGGAGACGCGCAATGCAGCGCATTTGGTGGGTCTGGTGACGCGGACGGCTTCTGTGTCCAGCGCGTCCCTAAGCTGCGCTGCTAGGGCGTCAGCTTTAGTGCCGCTGGAGGCGCCGGAGACCTCGAGGAGGCGAGCTCCGGTGTGTGTCGTTTTGCACCGGAGACCCCCCTGTATATCGAGGGCCGAGAGGTTGACTGAGGACTTCACGGTCCTCAGTACGTCGGCGTACCCCACCCCCTTCTCCACACCTACCGTCGTCACCGTCAGGACGACGGCGGTGGAGCGAGGAGGGCGGGGCCTCTTCGGCGCCTTCGCCGCGGCGGCTTTGGCCGCATTCTTGGCCGCTTTCTTGGTGACCTTCGTCTTCCTCTTCTTGGCCCCCACTACTTCCCATCCCTCCCGTCTGGAGGGATGTGAAGAAGCAGCGTGAGCGATGTTAGAGGAAGAGGATGCGGCAGGGGTGCCGCTCTTCTTGCCGCGCCACTTGGCCTTCCGCGCCTGGGCCGCGGTCTCGGCCGGCAAACGGTACGCTGAAACGGACTGGGGCGGATCGGGGCGGCGGACAGCGGGTGTGCCGCTTGGTCCCGGAGCGGGAGAACTGCCAATAGCCGCCGCGTACGAAAACGCGGGTCGCGCTAGCGGAGGGCGGTACGCCCGGTCCTCCAGGACCGCGTGGCGCCTCTCGATCGCCGTCAGGACCTGTACTATTGTCGGCACAGGCTGTGGTGGCGATCCGGGTGGCGTGTTGGGCGCCGTGGTGGGCGCAGTGGTGGGCGCCTTGGTGGCCGCCGTGGTGGGCGCCGTGGTGGGCGCCTTGGTGGACGCCGTGGTGGGCGCCGTGGGTGGCGCCGTCTTCGGCGCTGGTCCAGCCGTCGGAGGAGGAGGCGGCAGCATGCGACCGGGAGGCGCCTTGACCACCTTGGTCAAGTCAGCGACCTCCCGCCACAGGTCATCCATCTGCTTCCTGGAAGCAGCGAGCTCCGCCTCCAGGCTCGTCACCTGCTTCCGGAGCCTCGCCTCCTCCTTGGTGACGCTCCGCGCGAGGAGCTTGTTGAGGGAAGATTGGGCTTCATCCACCAGTGAAGCCACAATCTTCTTCCTCCCCGCCACGTTCCTGTTGCCCCGCATGGCCGCGTTCATGCGGGCAAAAACGCTCATCAGCTCCCGCGCGGGCGGCCCACCGATTTCCCGGCGACTTCGCTGGGACAGTTGGACCGAGGACGGAGGAGTTGGCGGCCGCCTTCTGTACGCGTCGAGACGCGTACGCACTGTCTTGACCGGCACCTCCTCCTCCGAATCGTTGGAGAGGAGGGACCCCCACCCGGAGCAGCTGGTGCTACGGTCGCGCGGCGGCCCCCCCTTCTCCTCGAGGGTCCTCTTCTTCGTCGCAGAAGAGCGGCCCTTCTTCTTCACACTGCTGGGAGCTGACCCATCGTCAGTCCCAGCAGCATCAGTTCCTTGGGGCGTTGACATCGAGCTGCAGCTAGGCGGCGCGGCGCGAGCCCCCAAATCCATAGGCATCAGTATCAGGTTTGAGTGCGCAATGTCGTCGGTTGACACTGCCCGTGAAAGGGCAGTGTCGGGACCGGAGGTATCTTCAAAGTTATCCATAGCAGGAAAATCGCAAAAATTTGGCCAATCACAAGTTCAGACTAAATACGTTCGGTCACCCAACTTGCCACTGCGTTACCGTGGTCAAGTTGGGGTCCGGGGCGGACGGCGAGGACGTAGTATCTAATCACTTGGGGCCCCGCCCCACAGGAAAGTACTGTCTTACAATGAACTAAGTGATTTGTGATTCGTCCGCGTGTAATAGTTTTCATTCCCGTGGATAAAAATTGTCTAATTTACACCTTATAACATAAGCTATCTGAGAGTCCTGTTGAAATTGGTTTAAGCGTTTCAGAGATAATAATAATAAATAAATAATAATAAATATGTTAGGACAATTCACACATCGCCATCTAGTCTCAAACTAAGCAGAGCTTGTGATATGAGTACTAGATGAACTGATATAAATACCTATGTTCATTTTTTTTGTACATTGGAAACATCCAAACTTCGGTACAAACGAATCTGTCTTTACACTGTCGCCCGGTTTTGTCCCGCCCGGGAATCGAACCCGAGTCTCCAGCGTCGAAAGCGGATGCACTACCGACCACGCCACCGACGCAGTCATAAGCCGGAAATGGGGCCCTTGACCACTTTAATCTTTTAAGAAGGGACTACTGGTCCTGGGTCTAGATTTTCCGTGGACGAATAGCTCATAACCCGAAAAAAAAGATCAGATACATTTTTTTAAATATTTTTGTTATACATATAAGTATATACCTACTTACCGTATAGATAGGTATTGCCTACCTTTTTTCATATGCATTTAGTTATAAAAACACACGTCATAAATTGACACAGTAACTGACTTCAAACTATCGAAATGGGACCGAATTGAAATGACCATTTGACCATTGAAATGACCACTTGGGAAGTAGTAGCTTCCAATTGAAAAAAAAAACAAAATCAATTCACCCAGTCCGAAGATATGAGGTAACAAACATAAAAAAACATCATAACAAACAGTCGAATTGAGAATCTCCTCCATTTTTGGAAGTCGGTTGAAAAGCTGTTAATTACAAATAATGCACTTCAATTTTTATTTTTAAATTTATTTTTCGTAATGTTACAAGCATGAAGAGTAATGACATCCCTGTTCATTTACCCTCTACCCTTCAGTACTTATCAGTAGGCGGAGCAGAACAAGTGTCATCATTCATCTTTATCACCTCGCTTGCATTCCTCGGCGACATTAGGGACGTTATTTAGAATCACGCTGTTATCAACGTCAACAATGATTTACAGAACCCTTTTTAATGAAAATACTACCTACTTACCATTTAATACTACTTTGCTTATAAAAATGCCCTCTCTGAAAACCAGCGCTGTTAGACAACAGCATCTGAGAGAAGGCCTACTTTGTGCATTAGGATGGCACCAAATTTCTGCATCGCCATCGTGTATAGTGATGGTGCCTTATATCCTTTTTTACGTTTTTACAAGCTTTTATTTACTTTCACCTGTCCCGATGTCCGTGTGTAATCAAATCTTGCAAGTTAAATTGAACACACTTCCCGGTTTGCGATTGAACTTAAACCTTACCTGCGTATATAAGTCGCATTACAATGCAATATTATGATAATAAAAGCTTGATTTAAAAAATATTTTTATAGGTGCTTGAGATCATCCGAAAATATACGTTTGAGAATGCCTCAGCATTCTACAAGCTTCTTCGATAAATCATTTACAGTAACAGTCATCCGCTTATGGAATAGGTTACCGGTGGAGATAAGGCGAGCTTAGACACTAAATAAATTTAAATTGTTAGTCAGAGATCACTATCTTCAGTTAAAACTTTGAGCTGCAGGATTCTTTGTACCTACGTACTAGTATTTCTCTTCTTTAATCTATTAGAATATAAATTTAACCTTGCTATGTTTATGTATAATGTGAGTGATTGTGTGCGTTTGAGCTTGTGTATCTGTGTGTGCGTGCGTGCGTTCGTACGTACGTGCGTGCGTGCGTGCGTGTGTTGTGAGTGCAAGTATGTATATGTTGCCGCAGCAACAAAACTACCCAACAAAAAAATTATTATACTAATTACCTACTAGCCGTTAGCCGGTTTGACTGGCCCCCGCCTCTCGGTGTATGTCGCCATTACCGATTTGTACCTGCCACGAAAAGGATTAAACGCCGTAATTTATTTCAATATCGCTTTCTTATTTTAATAATGTTCCCCAATTGAACATATTGGCGACCGTGATAAATAATTAAAATACCACTTCGGAACGACAACAATTCTGCTACGTCACGTAATTCCTACTTACTGCGAATACAATTTCGACAACAGGTTCGAGACACGAGACGACTACAACCAGCAGGCCTACACGTTCAACGGTCGAGAGGAAAAGAAGCGGACAGCCTAACACTTTTGCAGCCACAGCGGACCGGCCAAGCAGAGGACAAGCGTCCCACAGAAGACGCACCAAAGCAGCGGATCTGCCAGCCAAAAGTGAGCCCGTTCCTTTCTTACTCCTATTGCTCCTATAATTGTTTCCACATAATCATCCTTTACGCCTTATATTTGTGTGAACAGATTTTTTCAACACGTAATTATAGCTACCCACCTATGTACTATATATTGCTAGCAACTTAAAAGTCGCCTACTAATTCGTTTCGTACGACTATTTCTACGACTTAAAAGTCTTCATTGCAGCATATACATAGCCGATCGTATATAAAACCCAATTATAATAGTTAAACCTATAAAATAAGTTTGCAAAAACTACCTACCAATTTACAATCAAATACCTACAACTTAATTCTGCCTACTGCTGTAGTACAATTTACTATTCTGTGCTACTGCGTTAATCGCTTGTTTTGCCTAAACTGTTATTTGCACCACTTAACTATTCATAAACCTAAAACTTGATAACATTAACTTTTAATCTCACTTCTACTCAAAGCCAAACAACTTAATTATATTCGTGCATCATTAATACCTACCTAATCTTCACTGTTAGCAACAATTGCACTAGATTCGCTTCTACTACCTAATATAGTTTAGTGTACTTTGTATACAAAGATTCGGAACATTCTATTCCAGCTAGTTTGGGCTGCGTAACAGCGGTGCACCTAAACACTGCGCATACTGTACTGTTGCGCGTGAGCAGCCGCCGCGGCCGTGCCGACCAAGCCCCACTCCGCGCTACCCGAGTCCCGCTAATCAGCTGATCCGAAAAGGTTTCCATCACAGCAATTAAGTTAACAAAGCGAGGAGCGTATGTATCGTATGCAATATTTTTTATTCGTCAGTGAATCACTACAGCTGTTTGTGCATTAACTTCACTAAAATGAAGACTACCTATAAATCTTTAAGGGCCCAGATCGTGAAAATCACCGAAAAGAGTGTTACGATTTTTCATATTTAACCTATTTACATATGATTAATAACAACGATAATTTGTATATATTAAAATGAAAGACCAAAAATGATGTTAGTGCTAATTTTAACTCTTAAAACCCTGTAGTTGTTATATAATAAACGTCAACAAACGCACAAAATTGAGAAAAAATTCGAAAACCTGCCTTCGTATTTTTCAGATTTAACCCAATAAATCAACACAAATTGATAAAAAGAAACACTTTTTGAACACTGAAAAAGCCAATAAATATAACCATGTACTTTTTTTTGTACCTTTACAAACAAAGACTTCCCCTTTTAAAGCCCTAAAATCTAGATATGTTTTACGTAAATTCTCCATAGAAAAATGTATGCAAATTCAAACGCGTCCCGATAGAACGATCGTCGCAACTAATCGCCAGTGCGCCATAGAATTTCAAAGTGACTCCACGCGTGTCGGATGCTACAGCAAAATTACGTGTTGTGAATTTGTGTTTTTTGTGAAAAACTGTAAGTACAATATTTTTATAACTAATTTACTTTCAGTAAATAGAAAGTACCGATATAATGAAAGTCTGAAAGAAAACCATGATGGAACTAGATATAAATCGTAAGAAATACAAAATTATTTACTTTGTTGCGTAGGTCATTTTATGAACCTTGTAAAGTAGGTATCAATTCAGGCTTGAAACAATCAAAGCCCTGCCCACCTTATTTTCTCGAGATATGAACTGGCGGGGTATATAGTTCTCTGCACGACATACATAGATTTTTCAACATGATAAAGGCAATAGGTATTATAAACGTAATTGGTAATCGAGGGTCTCTTTTCGCAGGATAATTTGCTGAGTGCCATGCCAGCGAAAAGAAAATTTAGTACGCATTATAAAAACGTGAAAGCCAAAAGATCTCGGAATAAAATGTAAGTTCCTCCCTACTTATTTATTTACCTGCCTACTTGACTACGTCTTGTCCTAAATACCTAGAAAAAATTTACTAGATTTGTGTTAGTGTCAAGTAAAAATCCTAGTTTTATTACTTTTATTTGTGTGTATGCTTATCATGTCTTAGTAGTAATAATAATATAATCTATTTGCATTTTGAACAGGGTAGGTACATTACAAAGCAAATAGGTACAATGATTTAGATCGCCTGATTCAGACATATACCTACAACAGCATGTAAATATTGATTTGACATGTAATTAGATAGGTACACAATTAGGTATGTCAGTCTAAGAAGAAAAATTACAATGTCCAGTAGGTAATAATTACGTAATTTCAATATCTATATAAGTAATAAAGTCAATTTCTATAGGAACAATTTTCATAATAATAAATTTTATTACATAATATAGTATTAGTTTTCATATATTTATGTATTTCAAAGCAATGAGTTTGCTTACACTATTATTAGTTACAGTATTATTAGTTTTCATGTTCATCATGTCTAAATATGTGGAAGTGGAAGTAGGTATGTTTCCTATCAGAAATTGTACGGGCGCGCGCGCGCCGTGCCTGGCGTAGGGTTGTACAAAAATTACAAAATAAATAAAAAGTGGATATTGATGAATAATATTTCCAGTACTGAAAATGAAGAAAACCTTCAGGCCGAGACTCCGAGCAACACTGCTACGCGCTGTATAGAGGTAAGTTGTTATACGTAATTCTTGTAGACTTGTTACATAAATAAACAAACTAGCTAGTGATGGGCGAAGACAACATCTCAGTACCTACTGTTTTTTTTTGCAATATTTATTATTTTCATTGTGAGACAAACACATACTTCTCAATTACTTTCTCAAAAGAAAATTCACGTTCAAATCTCGTATTTTACCAAAATCAAGAATTTTTTTTGTAAAATATTATCTTTTACGCGACTGGTGTACGTATGTATGTATGTATACTAAGTAATATATCTTTGTGGCACGATAAGTTCAAAATTATTGAACCGATTTTAATGTTTTTAGTATCATTAGAATTGTCTTCTAAACCCGAGTGACATAGAATAAGTGACGCCATAAAAAACCAATACGTATAGCGTAAAGGAAATTTATAATTTCTGTTCATCACGAACATAATATTGTATGAATTCTTTTGCACTTTTATATTTGTCTTCGTCAGTTATGAATATAAATAAATAAACAATAAAAATGTTAAAACCCGACAGATTAAAAAATGAAAATGTGTAATAAAAATAAATAACAACACCATTGTAATATAGCGTATTTAGCAGTCGGGGCCTATTTCTAAAGAAATATTTAGCTAGTCAGGAATATCTTCGAGCCTGTGAGGATTTCAATGGGTCTCAACTGTTGAATTCGATTTATTACAATAGTGTTCTTATTTATTTTTATGTAACATAATTCAAGACCGTAGACTTGTTTTCTTTTTACCTTTTGAGTTTTTATGCATATAGTCGGATTTATTAAATTTATGACGTGATAACGTCTTATAAATCGATGAACACCGGCAACACGCACAAAAAAGTGTCACATTATGTCACGCTAGGGTCAAGCGAGAGCGCAGTACAAGCGATGGAGAATAATATTATGACGTTATCCGATAAAATTATCGTCCTAAACCGACTTTACAAGCAACCAGTTTTTTATTATGTTTATTTATTCACTTTCATAATTGACGAAGACTGATAAAAACGTTTAAGATTTTGATCTAGTGTTCTGTGTTTCAAAGATGTATTCTAAGGGAGTTCTTAGCTATGTTTGAAGAAATTTGGCCCATACCTTTTGAATTATTTTTTATAATAAAAATCAAGCCATTATCTTTCTTTACAGGAACTAGTTATTGACAACCGTCAAGAGGGAAAGGTGGATGAAGTGGAAGTTGGGCGTAGAGTAGTGGATATTTCTTTTTTTTTTAAAGCTCTTCAGGCCATAGGGGACCACGGTCCAATGGATTGTAAGTTAAGTTACCTCAGTATAATAGGTGAAGTAAAAGTTGGTCTGGACTCAAAACTCATCATAAAATGTAGTATGTGTAATATGAAATTTACTGTGTGTTTGGTTGAAAAGAAAGAAGATAGCATGGAAGTGAATCATCAAATTGTGTCTGGTATCATATCATCTGGTGGGAGCTACTCTCAGTTAAAAACATTAAGTGCCGCAGTAGCCCTACCAATCATGTCACCTTCATTGTACAATGAAATTAATAATACGGTTTGCGATTGGTGGGAAAAGACAGCAGCACATTCCATGGCAGAAGCTGTCAAGGAAGAAGCGGAGTACGCAGTGTCTATAGGTAGTGTTGATAAAAATGGTACACCATTAATATCTGTTGCTGTTGACGGTTGTTGGAGCAAGAGATCTTATGGTAAGAATTTTTCCGCCTTATCCGGCGCAGCTGCGATAATTGGCATTAAAACTAATAAAGTATTGTTTTTTGGAGTTAAAAATAAATACTGCGTAGTCTGTGCACGAGCCGCAAAGAACAACAGTCAGCCCCCGGAACACCATTGTTTCAAGAATTATTCAGGATCATCTACCGGGATGGAATCGACCATAATAGTTGAGGGGTTTAAACGTTCCTTTGTTGATCACGGTGTAATTTATAATAAATTTGTAGCAGACGGCGATTCCAGTACTTATAAAAAAATATTAGATTCGCGTCCGTACGATAATTTAATAGTAGAGAAAATTGAATGCAAAAATCATCTTTTACGAAACTACTGCAATAGCTTGGAGAAATTGTCGAAAGACACTAAGTATCCTTGCGAGTTGCGGAAATTCCTAAAAGAAAGGTATTTGCGTTTAAGAACGGGTGTAAAATGCGCGATTAAATATTGGGGGGATCAAAATCAGTCACTCGAAGAAAAAATAAAAAATCTTAGTGAAGATATTCTAAATGGTCCACAACACGTATTTGGTAATCACCAACATTGCAAGGAGTATTTTTGTAGACCTGACACTCGTCGAATAGAACCTGTTGGGTTAATTCCAGCAATTGTTGGATGCGGATTAATGGACGCGGTAGAAATTTTAAGTAAAAGACTGTCATATCATTCTAGAAGTTTAATTCATAATTGCACAAGTAATATAGTTGAAAGTTTTAACGGAGTAATTGCCAAATTAGTTGGGGGTAAGCGTGTAAATTATTCTTCCCGTGGTTCTTATGCGGGCCGATGCGCAGCTGCTGTTGTGTCTTTTAATACGGGATCGATTCATAGTAAAACTCATGAAGTCATATTTAAATCTAGTCCTAATCCTTTGATCGCGAAAGTGGAAAATAGTAATCGTAGAAACCGTTTAATTGCTAAACCTAAATTAAGATTGAAAAAAAGCCACAGCGCTGTATCGAAAGACGCTCACTATGGACCAAACTGCGAAAAACCTGATCTGAGTCCAGAATTATATGAGAAAGCCGAGTCATCTTTTTTAGTTGATTTAAAGTTGTCTTGTGCTGAAAGAGAGGAGCTTGAAAGGTCGACCCATTTGCAAAGAAGTAGTGCTGAGTGGATGAGTACAAGGAGAAAATTACTAACCTCATCATCGTTCGGGGAAGTTTGTAAAAAACGAGAGAGCACAAGTTGTGCTGCTCTTGTTTGTAAAATCGTTTATGGTAGTAATATCTCCAGTTTGCCTGCTGTACGGTACGGTATCGAAAACGAAGAAACTGCAATTAGACAGTTAGAAATTCAAGAGAATATTAGTATACAAGGTTGCGGTTTGTTCGTCGACGATCAATATGAATTTCTTGGTACTACACCAGATGGCATTTATGCAAACGGTTTAATTGAAATTAAGTGCCCACATTCTTTAGCTGGCATGACTCTTGATGAAGCAATGGCCAAACATACCTTTTGGGTTAAGGACAAGGCTTCCAAGGGTTATGTCATAAATAAAAATCATTACTGGTATTTCCAAATTCAGGGACAGCTACATATAACTAAAAGAAACGTTTGCATGCTTGGCATCTGGTTTGGTGCTACTGTACCTATGAAAGTTTATATTATAGAAAAGGACGACAAATTTTGGAAGGAGAAAATGGAGATGAAATTAGTTAGATTTTATTACGATTGCCTCCTTCCAGAATTAGTTGATCCTCGGCAGTCACGAAGCATGCCTATTCGTGACCCGCCCAATGTCATAGAGGCTATGAAAGAGAGGAAAGAAAGAGCTTTACGTGTTTTGAAAGAGAAGAACGTCTAATGATTTTGAAAGAGACTGAGGTAACTTAACTACCCAGCCGGTCGATTCACGTAAACACGCCAGTTCAAAAGTCGTTTTAACTTAGAAACTTAGAAATCGCCTTTTGGTTTTCTGTTTTTAACGCACTTACTTATCTAGTCTTGGATTGTCATAAATCTTCCAATAGCTCAATTTCTATACAATTCCTATACGATTTTGAAGAGTTACCTGGTGTAAACCCAAGGTCCGATCCTAATGAAATTAAAATATGACCACACGGGATCACCAGCTTTCAAATAAAAAAAAAATCATCAAAATCGGTTCAAAAAATACAGCGAATTGAGAATCTTCTTCTTTTTTTAAGTCGGTTAAAAAGTGTGCGAAGTGACATTTTTAAGTCACTACGCTACGGTTTTTATTACGTGAATCGGGCAGCTGGTAACATTTTCATTCTGATAGGTTTTGCAATAGCAATTGATTTTATCATCAAATTAGTAGAAATCAGAATTTGATCAGTAATCATTAAAATGAAAAAAACATTAGAAACTCTTAAACTCATATTTTGTTATTGTTTACTTTCGTTTAATTAAGTATATGAATAATTTATAAATTTCATGTTTGTTTATAACTAATTTTTGTACAACCCTAGCACGCTTTTTAGGTGGCGACTCATATTTTGTTTACTTTTAATTATATGAACCATTTTTATACTTGTGTTTCATTTATTGACAATTTTTTGTACAACCCTAGAAGATTTTTTAGATTGCGAGGTGATCGTAAGCAAAAAGTATTTGAGTTTACGCAATAGGCACATTTCCTTGCGTAGATATAAACACTAGCGAGGAAAGGCGTGATGTTATTTCGACCGTACTTCCTACTGAATTTGCAATTATTTTATTGAATGAAAATTTTACGAAATAAGAATAAACTTTGGTAGTAAAATTACAAATAAATACATAGGTACTCGTAGTTGGAATTTTAGGTAAGTAGAATACAAAAAGGTCAGTCCGGACCTGCTCTTGATTGTTTATTATAAATAGAAAATCATAAAAATTGTGTCTCAAACTACTCTTATTTATTTATCTAGTAATTAGGATCATTTTATAACGAAAACTACTCTTGGAATATTTTACAAATAGGCAGTCGTTTATTTCCAATAATTCAACATTTTTGTTATGCTGTAAATATTCAACTTCAATAACAATAACTCAACGTGGAACGTTTGTCGCAAAACATTTTCAAAATCGCGCTCTCTGGGTCATTCACCCGCCCGTCGGATGATTCGGGCAACAATAGCGCTGCTGTCGCTCAAAATCGACTTTATCCGTGCGCGGTCTGGGCCCTTAATGTCGAAACGTGCTTCTATTAAGGGGCGTGTTACTTTATTTACTAATCAATTAGATGATTTAAAAGGTAGCAAACTATCTTCTATTGAGGTTGACGTGCTGACACAACAATTAACTAAAATAAAGAAATTATTTGCCGAATTCGATGGCGTACAGAGTGAGATTGAGTGTAGCGAACAAAGTAATCTAAGTTCAGAGTTGGATATAAGGGAAGGCATTGAACAATCTTTCCACAATTCTATTGCAAGGGCAAATGCATTTATTTTGGATGGCAGTGAGACTAAAAAGTCGCGAATAGAAAAGAGTGGTGTTCTTGGTGCTGACGAAGATGGTCACGAGATTATAGGATTTCGATTACCAGTTATTAAAATCAGTAACTTTGACGGTACATTTTACAAATGGCTGGAATTTCGTGATACATTTAGTTCCTTGATACACAACAATCCAAAAGTGAAAAATATTCATAAATTTCATTATTTAATATCTTATTTGGAGGGTGAAGCCGCCCGTGTCATAGGTAATTTAGAGGTATCCGATATAAATTATCCTGAAGCTTGGAGTCTTCTATGCGAGCGGTATAATAATGTACGCCAATTGATTTATAATCATTTAAAATCATTATATTATATCGAGACATCGCGTGAGTCAGATAAATCATTGCGTTTTATCGTGGATCATGTGTCTAAGAATCTCCGAGCCCTACACACCTTGCCACAACCAACCGACCACTGGGATACGCTGATTGTATTTATGATTTCTGAAAAATTAGACAGCAACACCCGTGTTAAGTGGGAGGAGTTTATGCAATCCAATAATAGTGCATCAACTATGCCCAGTTTAAACGATTTTATGACGTTCTTGAAAGGGCGCGCGGAAGTTTTGGGATCTATTTACCGCAGTAAACAAGGCAAGGCGCCTGCCGAAAATTCAATGCCTACACGCGGAAACAAACCAGTTGCTAATTCACAGTCAAAATCATTTGTGGGTCAATCAAAAGGTGAATCTTCATTGCATACTTTTAAGAATTGCGTTATATGCAATGAGGACCATCGTATCTATGAGTGCGCAGAATTCAAATCAAAATCTATAGAAGATAGGATTAGCTTGATATCCAATTTAAAATTATGTTCAAATTGTCTACGTAAAGGTCATAATTCAAAGACATGCAAACTAACAGGCAATTGTAAAATTTGTAAAAACCGTCACAATACATTGTTGCACAAACCCAGCGCGACGGAAACAGGTACTTCAACTTCTGTTCCTGTTACCATGTCCGCCGTTTCGGCTTCTGAAACACTACTGTGTACAGCCCAGGTTGATGTTATCAATCCAATCACGCGTCAATGTATTACAGCCAAAGCGTTGTTGGATAATGGTAGTCAATCATCGTTCATAACCCAAAGTTTAAAGGAGAAACTAAATTTAAACTCTCTCAGTTCTAATATCCGAAATCTCATAGGTATAGGCAATACAAATCTAAAGCTTAGTCCTGAACGTTGCAACATACAAATACAATCAAAGACAAACATGTTCAGTGTTGTAACTTCATGCTTAGTCATACCTATTATTTCAGGCAAATTACCTAGGTCATCTTTAGACACTTCATGCTTAAATCTAAAGTCGTTTACCCTTGCAGACCCCAGTTTTTTCGAGCCTTCTGACATAGACCTACTAATCGGTGCTGACATCTTCTGGGATATCATAGGTACCAAACGTCAGTCCTTAGGCAAAGGTCGTCCCATCCTACAGGATTCTAAGTTAGGTTGGCTCATAACGGGTCCCATGCACTATTATATTCATAAAAACAAGTCTACAGACAATTTTCAAGTACAATGTCATTTTTCAAATACTTCTTCTAATGATGAATCTTTATTAGATCTTCACAGTGACTTAAAAAGGTTCTGGGAACTTGAAACATTGCCCCAGAAATCTGTATACACTGACCAAGAAAAGGCTTGCGAACTACATTTTTTACAGCATACTAAAAGGACTGAAACAGGTCGCTTTAGTGTCAAGCTGCCTTTAATCGATCAAATTGATTCTTTGGGAGAGTCATATTATGCAGCATTACGATTTAGATTTCAAAATTTAGAACGTAGATTTCGCAAGAACCCAGAACTTAAAAAATTATATGTGGACTTTATAAACGAATACCACAATCTAGGGCATTTATCTGTTTTAGAGGAAAGCCGTCCTGAGAGTTCCTATTTTGTCCCCCATCATCCCGTCTTACGCGAGAACAGTGAGTCAACTCGCCTACGCGTCGTCTTCGACGCATCAGCTCGCACTACATCCGGTTTGTCTATAAACGACATTCAAATGATAGGCCCCACAGTTCAAGACTCTCTTTTCAATATTCTCATTAGGTTTCGGCAACATCGTTACGTATTGTCGGCAGATATTGAAAAATTTTATCGTCAAGTTAATTTAGACGAGTCAGATAGAAACTTACAGCTGATTTTGTGGCGTGATGAGGAGGACAAACAATTACAGACTCTCAGACTAAATACTGTTACCTACGGCTATGCCAGTGCAAGTTTTCTTGCCACCAGGTGTCTCTGGCGGGTGGGCGAAGAGTGCAGTGATGACGTCATCAGGGAGGTCATTCAAAAGGACACTTATGTGGATGACTTGTTAACCTCTAACGACGACGAGATGCAGATGCGTTACATACAACGGTCGGTATCTGCAGCTCTCGATAAAGCGGGTTTTCATCTACGCAAGTACCGGTCCAACATTCATTCTTTGTTACCGTCTCAAAGCAAGCACTCGAATGAAAGCCTAACGATAAGCCAATCAACTAATGCACTTGGCCTTGATTGGGACCCTGTCACTGATACTCTACGGTTTCCGATCAAGATTACAAGCCCACGAATCATAACCAAACGTAGTATATTATCCGCGACTTTCAAAATCTTCGACCCCCTGGGGCTCCTATCCTTGTGCACTATCGTTCCCAAAATATTAATACAGACTTTGTGGTCACTTAAAATGGATTGGGATGAACCTGCACCTAAAGAGGTAGTCAAGATATGGCAACCCTTCATTGAAGGCCTTCAGTACGTGACTTCGTTGACTGTACCTAGATGGGTGTCGATAGAGGATCCCGTTAGGGTAGAGATGCATTGCTTCTGTGATGCATCACAACGTGCGTATGGTGCATGTGTGTATCTACGTTCTACCGATAAACATGGAAAGGTATACGTAAACCTGCTATGTGCAAAATCTCGCGTTGCACCCATATCTAACACCATTACCATTCCCCGACTTGAGCTTTCAGGTGCCCTACTCGCAGCAGAAATGGCATCCTCTGTGTCACTCGCATTGAGACGCAAAATATCACGAAGTGTGTACTGGACAGATTCCAGTATCGTTCTCAGTTGGTTGAAAACAAGCTCAACTGATCTCAAAACGTTCGTTGCCAATAGAGTAGCCACAATTAGGGAATTAACTGACACTTCTGCGTGGCACCACGTTCCCACAGAACATAATCCAGCTGATCTACTATCCCGTGGCATCGGTCCACAAGAGGTAGCGTCCAGTGGGATTTGGTGGAATGGACCCGACTTTTTATATTTATCAGAGCCACATTGGCCTAGCTTACCGTCACAGTCTAGCGTCAAAACGCACGAGCTGCCAGACATTAGGGTACACTCGGTGACTCATGACAACAATACAATATATTCATCAATAATTAATTTTAATAAATATTCTAGTCTTAAACGCATGCAACGTGTTATTGGTTATGTTCATAGATATTTTAACAATTCTCAAAATAAAAATAATAAAACTACAGGTTCTCTTACTTCTTTGGAACTCAACAAAGCTCTTCATACTTTAGTTTATATTTCCCAATTAGAATCTTTCACCAAAGAGTATGAATTGCTAATCAAAGGTAAATCATTAAACCCTAAGTCAAACATTGCCTCACTTAATCCTTTTTTACATCAAAAAATCATAAGAGTAGGTGGTCGCATACAAGCATCCGAGTATAGCTTTGACATGAAACATCCTATGTTACTAAGCTCTAGCCATCGCTTCACTCAACTTTTATTCCAACAGGAACACCAACGGCTTTTACATATAGGTCCTCAAGCTTTATTAGCGTCTATTAGAACACAGTTCTGGCCTATGGGTGGAAGAAACCTAGCTCGTCGTACCGCGCGCGGTTGTATTGTTTGTACACGTTTCAAGGGGCAGGCAATGCAAACGATTATGGGCAATTTACCTACCGATAGACTCACACCAGATTTTCCATTTATTACCGTAGGAACGGATTTTGCTGGACCATTTCTGATCGCGGATCGCAAGGGTCGTGGTTGTAAAATAACAAAGTGCTATCTATGTGTATTTATTTGTTTTAGATTCAAGTGTGTGCACCTCGAAGCTGTCGGAGAACTTTCAAAGGATGCATTTATTTTAGCCTTGAAACGTTTTATTGCGCGTAGAGGAATTCCAAGGCAGGTCTATTGCGATAATGGTGGAAACTTTGTTGCTGCCTCCAAAGAATTAAAAATGTACATCGAAACTAATGCTAGCTCAATCACCGACTCAGCCGCCGCCGAAGGCGTCGAATTTTACTTTTCACCAGTCTATGCTCCTCACTTTAATGGCTTGATGGAGGCCTGTGTAAAATCGGCAAAATTTCATTTAACCCGGATACTAGGGACTGCACACTATACCTTTGAGGAACTAGCGTCTCTGTTCACACAAATAGAGTCCATCCTTAACAGTCGTCCTCTCTGTCCTCTAAGTTCCTCCCCATCTGATCTATATCCCTTAACCCCGGGCCATTTTTTGATTGGTAGACCTCTTACTGCGCTACCGTCACCATGCCTACAAGCCGCTAATACCAACCGTCTCGACCGCTTCCAGAGAATTGAACAAGTGAAACAGCACTTCTGGCAACGGTGGAGCCGCGAGTACATCGCTGAACTTCAGTCGCGGAACAAATGGCGTACCAACAGCAAACTAGCCCTGCAGTTGGATGACCTGGTCATCATTAGAGAGGACAATTCTCCCCCACTTCACTGGCGCCTCGGACGGATCACGAGGTTGTTCCCTGGAGCCGACGGAGTAACGCGCGTCGCAGATATCAGGACTGCTAGAGGCACCATCCGACGCGCTCTAAACAGAATCTGTTTACTACCGAGAGCTTCTGAGGAAGAAGCTTGAAAGCTGTTAAGCTTTCCAGGGCCGGGAATATGTTGCCGCAGCAACAAAACTACCCAACAAAAAAATTATTATACTAATTACCTACTAGCCGTTAGCCGGTTTGACTGGCCCCCGCCTCTCGGTGTATGTCGCCATTACCGATTTGTACCTGCCACGAAAAGGATTAAACGCCGTAATTTATTTCAATATCGCTTTCTTATTTTAATAATGTTCCCCAATTGAACAGTACCTACCTTTACTATAACTATATATTCATATTATGTAAGTTTATTTAATTACCCAATACTAAAGCATATATAAATAAATAAATAAGTAAAGATTTTATTTCATTCATTTATGCGGAGTTGTGTAGAAATTAATTATCATTGTATTGTGTCATTCCCTGTGTGCAAATTAAATGTTTTTCTTTCTTCAAAGCAAAGTTCTTTAAGAGTTGTGTTATCATGTAAATGTTACGCTTGTCGCTTAAGCACTTGTAATAAAGATTACCGCAGTAATAAAATGTAGCTGAGCTATTAAGATAATATAGAGAGATACTGTGAAGGTGCCTGCACATTCGCATACGACCTCATTGAGTTTATTGTAAATTTAAATTGTCTGTGTACTAGATCACGGCGCCTCCACCAAGTATGATACTCGCGTACAATATTACAGTAAAAGTAAAAGTAAATGCTCTAATGGCGCACAATATTAATTCATGGATAATTCTTTAATCAGGAGCTCAGGTATCCGCCACCACGGCCCTGGCCCGAATCCCATTTGCTTTCTTCCATTGTCTTCATTTATTTGATTCCGTTTAAATGTTTTTTAATATTTAAATTGTCTGATTCCAGCCAATACAAATTTACAATAAACTCAATTAGGTCGTATGCGAATGTGCAGGCACCTTACAGTACCTAACTTACACGCCTTACCTATTTATAATTTTTTTCCTATTTTACCTATTTTAAAATGAGACTGCTGAGATTGGGCGCTTTCACACTACCACGATATCGTGCATTTTATCGTGGCGATATCGTGACTAAACCAGGAGTCACGTGATTTCACCTGTGATTAATCACACCATAATGAGCATATGATTCGTCACTGTTCGCATCTGTTATCTCGCTCAATTTAGTCTACTAATATTATACATATTTAAACTGCAACAAAAATGTTGTATTACCAGGATATAGCCCCCAGACCTACTCACAGAACCTAGATATGTAGGAGAACATAGAAACACGTCCAACTGTCACCGGTAATATCATATTTTTTGGGAAGTGGGATAGGAATAGGGATTTTTTTTATAGGTAGAGATGGAGTTTTGTTACTTGGAGGGTGTTCAAGGATGGTCCGAAAAAGAAGTTAAAATTGACCTGAGATGCTTACTTTTCGAGATATCAGGTACTGAGAATTTTGGGTATTTTTGTGGAATGGGAATATCTAATAGAATAGGTCTCGCTCGTATTGCAGGCGAATACTCTGCAGTCATTCGGTTTGGTGCCTTTCTGAGTTTCAGTGACTGCAGAGTACAATCATCATTAGGTTAATTTGGATTTAGTTACTCCCGACATTACCAACTTCCGAACCACTATATCCCGGGAACCGAGCATCCCACCCAAATTTTGGGCAAATTTTTGTTCCCCCTGCAACCCCTCCCATCACAAGTTCCATTCGGCGGTAAAAAAATTCCCGGGAATTCTCATCCCGCAAGAACCCAGAACTTAAAAAATTATATGTGGACTTTATAAACGAATACCACAATCTAGGGCATTTATCTGTTTTAGAGGAAAGCCGTCCTGAGAGTTCCTATTTTGTCCCCCATCATCCCGTCTTACGCGAGAACAGTGAGTCAACTCGCCTACGCGTCGTCTTCGACGCATCAGCTCGCACTACATCCGGTTTGTCTATAAACGACATTCAAATGATAGGCCCCACAGTTCAAGACTCTCTTTTCAATATTCTCATTAGGTTTCGGCAACATCGTTACGTATTGTCGGCAGATATTGAAAAATTTTATCGTCAAGTTAATTTAGACGAGTCAGATAGAAACTTACAGCTGATTTTGTGGCGTGATGAGGAGGACAAACAATTACAGACTCTCAGACTAAATACTGTTACCTACGGCTATGCCAGTGCAAGTTTTCTTGCCACCAGGTGTCTCTGGCGGGTGGGCGAAGAGTGCAGTGATGACGTCATCAGGGAGGTCATTCAAAAGGACACTTATGTGGATGACTTGTTAACCTCTAACGACGACGAGATGCAGATGCGTTACATACAACGGTCGGTATCTGCAGCTCTCGATAAAGCGGGTTTTCATCTACGCAAGTACCGGTCCAACATTCATTCTTTGTTACCGTCTCAAAGCAAGCACTCGAATGAAAGCCTAACGATAAGCCAATCAACTAATGCACTTGGCCTTGATTGGGACCCTGTCACTGATACTCTACGGTTTCCGATCAAGATTACAAGCCCACGAATCATAACCAAACGTAGTATATTATCCGCGACTTTCAAAATCTTCGACCCCCTGGGGCTCCTATCCTTGTGCACTATCGTTCCCAAAATATTAATACAGACTTTGTGGTCACTTAAAATGGATTGGGATGAACCTGCACCTAAAGAGGTAGTCAAGATATGGCAACCCTTCATTGAAGGCCTTCAGTACGTGACTTCGTTGACTGTACCTAGATGGGTGTCGATAGAGGATCCCGTTAGGGTAGAGATGCATTGCTTCTGTGATGCATCACAACGTGCGTATGGTGCATGTGTGTATCTACGTTCTACCGATAAACATGGAAAGGTATACGTAAACCTGCTATGTGCAAAATCTCGCGTTGCACCCATATCTAACACCATTACCATTCCCCGACTTGAGCTTTCAGGTGCCCTACTCGCAGCAGAAATGGCATCCTCTGTGTCACTCGCATTGAGACGCAAAATATCACGAAGTGTGTACTGGACAGATTCCAGTATCGTTCTCAGTTGGTTGAAAACAAGCTCAACTGATCTCAAAACGTTCGTTGCCAATAGAGTAGCCACAATTAGGGAATTAACTGACACTTCTGCGTGGCACCACGTTCCCACAGAACATAATCCAGCTGATCTACTATCCCGTGGCATCGGTCCACAAGAGGTAGCGTCCAGTGGGATTTGGTGGAATGGACCCGACTTTTTATATTTATCAGAGCCACATTGGCCTAGCTTACCGTCACAGTCTAGCGTCAAAACGCACGAGCTGCCAGACATTAGGGTACACTCGGTGACTCATGACAACAATACAATATATTCATCAATAATTAATTTTAATAAATATTCTAGTCTTAAACGCATGCAACGTGTTATTGGTTATGTTCATAGATATTTTAACAATTCTCAAAATAAAAATAATAAAACTACAGGTTCTCTTACTTCTTTGGAACTCAACAAAGCTCTTCATACTTTAGTTTATATTTCCCAATTAGAATCTTTCACCAAAGAGTATGAATTGCTAATCAAAGGTAAATCATTAAACCCTAAGTCAAACATTGCCTCACTTAATCCTTTTTTACATCAAAAAATCATAAGAGTAGGTGGTCGCATACAAGCATCCGAGTATAGCTTTGACATGAAACATCCTATGTTACTAAGCTCTAGCCATCGCTTCACTCAACTTTTATTCCAACAGGAACACCAACGGCTTTTACATATAGGTCCTCAAGCTTTATTAGCGTCTATTAGAACACAGTTCTGGCCTATGGGTGGAAGAAACCTAGCTCGTCGTACCGCGCGCGGTTGTATTGTTTGTACACGTTTCAAGGGGCAGGCAATGCAAACGATTATGGGCAATTTACCTACCGATAGACTCACACCAGATTTTCCATTTATTACCGTAGGAACGGATTTTGCTGGACCATTTCTGATCGCGGATCGCAAGGGTCGTGGTTGTAAAATAACAAAGTGCTATCTATGTGTATTTATTTGTTTTAGATTCAAGTGTGTGCACCTCGAAGCTGTCGGAGAACTTTCAAAGGATGCATTTATTTTAGCCTTGAAACGTTTTATTGCGCGTAGAGGAATTCCAAGGCAGGTCTATTGCGATAATGGTGGAAACTTTGTTGCTGCCTCCAAAGAATTAAAAATGTACATCGAAACTAATGCTAGCTCAATCACCGACTCAGCCGCCGCCGAAGGCGTCGAATTTTACTTTTCACCAGTCTATGCTCCTCACTTTAATGGCTTGATGGAGGCCTGTGTAAAATCGGCAAAATTTCATTTAACCCGGATACTAGGGACTGCACACTATACCTTTGAGGAACTAGCGTCTCTGTTCACACAAATAGAGTCCATCCTTAACAGTCGTCCTCTCTGTCCTCTAAGTTCCTCCCCATCTGATCTATATCCCTTAACCCCGGGCCATTTTTTGATTGGTAGACCTCTTACTGCGCTACCGTCACCATGCCTACAAGCCGCTAATACCAACCGTCTCGACCGCTTCCAGAGAATTGAACAAGTGAAACAGCACTTCTGGCAACGGTGGAGCCGCGAGTACATCGCTGAACTTCAGTCGCGGAACAAATGGCGTACCAACAGCAAACTAGCCCTGCAGTTGGATGACCTGGTCATCATTAGAGAGGACAATTCTCCCCCACTTCACTGGCGCCTCGGACGGATCACGAGGTTGTTCCCTGGAGCCGACGGAGTAACGCGCGTCGCAGATATCAGGACTGCTAGAGGCACCATCCGACGCGCTCTAAACAGAATCTGTTTACTACCGAGAGCTTCTGAGGAAGAAGCTTGAAAGCTGTTAAGCTTTCCAGGGCCGGGAATATGTTGCCGCAGCAACAAAACTACCCAACAAAAAAATTATTATACTAATTACCTACTAGCCGTTAGCCGGTTTGACTGGCCCCCGCCTCTCGGTGTATGTCGCCATTACCGATTTGTACCTGCCACGAAAAGGATTAAACGCCGTAATTTATTTCAATATCGCTTTCTTATTTTAATAATGTTCCCCAATTGAACAGTACCTACCTTTACTATAACTATATATTCATATTATGTAAGTTTATTTAATTACCCAATACTAAAGCATATATAAATAAATAAATAAGTAAAGATTTTATTTCATTCATTTATGCGGAGTTGTGTAGAAATTAATTATCATTGTATTGTGTCATTCCCTGTGTGCAAATTAAATGTTTTTCTTTCTTCAAAGCAAAGTTCTTTAAGAGTTGTGTTATCATGTAAATGTTACGCTTGTCGCTTAAGCACTTGTAATAAAGATTACCGCAGTAATAAAATGTAGCTGAGCTATTAAGATAATATAGAGAGATACTGTGAAGGTGCCTGCACATTCGCATACGACCTCATTGAGTTTATTGTAAATTTAAATTGTCTGTGTACTAGATCACGGCGCCTCCACCAAGTATGATACTCGCGTACAATATTACAGTAAAAGTAAAAGTAAATGCTCTAATGGCGCACAATATTAATTCATGGATAATTCTTTAATCAGGAGCTCAGGTATCCGCCACCACGGCCCTGGCCCGAATCCCATTTGCTTTCTTCCATTGTCTTCATTTATTTGATTCCGTTTAAATGTTTTTTAATATTTAAATTGTCTGATTCCAGCCAATACAAATTTACAATAAACTCAATTAGGTCGTATGCGAATGTGCAGGCACCTTACAGTACCTAACTTACACGCCTTACCTATTTATAATTTTTTTCCTATTTTACCTATTTTAAAATGAGACTGCTGAGATTGGGCGCTTTCACACTACCACGATATCGTGCATTTTATCGTGGCGATATCGTGACTAAACCAGGAGTCACGTGATTTCACCTGTGATTAATCACACCATAATGAGCATATGATTCGTCACTGTTCGCATCTGTTATCTCGCTCAATTTAGTCTACTAATATTATACATATTTAAACTGCAACAAAAATGTTGTATTACCAGGATATAGCCCCCAGACCTACTCACAGAACCTAGATATGTAGGAGAACATAGAAACACGTCCAACTGTCACCGGTAATATCATATTTTTTGGGAAGTGGGATAGGAATAGGGATTTTTTTTATAGGTAGAGATGGAGTTTTGTTACTTGGAGGGTGTTCAAGGATGGTCCGAAAAAGAAGTTAAAATTGACCTGAGATGCTTACTTTTCGAGATATCAGGTACTGAGAATTTTGGGTATTTTTGTGGGATGGGAATATCTAATAGAATAGGTCTCGCTCGTATTGCAGGCGAATACTCTGCAGTCATTCGGTTTGGTGCCTTTCTGAGTTTCAGTGACTGCAGAGTACAATCATCATTAGGTTAATTTGGATTTAGTTACTCCCGACATTACCAACTTCCGAACCACTATATCCCGGGAACCGAGCATCCCACCCAAATTTTGGGCAAATTTTTGTTCCCCCTGCAACCCCTCCCATCACAAGTTCCATTCGGCGGTAAAAAAATTCCCGGGAATTCTCATCCCGCAAAAATACCCAAGATTCCCAGTACCCATATCTCGAAAACTAAGCGCCCCAGGTTAATTTTGCCCTCATTTTCCGGCCCCATAGTACTCTGTAAGTATTTGATCTTCCCACAATTTTTTTCTACCCTATTCTCATCACACTTTCCACAAAACTTGAAGCCCCTATATCCCGGTAACGGAGTTTCCCAGCTCAATTCTGAGAATCGATTGACGATAACATCGATCCTGACTGTTGGAATATAGGTTCGGATTCATCATCCGCTGAGACTTTTCCCAACTTAAGTGAGGTCGGCTTTCCAGTCTAACTGCGATGCGGCTGAACTTCGATATTTTTCGTGGAGCGACTGCCATCTTACCTCCATAACCCATGGGCGATATCGAAGCTCTGTAGTTAGATCACACAGGTTTTGTTTTAGGGCTCCAAATACCCGTAACAACTTCTGTAGATGTCAACCGAGTCCGACGACTTAACGTGCTCTCCGAGGCACTATTGTATACGGTGATCGGCAACGGCAATAGGATTGCCGCCTATTAAGAGGGATCGATAAAGTTAGTAACTATAAATATATGGGTGTTTAATTCACCTCTGCCTATGGTTTTGGGTATATAGGCGTGATTGTATGAATGTTTAAATGGCTATGTCCTATCTAATTTGTGTGGTACATTCTACCCGATGAATGGCGTTGTATTGCGTTGCTGAAGTACGCTTGGACGCTCACTGCTGGACATAGATATCCTCCAAAGTGGGAGTAACATGAGAGGAATTCAGCCTACATATATCACGCTGGGTTGTTATAGAGTTTTTTATCGAGTTTTCCTTCTCTGATACATATCTTTACATTTATTCAATTGAACTAAAGTAAAATTTTAAAAAATAAAGCCCAATAAATAATACTGCTATAACTTCAGATGTATTTACTGTTGATTGATGATGATTTGAGGCAATACCTGCTAGGTTTGTGAAGTTTAATGTTGCGGAAAAGTTTACTAATGTGTTTTGTTAAAGAACTTCACATGTATTTTGACCAATCTATACTTGTTATAAGTTTGTTTACTATGTAGCAAGGACATGACCACTTTAGTTTACAGCCCTGACATTTATCGAGGGAATACAATAGCAATGACATCGTTTATTGGCTACAAACCCTTTGTGTAACAAAATTGGAGATTGTGTTGTTTCCCTTACTATAAAATAAAAATATATACTTTATTTTTGGACATGTTTACTCATTGCTATGTAGTCTCAAATTGGCAGAGTTTATAATATGACTACTAGATAACTGATAAAACATAGGTATCCACTTATTAAAGTAGAAAACACCCAAACTCTGAAATACATATTGAATTTCTTGATCGTACACATATTTGACGTAACCCGGGAATCGAACGGAGGACCTCTGAAGTACATTTATACGACTACACCAGGGAGGCAGTCGAATTAGCGCCAATTTTGTAGTTCATATACTTTCCCTCCCTATACATTTTTATTTAGAAACTGATCAGGAAAAAGTATACCTCATAATTCATTGAAATGACTAATAGCCGTGGGAGTGATCATTCACTCTCGCTGGAAAATGTTATTAATTAAAAAAATTAAAAATCGTTTATTCAACACAATTTATAGGTAACGTTACAGCATTTACCTATATTTTTTAATATCGGTATTACCTTATATATGGTACCGTTTATATGGCATCATCATTCAACACACTTCTCACAGTTACTTTTAATTAAATAGATAAATAAATGTTCTTGGACATTCTCACACAACGTCATCTAGCCAAAACTAAGCTATAAGCTTGTGCTATGCGATCTAGACAACTGATAAACATACTTATATATTACTAAATACAATATACATAGAAAGACGCGGCGTATTCGCCCGTTTGTCACTCAGGCTGTTTCTTATGAACCGTTTCGAAAACCGATATTTTTACAGATGATGTATTTCATTCTGTTGCCGCTATAACAACAAATCATATCAACCATCAAAGAGTAGGGTTCCGTATTAACCCACAATGGTCTCTATAACTCCTGAGCTATAATCATGTTTTTTTTTAGATTTTTCGAGCAAGCCGTTTAGCTTTCAGAAAGGGAACACTCTCTTTTTACAAAAAAATGGGTTTTAAAGTTGAATATCTTGCAAAAGAATTCTTAAATGAAAAAATTGTCGTAGAAACCAAAGACATTATATACAATCTTTAATTAATATAAAAATCTTTGGTAGAAACCATTAATTTTTTTTAAAAGACCTATCTAAAGACACTATGAGTTAGACGCAAAAAATAAAAATGTCTCCCACATTAAGTACGTGTCCTTCGAAGCTCATTCGAAAAAAAATCATGATTTTATGTTAGCATTATGTTGGCGTAATAAACACACATATCCGTGCAAAGTTTCAGCTTTCTAGCATCAACCGTTTGGACGGTAGACCGAGGACGGACAGACGGACGGAAGGACATGACGAAACTATAAGGGTTCTGAGACTTGAACTACGGAACCCTAAAAATAGAATAAAATAAATATTGAAGGGGGTTCCGATACAACCAACGTGATCTTTTTGCTGTTTCGTGAGATAATGATGCGGAAATCTTCGTGCGTGAGTCCAACTGTCACTTGCCCGGATTTTATTATCTTGGATTAAACTACTGAGTGTCGTATTGCATGGTGTTCTTGTTCTACAAATACATGTTCTTGGTGATATGATACATGCTTACAGAACAAATGGATAGATAGTTAGCTGGGGTTAGTTAGTTAAACAATTTTTCGCTGAAGTAGTTACTGAAATTGGAGTCTATTGGTTGGTGCTGATATGGGATGATTGCCCTTAGTTCCGCCTATTTGGTCCTACGAGTATATAGCCGGGTAGGCTTTGTGGAGGTTGGCATCGGAACTGATTGGACGGAATTAGATGTTCATGCAGAGTGGACATTGGAGAAGGTTGAGTGATTTTCTATTAAATATTTCGGTCTAGTGACTTTTTAAAATGCGATGTGTGATTAGTTTCACGACCTGGAATACGAATACATTTTAATAGGTAGAATATAAATATTAGATATATATAATTATATCATGGCGATAACTGTTTTTTTCTATCATCCAATTAAGCCTAATATTGCCCTAAAATAAAAGTAATCTATCTGTGAATACTGTCAGAAAATCTGAAAAAGAAAGTTTTATTACCACACTTGGTTGATTTAATTAAAATAGATACACAAGGTTTCTTCTGTTTTAAGTTAGTTTTAAGCTAATTAGTCCGAGACGCCCATGACTTAAATTGGCTGTGCCATAGCGGCTGGCATGTAAGATTTTGCTGCCTTTAATTAACATTTTATCGCGAGGCAACGAGTAAATTTTTTTTTTAATAACAATATAGTTGCTACATTTTATTAAATTCATTCGGCCATTTTGGACATAACCCATTATTTGTGTGCCTGGTGACGGCAATAGACTTGCACCTTGCACCCTATTACGTGGGACTAAAAATACTGGCAAATTGTGGGTGTGTAATGCACCTCTGCCTAACCCTTCAGGTATATAGGCGTGATATGTGTGTGTTTAAGCTAGTACCTATGCTTAATTTATACCTTCGATTGTCGGTTGTATAGGTGGTAGAACTAGTAGTAATAGTCGATCAAGTGTCTGTTGTGTTTCATAATCATTAGGCTTTCGTAATTAACAATTAACTAAGCTATTAAATTGTAAAACACAATTTAACTCGTATCTCATCACGTCGAAGGCTATAAAAGGACCACTTCAAAACTTTATCGTTCAACTTTTAATAAGGTAATGGAAATGAATTAATAATTTACACCAATTACAGCAGGATCCAAGTTTTGTTGCTCGTAAATGTGGGTAAGTGGAACTTCAGGGTGAGTTCAGTTATGGGTAAGTTCAGTTATAATGATGGTGACGGACTTGTCGGTGCCGCTGAGAGCTTTATTACACAAAACAAAGTTCCCAGCGAGTTTTCAACTATTTGTAATATCTGCTTATCTTTTTTTTTTTTTTTTTTTTTTTTTTTTTTTTTTTTTTTTTTTTTTTTTTTTTTAGTTCCGCGTCCAAGGCCGCGGCCGCTCTAACGTCCGTTGCCGGGCGTCTCTGGTTATATCTGCTTATCTGTAATAGCTCAGTAAAATTCTGTTAATATTTCAGATTATAATGGTTCTTAGTTACATAGATGGCTAATTTCAATGTTCTTTTTGTAAATTAGGTTTACAATATTAATGCCGTCGCCCGTCTGATGGTGTAGGCCGTGGCGACGTCTGGTGATTGTATGCGACTTTCATAGTACACAATACAATTGAGAGTGGTCACGTCCCGCTTAAAGAACCCGGGGACGTATGTGGGAGGAAACACGTACGGCAAAAGTAAAAAGTGAAAGCAAGGCGGGCAGAGAAAAGAACGTTTAAAATTTATTTCTGCTTTAGATCCCATCCACAAAGATATCATTTTCGTATTTATAATATTAGTATACTAATCTATATATTTAATACCACAATTTGTCTGTCTGTCTGTCCGTCCGTCGCGTTTTTCAATTTACATACATTTGCATGAAATATTAAAATATTCTAGGCGATACAAAGTTCGTCGGGATAACTAGTATTATATATGCGAAAATAACTTTTTCTGGACGCTTTTACGCCTAAACTACCAAACCGATATAATTTAATTTTGTACGTACAGTTATTAGACTATCTATAAAGGACATAGGCTACTTTTATCCTGTTATAGTGTGGCCGTGGGAATTAGAAACAAGAAAACTACGACTGACTCGGGTGGATCCCCAAGTTTCAGCAAGTGATCTATAATATTAAAAAAAATCAGGGATGGAGATGCGTAGAGAGATACGAGATTGAAACGCCGGGTAACCATAAGATACCGTATTACACTTGATAATTATCAGGATAAAGTCCCGTGTTGAAATCAGTATCCTGTTTTCTTGTCGGTTATAAAGATGTTTAATTGCGCGTTCTTCCAATATACACCATAGTCTTATTGGGTTTATAGCATCCTGCATGCAGTCCACGTCCTACTAGCACGGAGTCATCTTGCGGGCGCCGTCGCCGGACAAATAGCGTGATAAAGTGGGGAACACATCGCAGGTGACGAGACTTGCAACTCAGTTGGTAGGTTAAGAGTGACCACCTTGCGACTAGTCAGCGCTCGCCTTCGCCAAACGATATGTTCCCCTCTACCTAGCCAAATTTAGTAAGATTTTGTACCACTTTTGATATTTGTCCTAGTAAGTAAGTTCTTGGCAATCCAAGGTCTTTAAGCAAATTATAAAGATATTTAGCTGAAACTCCCCTTGCACTTGCACCTACTTCTACGGCATACAGTTTAACCACATAGCCTTTTTTGGTTAACTCATTAGATAAGTCAAATTAGGTACAGATCGCGAGAGTAAAAACTGTTTTTGTAGCTGTGTGTGTGTGTATATAAGAGGTCACAATATTTATACGTTCATGTACACTGCACACAAATGCACAGCTCCGCTTATCCCTCGCTTCTGTAGTAGGTACTCATTTTTATAGCCTGAAATCCAGAATACCTAGTTCAGTCACAAATAATTTGGTAAAACTAGCGTATATTTTTAAGCTTTTTCTTTACTGTGTACATCTTAGGTACACAATATTGTTTACTGACGCAGCTTGTTTACTTTAGACGTAAGATAAGAACAAATTAGACTTAGAAACTACATAATTGATTATGTACCTTTCAAATTTTAATATTTCATTAAATTATTTCTTTATAATTTGTACCGTGGTTTTTAGGTATGTAGGTTTCCCACGGTACTGATATTTCTGTAAGTAGGTACTGCACGCTTATTTTGTCCCGAAAAAAGTCATAAATTAAGTCACAAACCACTCGAATCAGGATAGGTACCCGAAAACAACAATAAGCTTGCCCCTATTACATGTTGACTTACGAAATGTGGAGGTAACGAACGCCTCTGTTATCCCTTCGGGTATAAAGATGTGATATTGTGTAATGTCTTATTGGCTTTATACGTGAGGGATTATTATTTTCATAACTCGTTGGGTTTCAACTCAAATTGCACACAAGTTCTACAATCAAAACAACAGCAATAAAACAGCTTTGTCGTATGAACATCACTTAAAAACACACGTATTGCGAAAGTTTAGAGAAGTGATGATCACTTTAACTAACTGATGCACAGACGGGATTAAAATGTGGTTTCCAACAACCGGAGCTATTAACGTGGGCTATAAATGTGGTGGCGTTATCGCTTACCTTATTCAGTAGCGAAGATTATAAGAGCTTATGCCACAGGTAAACGAAAACGCTAATGAAACTGAGGAAGCGAAGGAAGTAGGTTCTTATGGCACGGTCATAGCACGTGAGAATCCGTATTCTCTACCTACCCCGATGGTGATCACAATGGTAAGAATCATAACCCAACTCGTAGTATAAAACAAAGTCGCTTTAAAACTGCGCAACGGATTTTGTTGCGGTTTTTACCAATGGATAGAGTGGTTTTCGAGCAAGGTTGTAGTATATTATTTATCAAGCGGGTGCAGCCGCGGGCGTCGCCGCTGGTGTCTCATATAGTAAGAAGATTTTAGAGTCTGCGCGGCGGCTTTTACGTCTATTGCCGGACATCTCTGGTGTGCCCCAGGGCCCCAGAAGATATTTCCAGTGGCGCCCGGCGGACTTTGGCCACCTGTGTGGCCTCTGCGGGGGTCGTCTGCGTGACTAACCTAGGTTTCTTATTTCTTGAGGCTCTTTTGCAACATTCATCAGTTTTAGAAATATCATTGAGAAAACTATGATCTTATACGAAAAGCGATTTCCTAATACGTCAATAAGCGCACTTTTCATTTAGTTTCTCAGAGATCATATAAGAATTATTGCAGATCATAAATAGTAACAATTTCCTCGTTCGCAAAGGTATTGGTAACCAATGGCCGATCACGTAAATCTACTATTATACGGTTTCTATCCGTTAGACTATTTCATTTGCTTCATTTAGTTTTTCTGTCTTCAGCTGGTGGCGCATAAATCAATGAGGAGCTGTTTGATTTATTTTACGACCTATGAATATTTGAAAAAGTTATGAACTAACTAAGTACCTATTGGACACATATAGGTATATTCTAGTTATGTATTAAATACCTACATTTTAGGGTACCGTAGTAAATGTCTCTTGAACCCTTATACATTCGTCATGTCCGTCCGCCCGTTCATCCTCGGCTTTTCTCCCAAATGGTTAGTGCTAGAAACATGAAACTTTGCATGGATATGAATATTTGCAATGTCAACAAAGTGCTAGAATAAAATTTACAAAAATTTTTTTTTTTTTGGGGTACCTCCCGTACTCCTAAAGTGTTTTGCGAAAACAGGGCGTCCCAGTCCATGTAATGATCTTTCAAGGAAAACTATAACTGATGGTATCTGTTAGTTCAGGAGTTATAAATGCTTTTTTAGGTAACTAAGGAACCCTATCTTATGCGTGCCTCGACACTCACTTGGCTGGTTTATTTAATGGTTTGGTTCATTTGAAATAGATTTATGATTCCCAATTCTCGTAGAAATACATTCCCGGGATCCAGCCACCTCCCGTTAAAATCGATCCAACTGTTTCCGAGATTTTCGAAATTTTTACATTAAGTTTTCCTGAGATTAGTGCCTTTACCTACTACACTACGTTCATTATTTTTATTGTTGCTTTTAAGACCAATACAGCTCCCTTTGGTTTAACAACGATGCCAATAGTGGTATTGTATCGCCATCCCGTTTTTTATGGCCAAATCAAGGTCAGGATCAAAGGTTAGACGAATTTGAATACCTCAAAATTGTATTTTAACTACTATAAAATTCAACCGAGATCGACTTCCCTATCGTATTTAATTTTAATTCCTGCAGGATTGCGTCAGATGCTAAGCTAAGCCCACGACTCACGACTCACGAGGTATGAATGGCATTCGTTAATCAATGCGTAAGTTGTCGAACTTGTGAGTTCGAATAGGTATTTAATTAATTAAAAGGCTGGAATTATTTAAATCCCACATATAGATACGGAACGGTGGTGTTAAGTTATTTAATTGCTTGAATCTTTTCACTATAATAATAATAATAATAATCGGAAGTGGGGGGGTCGAGGCTTTTTGAATGCCAAGAACCTCCACAACCGTGAAGTGTGCAGTCTGAGAGATTACTTTCTACAGAACGGGTGTGACATTCATTGCGATGTCGTGATGGTTGACAAGGGCCTAACACCTCTTTCCTTGGCTAACGAGAACTGGCGTAAACCAAAGGTGCTAGGTACTGAAGACCGTAGGGACGTATGGAAGAGTAAGGAGCTACACGGGCGGTTCTACCGGGTCTTAACAGGACCCGACGTAGACCTGCTCGCTTCGGTGAACTGGCTACGTTTTGGGGACCTCTTTGGGGAAACTGAAGGTTTTGCCTGTGCAATTGCAGATGAGGTTATCAAGACGAACAACTATCGGAAATACATCATGAAGGACGGTACGGTCGACATTTGTCGAGCATGCCACCGTCCTGGTGAATCACTTCGCCATATTATTTCCGGTTGTTCGTATCTAGCTAACACCGAGTACTTACATAGGCACAATCAAGTAGCCAGGATCATCCACCAGCAACTTGCTCTTCAATATGGCCTTATTGAGTTTGAAGTACCGTACTATAAGTACACACCAGTGCCAGTTCTTGAGAATGGTCGTGCAATGCTCTACTGGGACCGATCAATCATCACGGATAGGACTATTGTTGCCAATAGGCCCGATATCGTGTTGGTTGATCGGACCCAGCGTCGGGCAGTGCTCGTCGATATCGCCGTCCCGCATGACGAGAATCTCGTGAAGGCAGAGAAGGACAAACTTAGTAAGTACCTCGATCTGTCCTTCGAGATAACCGCCATGTGGGACGTAGACTCGACGATCATTGTCCCGGTGGTCGTTTCGGCAAACGGATTAATAGCGAAGAGTCTCGATCAACATCTCAAGAGACTCTCGTTAGATTGTTGGATCAAGAGTCAGATTCAGAAGGCTGTTATCCTCGACACGTGCCGTATTGTTAGGAGGTTTCTTAGTCTGTAGCCTCCACCACCGGTAGTTTGGGTCCTACTCCGCTACTGGTGGGTCACTATTTTTTATATTTTTAAATGTATTTGTGTTTTTTATAAATGTATTTAAAAATGTATAAAATAAGAATAGAAATGAATAAACGATATAATAATAATAATCTTTATTTGTATCAAAAAAGCAGAATTCACAACAAACAATACTGTGAAAAAATCATTTACAATCAGTGAAGATACTGGTCTCCAAACTAGGCCAAAGCCTGTATCTTGGAAAACAGTGCTCTTATTTAAATTTGTACTTTTAGGGCACAGCACTTACAATTTATTTAAATTTTGCTCAGAAATATAAGCTATTAGACCTTAACCCATAACTAACACTAGCAAAACTTCAAGAACTTATCGTATACAATTAGAATGACAAAGAAAAAGTTTATGAAAGGCAATTTGTTTATATTTAGTATGAACAGGAAGTTTACCATTAAGAGTGTACATATATATATACATATATATATATATATATATATGTATAAATATACACGACACGAGTATGTTTAGTAAAAATATGTTGGGATGTTGTGTATATGTGAGTATATATGTGTTGAGTATATGTATGTGTGTGTGTGTGTGTGTGTGTGTGTGTGTGTGTGTGTGTGTGTATGATCTGTATATACAGACCATACACACACACACACACAGATTTCATATAGTACAAAGTCATCCTGTACATATATATGTACAAGATGACCCCGCACTACACGAAATGTGTGCGTTTGTAGGTATATTCGGTGAAGTGAAATTAGAAAGGTACAAGAGTTCACTCCAGAAATTTTATTAAGGCCTCAGTACCTTCATAGTCATGTTGAAGTAACCAACTTGTTGCAGTATTTTTAAGGTCGTGAAGATTTAAACCGACTATATTTTGATTTTTGTGGAGTAGGTTGTATACCTTACAACCCAAACTTTTAAACTGGCGCCTAGCAAAAGCAGATCTATTACGAGCAACGGGACACACTGACCGCTTGCTTCGCCTTGTGCCAGGTTTAGGAGGAGTTACACTCTGGTGAGTCCTACATATTAATCTAAGCACAAGTAGTTGTCTCACAGTGAGAACTTGCATTTCAGAGTACAGTTCAGCAGTAGGGTACCTAATTGGCTTCTTGCTTAGGACTTTGAGCACAGCTCTCTGGGCTCTCTCGAGCTCCAGAAGTTGCGTTTTGCCTGTGACTCCCCACACCGGGATACAATACTGAATGACTGATTGGCAGAGGGCGATGTACACCATTCTTAATTTATGCAGAGGGGTAGAGTCACGCAGCACTTTAAAAAAGTAAATTAACTTTCTGGTTCTTGCTTTCACCGCAGCAACCTGAAAGTCCCACGAGAGCCTACTATCTATTTGCACGCCTAGGTACTTTGCATTATGGGATCGAGTTATTTCTTGGCAACTGCAATCTACATCTAGGGAGAATGTATGTGCTTTTATGGTATAATTGTGAGGAGGTTCATTAAGTTTGGATAAAGAGAAAGGGACAAAGAGAGTTTTGTTCAGGTTAATTGTAAGTAAATTCTTGGAAAGCCAGATCATAACGAGTCTTAGGGAGTTTTCCGCTCTTTCCTTCACTACCTGCCAATTTGGACCCCATACCACTAGTGCGGTGTCATCTGCGTAGGTGAAAGTGCGCGTATGTGGTAGAGGCATGGTACAGAGGTCATTAACGTAAAGCTGAAACAGTGTAGGGCCCAAGATACTCCCATAATATCTACAAGTTATGTAGGTATTCAAGTTCTTGTAAACACTGCGCTGTTATTAATTCTTTATACAAATGTGACAATTTAACCAGCATTTTAAGATCATTCTCACTGACTGGACTAACGTTTCTTCTAGACATTTGTTAATGTCCCAGTTTTATACATTTAAGTATAAGTAATTTAGTTATTTATTCATCAAAAGTGAACCGATTGCGTTATGTTTATTACTAGTAAACTTACCAATTGTGAAAAGATCTTAGGTTTTCTTTATACTGTAATAGGTACCTATTAGCATGTAAAACTGGATAAAAAAACGTACCAGACCATTATTTTAAAGTATACTAAGAAACCTAAATATGAGACTTTCTGGAACCATTCCAGCTAATATAAAATTGCTTGTGATGGAGTTACTATTGTGGTGACCGCGGATGGAACTAGCGTCGTCGAAACGCAAGGTCAGAATTTATACACTTCCAAACTGTTATGACGAACCAACACGACCTCAAAATATTTTATAAAGTTAAGTGACACTTAACCAAACACCAAAATATTTTACGACAAAAATATTTATGAAAGTAAATGCCAAATTTACTTCAGAGGAGCTTTATACAAAACAGAGTACCTACAGAAATTATGAAGAATATTATATTACGGAAGCATCCATTCATTCTCTCTTAAGAGATGGTATTAGTAACTCCAAAAAGATATTCGTGCACTTGGCTTTTGTAAAACAAAGTACATTAGGTATAGATTCGATTCGTTCGATTGCGTTCAGCACCAGACTTTAATTAAGAAACTTGATCATTACGGAATCCGGGGGACGGCCTTGAATTTCGTAAATTCTTACTTAAGTGATAGGGTCCAGAAAGTAGTGATCAATGGTAAACAGTCACCTGGTTCTCCTGTAGCAATGGGGGTACCGCAGGGTTCAATTTTGGGACCTTTTCTTTTTCTAGTATATATTAATGATCTCCCTCACCTCATAAGAGACGACCACGAGGTAGTTTTGTTTGCTGATGACACTTCTTTAATATTTAAAGTTAAACGTGGACAGCGCGAACTTGACGATGTAAACATTGCCCTCTCTAGGATAGTCCACTGGTTTTGTGCTAATAATTTATTATTAAATTAAAATAAAACTAAATGTGTAAGATTCACCTTACCTAATGTAAGACTTGTTAAAACCAGTGTTAAGGTTAGGGATGATATAATAGAATTGGTCGATGACACTGTCTTTCTGGGCATAACGTTAGACTCCAAATTGCAATGGGGGCCTCATATCGGGAAAATTTCGGCCAGGCTTAGTTCAGCAGCCTATGCTGTCAAAAAGATCCGACAACTTACAGACATTAAAACGGCGCGTCTTGTCTACTTCAGCTACTTCCACAGTATCATGACATATGGCATACTACTGTGGGGTAACGCTGCCCATATTGAATGCATCTTTGTGTTGCAGAAGAGGGCTATCCGGACTATCTATGGAATGGGGTCTCGGGAGTCATTAAGAGATAAGTTTAAGCATATTAACATCCTTACAGTGTATTCACAGTATATTTATGAAATTTTATTGTATACCCACAAGAACAAAAGTAAATTTGTGAAAAATAGTGATAATCATAATCTAAACTTAAGAAATAAGGATAAACTGGCTGTTCCTAAATTTAGGCTTCATAAAGTGAGTAATTTGCGGGGAACTTTATTCGAATGTACAATACATTGCCAACCGAAATAGCAAATTTATCTGTCAATAAATTTAAAAAACTAATAAAAAGTAAATTGTGCCATAAAGCTTATTATAGTATTAATGATTTCTTAGATGACAAGGCGGCCTGGTTGTAACAACGTAACGAATTGCTCCTTTCTAAATAACTCTGTATTAGATTTAAGATGAAATATTTTGAAAAAAGCCGAGCTGAGTTTCTTGAGGGCTCTTCTCAGTCTCGTTGCATTTTGGAACCCCCGGTAGAGTCACACCAACTTCTGACGAATCTAAATAATTTTCTGAAAATTTCAAAGATAATAAACGTTATTTTATATTTTATTTTATTTATTTTATAGTACGCACTCAGCCTCTCCGTAAGAACAATAAGCATTAACCTTACCCTAAGCCATTTGCTGTCAAAAGAAGGCCGGCGCATTCAATCTTATACCAAGATAAGCCTACAAATAAAATCTCTAAAAAACGTTTCAGCTATATACTATAAGCCAAACATTAAGTTGAATTATCACGGTCCTTTTAGACTTACATCGGCCTATGAAATTGCGTAATATTATACGTAGTAATACTACTCACAATATACCCAAGGGAAAGTATAAGTAAGTATTTTTGATAGACAATTTTATGGAAATCACATTTCCATACCGCTTCTTGTAAACTAAATCATTTACTCAACCCCATAACATAATCCACAGCAGTTCTTTTTCTGATTATCTAGGACATTAATTTGTTATTAAGATAGTCCCTTGTTTTATATATGTTGTGAGCCGGAGCCAAGTCTTGCTGTAAATTGTGATTTCGTCTTTCTGCATCAGATAGATTTAATTAATTATATTTCCTGTTTAACTTTGTATATGATAGGTATCTGTAGACTAGTATTCTTTTATCTGTGACAATAATTATAAATACAGCCCCTTATACAAAATTGTGTTAAACATTGCTTCTGTTGAACAGAAATTCATAACTGTGTTTACATAAATTAATCACAGTAATCCTTCACTTTAATTCCTTGGACACGAACAAGGGGAAAACGTATTTACATTATTATAATTTAAATATTAAAAATTAATTTTCGAAGAACGATGTCCTTTGTGTACTCTGCCTATCTCTTCGTAGTAACTGATAAACTCTAACTCTTTTAAATACAAAAGTCACTGTATATTAAAGATCCACCGATTTTCTGGGGTTATTCTTCAAAAGCGTACCCAAGGTGTTAGGCAATAGACATTAGGGAGGCGTTTAATAAAAAAAAACAGTCATCAACTACTTGTCCTTATCCCAAATATTTGTGGTCGGCGCAACATGGTATTTCTTCTCCACACATCCCAATCAGGCGTCATCTCCTCAGTATACGCCGTATACTATCTATCCTTCTCAAAACTTTTTCTAATCCTCCGAAAATTATGATTGAGGTATTATTCGATTTGGACTGGTAATTTTTATTTGTTGAATTGTAAATTTAAAAGTTATAAACAATTAAGTGCATTAAACCAAACCCCCTGTTAAGAAAGAAGAAAGAAAGAAAGAATGTTTTTATTTATGCATCAACACTTTGGAAGCAATACAAATATTAAACAGTTTTTTACATTTTATTGTCTGTGGCAACGAACGCCACGGGCGCAGGATGACATGTGTCAGTGGTGACGTGTGAGACGTGACATGGCAGGAAACACGTCAACTAAACACTAAACAACAGACCACGTATCAACTTGGTAAGCACGCACGTGCTCAGTTCCCAGCCATTTAATTTAGACCCACATAGAAAACACTTAAAATCGATCATTTACATCACATTATATTATTAATCCTATCGCAAAATTAAAAATGCACAAATTATATGATGGCACTCAGCATGTACTGAGGCAAGCACGTTGCTCCAGTAGATCTGGTTTTCAGACTAACCCAAATACTGTTCAGCAGTCCTGAACTTTTCTGACAATATATACATATATACTGAAAAATCCACTAGCACATTGTATTCACTCAAACTTATTTAAATACAGCTTGCCTTTACAGAGTACGTATTTGCTGCGCTATTCGTATTGATAAAAGGCCGTAATGGACCGTGTATTTGAATGGTCAGGTCAGGAAATGAAACTGCTATAATACTACGCTATTATCGTTCATGGTAAATCGATTTCTAATTTCTAACCACGTCTGTAAACAAGGCTAAACGGATTCAGGTATTTACTAGTCAAGAGGGTAGACATTGACTTGATTAGCTTTATTATAATGATCATCTATTTATAGATTAGTATTCCAATGCTTGGAAATTTATTGGCGTGGAAAATTTTGCTTTGAAAACTTGCTATTTTTATAGAATGGTTCATATAAGAAATGAGGTTCCTAGAAAGGAGTGACTAAGGAGATGATATCTGACAGGAATGCGTGGAAGAGGAATTATTCTTTACAGCTACTTACCCCTTCGGGGACACTGGCGTGAATTGTGTGAATTTGTGTACCTAAGTACCTATGTATCAAAGCAAACAGAGCAAAACCACACTCACTATCTGCTATGTGAACGGTACGTACTATGGAACATTCATTACGCAAAGAAAATATTGTCGGTTGATTGTGTGTGTAGTTATTAATGAAAATATTACCGCAGCCCTGCAGCAATAGGGAAGTTAAATGTATCTGTTAAATAAATCATTCCAAAAGAGATTCGAATATAAAGTATATTTAATCTTGATTCAATTAATTTAGTTTCCTTTACGTATTTTTTAATCATCACTTAAAATACTAAAATACTGATTTGATAGTACAAAAAAGCGACGTCACGGACTAGTATTTTGTACAACTTTCTGTGAGCATTGCCGTTTTGACAATTTGATAAAAAGAAGGTGATTTGACTTGACAGTCAACTACTCGTATATACCCTATTGAGTAAAATAATAAGTACAAAATATATTTTCTTATTACAGATTAAAATTATAAAAATTAAGTAAAGGGTGGAGTTTGATTTTTGCTGAGCGCGTGGCAGGTGGCTTTTTAGGTTACCACTGGCGCTCCGCAAAAATAGGGTTTCCAGACTCTCTCATACCGAACAACGTTTCTTGTCCTGCACCTGGGGCTAGTTAGGAATAACTAGTTCTTCTGTGCGGGACTATCAACTAATCAAGCATTACCTTAACATTGGCGAATCATCGATGAACATCGACAGAGCCACGTTTTTAAAGAAAACGAAGAAGTAAAGGGCCTATGACTAGCTGACTACCGCGGCTCTGTCCTCGGGATTTACTTTTCTTGTTGCCAATTCTCACGGGAACTTTTATTATCGGTATCAATAGTTACGAGCATGTAAACAAACAATCAAATCTTTCCTCTTTTTAATCTACTTCAAAACAGGTGTTCAATTCAACTCTATCTTTTCTTTATAAGTACCTCATAACTGTCAACTGGGTAAACCGATTCTGAAAAATTCTTTAAATTAAAAGTTGGTGCTTCCCCATTTCAGTTTGGTCCTATTCCGAAAGTAATTTGGTCCCATACTGACAATTAGAAGTCGTTTTTATTTCTCTAAAATTATCTTCAAATTTTATGTTCATTTTTTTTTATATTTTTGGACATTCTCACACAACTTCATTCAAAGCCCAAATTAAGCTAATAAAAGCTTGTGCTATAGGATATAGACGACTGATAAACACACTTACAAATTACTAAATACATACATATTATACATAAGAGACACCGAAAATCCAAAACAAATATTTGTGGATCACACATTTATAACTCAGGGATTAGGCCTCATACCACTGCGCCACCTAAGCAGTTTTAGTGATTATTAATATTAGTACAGAAATCGTTCACTGATAGAAATACATATTATTATATTATTTATTTATTATAAGTATAGAGAACACCAAATACAATATCACAGTAGACGCCCATATCCCGTCGGTCACTGTTGATTACACGTGATAGAGTCTTTTACCGTTTTCAGGCACTTTGTCTAACTCGCCAGACCCTCGTCAGCAGGTGCACCACGTGCAGGCCAGGATGGGCACAGATATCCTGTAGGGACTACCCTAACACAACATACCTACTCTCGTACTGCTGAGATTCTCTTATCTTGGCTGCTGGAATTCTCTTTGATTTACCGCTGGTTGTGGATTTTCTTTATTGCTCGGTCATGGCAATAGGCTTGCCCTGTATAACAAGGGACCAACGAAATTACTGGCAAAGTGTGGATGTATATTGGACCTCTGCCTACCCCTTCGGGAATAAAGGCGTGATGTATATCTGTCTGTGACACATATATAATTTACATGCACGTAATATACTTGCTCAGACGATATATAATTTTGGATAAAGATAATCGTTATGTTTACGAGACGAGTACAAAGACGGTAGAAAATTCATTTAAATGTAAAACCAAACACAAATGGCTCGAGGCTTTTACAATTTTAAAGGCTTTATAAGTTACGGACAAACAAATTGTAAGTAGGCGTTAAATGTAAAACAAATCACTTTTGAACAAGAGTATTTTTAACTTTGCTGAGTTTCTTTGAATTAGACTTTACACGTTTAATATTATCTGATGTTTACTTAAAAACTAAAGTACTCTTGATATTTCAGAATATCGATAGAAGATACCTATTCATCTTTATACAGATACCAAAATGAAAAATTGAAGTGTCTGTTTATAATTTCACTAAATGCATATTAGGAAGGGTTGAAAGTTATGAAGCCTAATCTCTGAAATGGCTGAACCAACTTTAATGAGACTTTTCACTGACATGTAGCTGATGTTATAAGGAGTAACTTAGGCTACTTTTGCCCAAAATCCTAGAACACTATTACAGGTGGATGACGCTAAGACAGTCAGTTTGTACAATCTCCTAAAAACGAAATTAGTCTGAGGAATACCCCCGAATTGCTCAGACTAACATTAGAAGTGAGAACAGGACACGTGATACTGATTCCGTGGTACCGGTATTACACAAGCGGATCTGAATCCTGATCTGATCAGCGGAAGCCTGAGGACGGTGGGATAGTCCTCCGCCATCCTCACAGAAGCAGGCTAGAGGAGTCGCATGCAACCAGATTCACTCAACGACGCGGGTTTTCAACCTGACCAAACCCCCGAAGAGACCACACAGGTGGTTAAAGTTCGCCGGGCGCCACTGGGTGCCTTCTGCTACCAGACATGCCCGGCAACGGACGCGATGTGAGAGCGGCCGCAGCCTTGGGCCGCGAAATAAAAAAAGCGGATCTCCTACTACCTCGGCTACTCCGCGCCTCACAATTGATCAATTGGTCATTGCCTCCCCTAAGTTGACCACTATTTCGGCATTTACTACATGAAGGTACAACATTTTATACAATGAAGCCACTACCCAAGAGAAACTTTACAATCTACAGTTTATTCACATAAAAGGGTTTAGTGCGTAGTAAAACTTATTTTGTTTGTCCCACAAGAAAAGCAATAATTGCAAACTTGAATAGAAAATCCTGCCGGCCATTGTATAAGTGGACGGCGAATAAACTTAACATTATTGCATTTGAAATTAGTTTGTAAACTATCTTCAAGAGCTCGATAGTAACTTGGGCGACTAAACATTTTTTCACCCTATATGAGCGTAATTATTAATTGTAACGACATAACTATTGTAGGAGCCAAAGACCACCCGCGCCGTGGCTAACAATTATTATATAAAGTGCTTTTTTTCAATATTTAGTTCGACAAATTGACGGGATCAGATGGGAGAGGGTGGCATCAGGTTGAAGAGCTCTTCTGAACACTCACCGTGGTAAATACGGTGTATATAATACAGTGCATTATAAAATAACAAAAAATAATAACAGATTTCATTGATTCGGGTTTAAACACGCATAAGTTTGTGTCAGACCACGCATAGAATAGGGTTCTAGTCGCCTAATAATAGAATATACAGAGTCGATGTAAAAAGATGAAGACAGAGTCATTAAATACCTATCTAATGATTCCTACTTCACACAGTGAGGTAGACACCAGTAAGAATATCATCCACAGTTTACGTACTCACTGACTTCATAATTTTATAAATATAATAATAATTTTATAAGCACTAGCTTTTTGAGGACGTACATGACGAAACTATATCACTTCTGAAAAGATATTTTTAAACTAAGGAGCTACGAGAGTCTGCAGGAGTATCGCAAACTTTGTTCGTAAGTCCATTATAATTATCCTACTAATATTATAAACGCGAAAGTTTGTGAGTATGTATGTATGTATGTATGAATGGATGGATGTTTGTTACTTTAGTAGTTAGTTTGATTTTAATGAAACTTTACAATAATATAGCTTATACATCAGAATAACACATAAACTACAATTTATAAAGATATTGTGTGAATTGTTCAATATATGACGCGGCGCGACGGGAACGGGAAAATATCCAAATTACCACGCGGACGAAGTCGCGGGCGACTACTAGTATATTATAAAGTAGTAAATTCGTTTGTTGATCTTTGAAACCACAGAACTGAATCAGAAAATCATTTTACCAATATGCATCTGAATCTACGATATCGAAGATTGGACCATTCAGCATCAATTTTGTTTAGGGTTCCGTAACCAAAGGGTAAAAAGGGAACCCTATTACTAAAACTCCACTGTCCGTCCCTACGTCTATCACCAGGCAGTATCGCATTACCCGTTATAGTTAAAACTTGATGTATTTTTGTTGCTGTTATAACAACAAATACTAAAAAAAAACGTGCGTTTTTGCCTTTTTGGTACAGAACCGTAAGTGCAGTGCATGTAGTAATGTTTACATTACCATACATAAAAGGTGTGCCAGACGTGGAAAATTCTCTTAGATATAAGATAAATTTACAACTCAATTTAACTAGCCAATATAATAATAAATTCCATGTAATTGACTTTAATTCTGTTTTTAAGAGAACTGTATATAAATACAATTTGTCAACTTCTGACAGTAACTTTAACAATAACAAACATATTGTTTATGTAAACAAAGGTAGGTATTTTCTACCAAAGCATTATAAGAGACAAATAGCAAGTTTGCTATTCAATTATTTTTACACTTCAGCCAAGAACTTGGCTGACAAAACTGCTTTTATTGAGCAATGTAGATTTAGTGTTAAGACTTTGGAATCTGTTCCAAGTAATTTAAATTAAGTTCTACGACAACAGAGGCAATATTACCCTTTAGCAGACATAGTCAATTAATTGAATTAAATTTAGTTACAAATATTAATTACGTTAAAAAATGCCCTCCAAATCAAACCAAATCAAAAAATGTAAATTATATCAACATAGGGCATCAAAATATTGGTTGTTTAACACATGGCAAAGAGTTAGAGTTGGAACTGTTAATGAATTCAGACAATATTGATATTTTTTGTATTACAGAACATATGCGTAAGTCGTATGAGCTCATGTTCAATTTCAGTAATCACCGGGTTGGTAGTGCATTCACAGTACGGGGGGGATCTTTGATTTTATTAAATAAACAACTTAAATTTAAAGAACGGAAAGATATTGTGTCTCTTTCTCTAGAGTGTAAAGTCGAACTGTCGTGCGTGGAAATGGAGCAATTCATAGTAGTATGCGTGTATAAACCTGGAACCTCACCCTTTTGCGAATTTGAGGAACTTATTGACAAAGTTCTATGTAAACTTGGAAAAACTAATAAGTACCTAATAGTATGTGGTGATTTTAATGTCGATTTACTTATTAATACGCCTATGAGTTACAATATTTTAAATTTATTTAAATCACACAATCTTACAAACTTATTTTTGGAGCCTACTAGATATTGTAATACAATAGCCACTTGCCTGGATAATATATACAGCGATATGTTGCCAGAAAGTAAAAGTATTATAAAAAAGCTAGATTCAGACCATTGTGGGCAAATAGCATCTTTTAAAATCACTAAAGAAAAAGTTATAAAACGTAAAATATTATGTAGACCAATAACTGGTGACCGCTTGGAACGAATGAGGGTTGGACTTTGCAATAAAATTCCATTCTTAGACACTGGCTTAGATCCAAATGTAATGTATAAATTATTTTTTGATTCTTTTTACAACGAGTTCAACTCCATATTCAAGTCTAAGGAGGTCATGATTAGTGATAGTCCTACTTTCAGTGAATGGGCCACTGAGGGTATACACAAAAGTAGACAAAAACTTTATGAACTATACTCAGAAAGACAGCTTAATAGATCAGTTGAATTTCTAGATTATGTTAAAACTTATTCAAAAAAGTTTAAAGCAGATTGTTTAGCAGCTAAATCAAAATATATAAGTGATAAAATTCTCAATAGTGCAGACAAAGTTAAATCTACTTGGAAAATTATAAACGCGGAAAGAGGTCAACAAAAATTAAATGATAATCATTTTAAACTTAATATAAATGGTAAAATAACTACATCAGACTTCGAGGTCGCTAACGAATTTGAAAATTTTTTCTCCCGAATTCCTGTAGATTTGACAAAAACCCTAGGCTCTTCAACCCCCATTGCAGAATCTTGGTTAAAAGCAAACGTTCCTTGTTGTAACGTTATATTTAAATTCAGTAAAGTTAACATAAACACTATCTTAAAAACTTTTAAATCTTTAAATATCAAGAAAACAGCTGACCTCTGGGGCATCTCTGTGTATTTAGTAAATTCTTTTATTGAAATGGTTGCTCCTGAACTAGTATTAATATTTAATAATTGTGTTGATAGTGGTGTGTTCCCTGATTTAATGAAATCTAGTAAATTAATTCCCCTGTTTAAATCGGGTAGTACTTCAGATCCGTCCAATTTCCGTCCCATTTCTGTACTACCTACATTTAGTAAAATTTTTGAAAAAATTATGCTTAATCAAATGCAAAATCACTTTAACGTTAATAAACTATTACATACAAAACAATTCGGTTTCACTCGTGGTCGGTCCACCACTGATGCCGGAATTAAATTATTAGAGTGTATATACAGGGCCTGGGATGAGTCATATGATGCTTATGGTGTATTCTGCGACTTATCTAAGGCCTTCGATTGCGTTCAGCACCAGACTTTAATTAAGAAACTTGATCATTACGGAATCCGGGGGACGGCCTTGAATTTCGTCAATTCTTACTTAAGTGATAGGGTCCAGAAAGTAGTGATCAATGGTAAACAGTCACCTGGTTCTCCTGTAGCAATGGGGGTACCGCAGGGTTCAATTTTGGGACCTTTTCTTTTTCTAGTATATATTAATGATCTCCCTCACCTCATAAGAGACGACCACGAGGTAGTTTTGTTTGCTGATGACACTTCTTTAATATTTAAAGTTAAACGTGGACAGCGCGAACTTGACGATGTAAACATTACCCTCTCTAGGATAGTCCACTGGTTTTGTGCTAATAATTTATTATTAAATGAAAATAAAACTAAATGTGTAAGATTCACCTTACCTAATGTAAGACTTGTTAAAACCAGTGTTAAGGTTAGGGATGATATAATAGAATTGGTCGATGACACTGTCTTTCTGGGCATAACGTTAGACTCCAAATTGCAATGGGGGCCTCATATCGGGAAAATTTCGGCCAGGCTTAGTTCAGCAGCCTATGCTGTCAAAAAGATCCGACAACTTACAGACATTAAAACGGCGCGTCTTGTCTACTTCAGCTACTTCCACAGTATCATGACATATGGCATACTACTGTGGGGTAACGCTGCCGATATTGAATGCATCTTTGTGTTGCAGAAGAGGGCTATCCGGACTATCTATGGAATGGGGTCTCGGGAGTCATTAAGAGATAAGTTTAAGCATATTAACATCCTTACAGTGTATTCACAGTATATTTATGAAATTTTATTGTATACCCACAAGAACAAAAGTAAATTTGTGAAAAATAGTGATAATCATAATCTAAACTTAAGAAATAAGGATAAACTGGCTGTTCCTAAATTTAGGCTTCATAAAGTGAGTAATTCTTTTGCGGGGAACTTTATTCGAATGTACAATACATTGCCAACCGAAATAGCAAATTTATCTGTCAATAAATTTAAAAAACTAATAAAAAGTAAATTGTGCCATAAAGCTTATTATAGTATTAATGATTTCTTAGATGACAAGGCGGCCTGGTTGTAACAACGTAACGAATTGCTCCTTTCTAAATAACTCTGTATTAGATTTAAGATGAAATATTTTGAAAAAAGCCGAGCTGAGTTTCTTGAGGGCTCTTCTCAGTCTCGTTGCATTTTGGAACCCTCGGTAGAGTCACACCAACTTCTGACGAATCTAAATAATTTTCTGAAAATTTCAAAGATAATAAACGTTATTTTATTTTTATTTTATTTTATAGATTCAAAAAAGTTGATGGAATAATTTAGTGTTGGACGGAGGGATGATAGGAGTAAAACAATCTGGTTTTACGAATGTCAGTTCGTTCATTTCTATCCGTAATTTTTCGTTGCATGATTGGAACTGTACGAAATGGATTATAGATAAAAAGTTATCGATATATACTTATACAAAATGCTAGAGGCTATATTTGGGATGATTTGTATTTGCCATCATAAAATATTCAGAGAAGAAAATTGACGTTGTATAAGGTAACTCTTCTTTAAGAAAGATTTTATAAGAATAGCTATTCGATCTTTGCTTATCCTAAGTTGTTATTTTGTTTCGATTACTTACTTTCCTGGTATCCGATATTGATAGACATTATTATATTCCACACCACTAAATAGAATATACACGAGTACAAACTATTATAAATATTATATATACTATTATAAATCAATTTCTCTCGACCTAACAGTCAACGGTGGCGCAGTGGTATGAGTATGCGACTGCCGTCCCTGAGGTCTCAGGTTCGATTCCGGGTTGAATCAAATATAGTGTGATCCACTAATATTTGTTTCGGAGTTTGGGTGTCTTCTATGTATAATACGAGTATGTAATTATGTTGATTGCTATGCTCAACTATAATAATTGTGTTGTCTTCTTCTTGAAGAGTTTAAATGGTTTTACGTATAACTTGGGAGAGAATTGAAATAAAATATACTGGCACTTACTTAGTTAAATTATAATTATAATATTACTACTGTACTACACGAAGCTTGAAGAAGGAATGAATCTGAGGGGCCACGCAGGGCCTTTAAATATAGCTCTGGTTTCTAATCTTAGTTTCTTCGAAAAGTCGTAAAAGTTATTAACATTTGCAGATAACAAATTAATGAAGCGTCACTAATTTAAGTATAATTTAGATTTACACGTTTGAAACGAGACGTTACTTTGTAGCTTTGTGCCGGAACGAATTATGTATATTTATGACAGATTTATAGTTCGGCACATAACTCTTCCCTCATCAAATTGAAGTTATCTAGTAAGATTTAATTTATCAAATCTGCAGATAACTTCATAATTATTGATAACAATAATATGTGTAATACAATAGGATAGTAGTAATGATTAAACATTGCAAAACCTTATAATTAAAGTTATACAAAACTAAATGAATTGTTTTTTTTTTATAATATACCTTATAATTTATCTTATTATCATCATAGTCTTATACTGCTTTTGTGGTTAGTTCACTTCACTTTCACTTCTTATATTTATTGTTAGTTCTTAAAATTATCTTAAATTTAACATTTAAGTATCTTAAATCTAACATGGATCCATGTAATTAATTACAATATTTAGGTACATTAAAGTGCTAATAATATAGGTTATTATTATCACCGTTTCATTTATTGAATTCATTTCATTCATATCAAACTTTATTCATATTTATTAAATTCAATTCAATATGTAATATTATTATTTTTTTTTTTTTTTTTTACTTCAGCAGATAATTTATTCTGATTTATTCTGGGGTGTCAATATCAGCAGCGTCGTCTTTTAAATTTTCTTTAGTTGGTCTTTTAATATTTATTTATTGGAATAACATTTCTTTCCATGGGTCCCGTGACTATTGCTGATTCATATCTAGGTTTATCCTTTCCTTTTCTTTGATTTACTAATTTACTGAATATTTGATCTCCTATCTTTACATTAATTTCTTCCCTTTTTGTTTGTCTATTTTCCTTAGCTGTTTGCATTTTTTCGGTTAAATATTTATATAGATAAGATGTTCTTTTGGCGTGATCTCTAACTAATTGTTGTACATAATTTCCTTCGAATATTACATTAAAAACACTATTTGTATCGGTATGTCCGAAAACTATCTCAAAAGGTGTTAAATTCGTTGCTGAATGTATGGTATTATTATAAGCATTGATGGCATAAATCATTATTGATGATGCATCTGTAGTTCTATACTCATACTTAGCTAAGCGATAGATTTCCGTTAAGGTTGAGTGGAATCTTTCTATAATTCCCATTGAGTTAGGGTTATTAGGGGTTCCTATGTGAGAAGTTATTTTATAAAATTTTAGCATTTCTTTTAATAGAGCGTTATTAAATTCCGATCCTGGGTCACTGCTAATTTTAGATGGTGTACCGTAATAAGAAAAATATTTAATTAAGGCTCTGACTACTTCTGGAGTAGATCTACTTGCAATATCTATAGCCTGACCCATTTTAGAGAATGCGTCTAAAATAGTTAAATATAACTTGCCTTCAATTGAGAATAAATCAATGAATAATTCTTCAAAAGGTTTATTTTGTGTTCGAGTTAATTGTAATGCTGGGTTAAGAGGGTGTCTATCATATTTCATTCTTTTACAGAGTGTACAAGAATTTATTACAGTTTCTATTATTTTATTCATATGAGGCCAATAATAATTTCTTTTAATTCTAGTTAGGATTTCTTTAATTCCTCTATGACAGGTTTTTCCTTCATGATAAACATTCACTATATTTAATTGTTCGATTTCGTCCTCTATATATTGAACTCGCTCTGTGCATTCAGTTAATTCCACTGGATTATTACTAAATAATTCCAATACCACTTTATTAAATAATTCTCTTTGATCTTTATTGACGAAGTAAATATAATATTTCTTTCCTTGAATTATGTTATCTTTTAAGAATTCTTTAATTAAATGCTCATTATTGTTTGGTATTCTTACTTCAATAATTTTTTGTTTATCTCGGGATTTAGTTGATATCTGAAGTTCATCTTTAAACCAGTTATTTATTATTATTTGATTGGGTTTTGTATCAATAGCATCATTAATCATAGGAATTACATTTGTTTCAAGTTCATCATTAATTTCTGATATTTCCATTGAGTTTTTATTTAATTCGCTGATATCAGAAGCTGTGATAGTTTCTGAGGTATCTGAGACAGTTAGAGTTTCTTCTGAATCTCTTTCTAATGATTCCTTACGATTTAAAACTTGCTGACTACTACTAGAAGAATTTTTGGTAAATGAGGTAGATGATTGATTAAATAAAGTGTTAATTGTAATTCTCGATAAAGCATCAGCATTAGTATTTTGTTTGCCGCTTTTATAAATAATTTCGAATTCATATTCTTGTAATCTAAGTCTCCATCGCGTCAGTTTACTGTTTGGATCTTTAAGTTGAAATAACCATTGTAAAGGTCTATGATCTGTGTAAATATAGAACTTTTTACCGTATAAATAAGGTCTAAAATGTTTTACTGCCCACAGTATTGCTAGAGGTTCTTTTTCTATAGTACTATATCTTGTTTCCGTATCCGTGAGAGTACGACTTGCGTATGCTACAGGTTTATCGGTTCCTATTGTTCCTTGCGATAATACGGCTCCTAACGCTATGTTTGACGCGTCTGTGGTCAATATAAATGGCTTTGTAAAATCCGGAAATTGAAGCAAAGGTGCGTCATCAACAAATCCTTACATGTTTGAAATGATTTTTTATATTCCTCGTTTGGATCGATTTTTATGTTCTTTTTAAGACAGTTTGTCATGGGTTTAGTTATTTTTGAAAAGTCTTTAATGAATCTTCTATAATATCAGATTAATCCCAAAAATGATTTTATTTCTTTCGAAGTTTTAGGAAGTGGATAATTTAATACTGCATGAACCTTATCTTCGTTTGGATTTAAACCTTCTTTTGTAATAGTAAGTCCTAGATATAATACTTCTTTTCTTAAGAATTCTGATTTATCCAATTGGACTTTTAAATTGGCTTCTCTTAGTCTTTGAAAAACTGTTCTTAACTTATTTATGTGCTCGTTCAAGGTACGTGAGAAGATAATTATGTCATCTAGCTAAATTAAACAATGTATGCCTTGTAATCCTCTTAATATGCTATCCATAGCTCTTTGGAAGGTGGCTGGTGCTGTTTTTAGGCCAAAAGGGAGGCGTAAAAATTCATAATGACCAAATTGAGTACTAAATGCTGTCTTCTGTCTGTCGGCTTCGGACACTTCTATTTGATGGTAACCGCTTGCCAAGTCTAAGGTACTAAAATAAATACTGTTGCCTAACTTATCGAATAAATCGTTTATATTAGGTATAGGATATTTGTCATCACATGTAATTTCATTTAATTTTCGGTAATCTGTAGTAGATTGCGATATTTTTGTTCACCAGTAGCATCTAATTTCTTTGGTACTAAGTGAACTGGAGCACTCCAGGGTGAGAAACTATTTTGTATAATATTATCATGTAATAAATTATTAACTTGATTTTTAATTTCTTCGGCCTGTACGGGTGATTGTCGATATGGTTTGACATAGATAGGATCATCGTTCTTTGTACGTATAAAGTGTTTTATCTCATTGGTAAATGATAGTGGTATACCTTCGCAATAAAATATATCTTTATATTCCTCACATAATGAAAATATTCTTTCCTGTTCTTCAATGTTCATATGATCAAGTCTTAATGTGTTTAAATTTTCTTTTAATAATATTTGATTTATTGAATTATTTGATAAATAATTCACTGAATAACAATTATTGTTTAATTCCGAAATTTTCAATGGTGCTGTTAAAGTTAATATCAATTCTTTGTTGCTTGTATTTTGAATAATAGTGTGAGCAAAGCCTTTATAACATGTCACTAGGGCACTGGGCATTCTAACGTGATCTTTAAATTCTTTGTACTCTAATACACCTTGACCATTGTATAAGTCGGTGGGCACGCTTACTTTCGATTCGCTTCGCGGCGATAAGCTTATGTTAATGGGTGTAAAGCTATTGCTTTGACGTTGAAATTTTATAGGTATAATGGTGTTCTCGGTTAAATTAAATGTTGAATTAAATGTTGTTGAAAACATGCAACTAGTTTTTCTAATTATAATGTTTAACAAGTTCACCAACAGCTTTCAATCAACTTTAAAAACGTTTATTTGCTATAAATACATAATTATATACTAAAAATTTTTACATTATAAAATATCGTTTAAAAATATCCTCCTTGTCACTGCCGACTGGGAAGGTTCCCAGAATGCTCGCTGTGATGGATGGCGATACTTATTCTTTGGGCCAGAAAATAGCCAGCCTTCTGGTCCTGAGAAGCATCGATTAGGCGTTTAGCAATGTCTCTTTAATGGCAGCGAGCACTCGGACCCCATGACCCCAGTGTATCAACCCCAAACGGCGCAAATATGTAATCGGCGTTCGGCCGGTAGGATCCGTTGATGTCCTCCAATAAGATGCTTCCGTAGACGGGTCGCTCCGGGTCGATGCAACAGAAGCGCCGGCGCGCGGCGACAGCATCTGGTTGCCCAGCAAACTCGCGGAGTCTCTTCAAATAATTGGCTAATACTAAGCCCCGAGGTAGTTCCCGGTTATGCGGGAACACTAAGTTATAACACTTTTATTGGTTGCTGCTCACTTTGTATTTTTTCACCGAGCTGATCATGAATTATTTACTTGTAGTCTACCTTTCTACCCTATGCTTTGATTTGTGTAACTTCTCTTCCTTTCTGATGTATGATATTTATCTTGTAAACTATAAGGTCTGCTGGAAGAGCTGTCATTTTTGACTTAAGTACGCCTTTGTGCATGTTTTAAATATATTAATGTGATGTTTGTTTTCTTCGATGTACAAAAAGTATAAATAAATAAAAACAACATAACAACAACAAACTTAAAAATTTAATAAAAAAAAACAGTCGAATTGAGAACCTTTTTGGAAGTCGGTTGAAAAATAAACATACATACATACATAAATATAATCACAGCCATTTTCCCGAGGTAGTAGGCAGAGGTAATACACCCATATTGCTAGTAGTTTTCTTGTTTCTACGTTGTATGAATACAAATAGAAAATCAACAACCATTCTGTAATCAGAAATTATATTATATAGACTTCCTTCAGTGTGGACTCAGAGCATTAACCAACCGGAGACGCCACTAACACACATATCCCGCTGCCAAAGGTATGAGACCGCGGGTCATGCCCGTTATATAAAACTAGTTGCTGCGCTTTCGGAGCCATTCCCGTCGCACGGCTCACTGAGTTCACTCCTCCTATTAAAATGCCGAGTTGCTGTGTATTTTGATGTAAAAAGCTATCAGTGACCTCAAATAAACAAAAGGATAACATTACCTTTCACCTGTAAGTATTATTTCGTTCGAATATTATCAATTAATTCATTAAAATACCAAAAATCTAAAAAAATAATGCTAATCGACAGTGTTACCATTTTATGAACGACAATCTAATCTGGGGTAATTTTTAAGCTAAGTTTTCTTATCAATTTAATTAATTTTGTACTAAGCTTAATAAGATTTTATACAGTATATTTTTAGTTACGTGTTGAAAGGTATTTTTACGATATCGAATAAGAACGAAGGGATTGTTGTTTAAAACAATACCTAAGTCATATCTTCAATTAATATAAAGAAATATTTATTTTTAATTACAGCAACATAATCTAGTTTTTCAAAACCCTGTAAATATTACTAACATTCAGTTTAATAATAATAATAATAAAACAAAATCAAATCAAAACAGTCACATTTTTTTCTTGAGGAGCATTTACTAAAATATTTTACCTTTAATCTACAATAATACAAAAATATCATTCAAAACATAATAAAAGTACAAATATATATCTATAACAAAAAAATCAGCATGAAGAAAATCCGGAAAAAACACAAACAAATATTTTATAAATTATAGTACACTTTGACACATTATGTCAGTGTAACAAACTGAAAATGATAATATGAAAATAAGATGATAATCAAGAAAAAATATAATGTTGACCAGAGCTGGCGCCAAAAAAGCACAATTACCAACCCCGGACTTGTCGCACAGCTCCGCCTTACAGTCGTCGACAACTGTGACTACTGGTGAGGCGTCGAGCTCAAGCAGCGACGAGTTTTTCTCTCCGCCGACGTCGCCTCTACCTGTACGTCGGCAGGGGAGAGGCCGGCCACCGACTGGCTTGGGACCCCGAGGCCCTCCGGCTTCGATTACGGACCCCGCTACCGGTGGTAATGTGCACCGCATTCGATGGAACTTCGGTATGAATGAAAACGTGATGCGGGCATATTTTGTGGCTACAGAGGGGGGAACTAACCTCACTGCGTACCGTGTTCGCATGCTACCTCTGTTTCAGGTACTTGAACCAGATGTCAACGTATCGGCACAACGCCTATCGGATCAGGTGCGCGCCATACAACGCTGTCACCTGTTGGATGACGCTACACTTGAAAGGCTACGCTTAGAAGTGTGTAGTGGTATCACGCCTTCTTCATTGCAACCATTACCTGTGCCATTACAAAGTAACCGTAATGAAAGAACGCAAGAAAACATCATCTCACATGTTGGTGAAGAAGTGAGTGATGCTGCTATACCTGTAAGTACTCAATACAATGAGGAATTAAGGAGCGCTTTGGAGCGAGCGATTGGTGAATTTCAATCTGTCCCTATTGAGTGTAGACCGCGGCTTCCGCGTTTGCCCACACATAAAAAAAACGTCGGCGCTAGTGTGTGCCCTAGACTCGATGTTAACATCGTTTTTTAACAACTGCAGAAACATTACTGATGCCCATTCCATTCTGTACTGTGCAGCTGTTGCAGTATGTCGAATAGCTGGTGTTAAATTTTTTAAACAAGAAACAGCTATTCGACCAAAGCCTGCTGTACCAGCTTGGCAGTGCAGAATTGAACGGCGCATCAACGAGGCTAGGGTGCTCATTGGCAAGCTACACTGCTTCAGGACGGGCAATACACGCCCGAGAGTCATGCGCTTTGTGACCCGTGCATTCGTGGGAACTAATATTAGGCCCTGTGAATACTCTGTTCGGGTCACAGAGCGCATCGATTACCTGAAGCAGAAAGTTTATGCGTGGGCGAACCGCATAAGGCGGTACAAAAAAAGAGTGGACAGATACACTCAGAATCGCTTGTTCCAAAAAAATGAGAGGTGGGTATATAGAGGGTGGGAGCGACCTAACTCGGATGTGACTGATGGGAGTCTACCTGATGCTGTTTCTACAGTTAACTTCTGGAAAAGCATCTGGTCGACGCCCGTCAGTCATACACAGGATGCGTGGATTAGGGATGTTGAGCGGGCGTGTGAACCAATTCCAGCTATGGAACCTATAACCATATCTGAAGAAGATATTGGTTGTGCAGTTCGTTCGTTGCCAAATTGGAAATCTGCTGGACCGGACGGACTGCACAACTTTTGGTTAAAATGGTTCCGTAGCTCACACGCTTGCTTGGCATCTTGCTTCCAGTCATCCCTTGAGTCATCGTCGCTTCCAGCTTTTATGACTACCGGAGTAACCCACCTCCTATACAAATCTGGTAGTACCACAGACCCCAAAAATTATAGACCTATAACTTGTCTACCTACCATATACAAACTTTTTACATCCATCCTGAGAGTAAAAATATATTCACATGTACAAAACAATAACATCTTGTCAATCTCTCAGAATGGATGTAAAAGTGGGGCACGTGGTACGAAAGAGCTCCTTATTATTGACATGGCTGTTTGCCAGCAGGTACGCCGCAACCGAAAGAACCTTGCGACATGCTGGATTGACTATAAGAAAGCGTACGATTCTGTGCCTCATACATGGCTTCGGAGGGTGCTAGAGCTGTATAAAGTTGATGCAACTCTATGCACCTTTTTGGGGTCATGTATGAGACAATGGAGTATGGTTCTTGTTTATCCAGGGTGTCGTCAGGTTCTAGGAGGTGGTGTACCAATAGGGATTGAAAGAGGTATTTTCCAGGGTGATAGTCTGAGTCCGTTGTGGTTTTGTCTAGCACTAAATCCTCTCAGTACGTTACTAGAGGGTTCAGGGTTAGGCTATCGGATGCGCAGAGGGGGTCAAATTTTGTCCCACCTTTTTTACATGGATGACCTAAAGTTATTTGCCCCTAATGGCCCCGATTTGATGGCTTTGCTAAAAGTTACTGAAACTTTTAGTAAGGCCATCAGTATGGAGTTTGGGGTAGATAAGTGTGCGGTCATGCATGTAAAAAGGGGCGGGATTGTGGAATCTGAAGGAGTCAATCTTTCAGATTTCACACGATTTGGGTCGCTCTCCGCAACCGAAACCTACAAATATCTAGGTATGTCTCAAGCTCTGTGTATTGCTGAGACTGACATGAAACAGAAGTTGCAGGATCGTTTCTTTGGCCGCCTGAAAAAAATACTGAAAAGTCTTTTATCAGGCGGTAACAAGGTGCGTGCTGTCAACGGCTGGGCCATGCCAGTCTTAGTTTACTCTTTTGGCATACTTAGATGGACTCAGACGGAGTTAGAAGCTCTGGATAGGAAGGTGCGTTGTCTATTGACTTCATATCGAATACACCACCCACGTTCGTCAGTAATGAGGTTGTATATACCACGGAAATGTGGGGGTCGAGGATTTTTAAATGCCAAGACTCTCCATAACCGTGAGATATGCAACCTTAGAGAGTATTTCCTACAGGTGGACGTGGATGTGCATCGAGATGTTGTGGCAATAGACAACGGACTGACCCCGCTGTCCCTTGCGAAAGAGAACTGGCGCAAACCTGTAATATTAAGTGTATCTGATCGGAAGGAAATATGGAAGAGCAAGGAACTGCATGGTCGATTTTATCGGGCTCTTTAGAGCCCGATAAAATCGGGATACATCGGGCCCATTTATGGGCCCGATGTTGATTCAATAGCATCGGTATCCTGGTTACGATTTGGTGATCTCTTCGGAGAAACTGAGGGTTTTATCTGTGCAATCACTGACGAAGTCGTGATGACGAATAACTATCGGAGATTTATTGTCAAAGATGGGACGCTAGACATCTGTCGGGCATGTCATCGTCCCAGAGAATCTTTAAGACATATTATCTCTGGTTGTTCCCGTCTTGCGAACGGTGAGTATTTGCACAAACACAACCAAGTAGCCAGGATAATCCACCAGCAACTTGCTCTAAAGTATAATCTTGTCGACGTGGAGGTACCTTATTACAAATATGTGCCCGACCCAGTTCTTGAGAACGGTCATGTCACATTGTATTGGGATCGATCTATTATCACTGATAGGACTGTTATAGCTAACAGACCTGATATAGTGATAATGGATCGATTAAAGCGCCTTGCAGTAATTGTCGATATCACTGTGCCACATGACGAGAATCTCGTGAAAGCAGAAAAAGATAAACAAATTAAATATTTAGACCTAGCTCACGAGATTGTCGACATGTGGGATGTGGATTCGGCGATTATTGTTCCGATAGTCGTATCTGCGCATGGTCTAATAGCCAAGAGCCTCGACCTCCACCTACAGAGGCTCGCGTTAGGCAGCTGGATCAAGGGCTTGATGCAGAAGGCGGTTCTGTTGAATACGGCCCGTATTGTGCGGAAGTTCCTGTCTTTGGAGCCCTAACCACCGGTAGCTTGGTCCCTGTACCCGATGCCGGTGGGTTACTGTTTTTTATATTTTTAAATGTATTTTTTTATAAATCTATTTAAAAATGTAATAAATATGTGTTAAGTGTTAATAAAGAGAATAATAATAAAATAATAATAAAAACTTTATTTCAGACCAGAGATCCAATTGTGTTAGTAACATAAACCTTAAGAGCTATTGTTAGTTAATCTTAATCCTAGTACCTACATAATATAATCCGACTGACACTCTCCGACACTCACCTCACTGCATGTAGTTCCACCCAATTCCTGAGCATCGGTGAGTCCCACCGGTCAGCCAATACACACAAGATGCTGTTGGAACTGGATCGCAGCCGTTCAAGCATGGAGGCAGCACGCTTTCGCATTATTGCGGCAAATCCATCGATGCTTGCCTCTGCAAACATACCTGACGCACTGCAGAACCGTGGTAGTCCCATCAGCACCCTGTAGGCATTGTTATACTGGACTCGCAGATCGCTGTACGTCCGCCGCGTGCAGTTGACCCATAAACTGCACGTGTAGAAGGACTGGCAGTATGCTTTGAAAAGTGTCATTTTAACTTGATCACTACACCGTGCAAATCTACGTGCCAACATATTGCACCGAACAGCCAACGACCTGCGCTCCCTTTCGATGTCCATGTCATCTCGCATATCGTCAGTGACCCAATGGCCCAAATATTTAAACTTTTTCGTTCTATTAATTAAAGCACCAGACAGGCGAATATCCGGCACATCATCATAACATTTATTGCCTGCCTTGAATACCATGAACTCACTTTTAGTTGGATTATATCTAAGCCCATGGGTCACAGCGTATGATTCACAAATATTTAGCAGTCGTCTCAGAGCACTGATCGAGGGGCTCAGCAGCACCATATCATCCGCGTAGCTGATATTATTAATACAAACCCCGTCAACATGACACCCAATCCCGGTTCTGCTGAGCTCCCCCATCAGCCCATCCACATACAGGTTGAATAGGCGAGGAGAGGCCAGCCCGCCCTGCCTCACTCCGCACCTCAGTCTGTACTCATCCGAGAGAGTGCCGGACCATCTTACACTATTTCTCTGATTGTTGTACCAATGCTCCAACACAGACACTATCTCCTCAGACACCGTTGTATTACGCAACTTTTCCCATAGTATATTATATGACACAAGGTCAAAAGCCTTGGAAAGGTCAAGGTAGCAGGCATACACCGGTGTTTGCCGTGATGTATAATACTGGACAGTCTGCTTGAGAGCCAGGATCGCAGTTTCCGTTGAAAGACCAGCCCTGAAACCAAACTGTCCATCACTCAATCTAATATGCTCCCCCAGGTGTCTGTCAATCAAACTGTCCAGAACCTTGGCTATAATCGTAGCCAGGGAGATCGGCCTATAGTTGGAGACATCAGAAAGATCACCAGTTTTATTTTTGGCTATTGGTATGACCACTGTTCGCATTAGTTTATCAGGCAAATAGGAATGATTTAAACACAAGTTAAAAAACATGGCCAGTACTCTTGGCAAATGCACACCTGCATACCTCAAATGCTCAACGCTGAAACTGTCATGACCCGGAGATTTTCCTCTGACCATACGCTTCAACACGGAGGCCACATCTTTAGCGGTAAATCTTACACTTAACTCCGTGTCAGATGCCCCAGCGCTGGGCATCATTGGCTCCCGTGGACGGTGACCCAGTGGAGATTCCACTCTAAAATGTCGCAGAAAAACATTTGCTATGTCCCGGGGTTCATGTAACCCTCCTACACTCACTGGAAGAGTAGGCCTATCATTATTTTTACATAGTTTCCAAAAGTCTTTAAAGTTTTTATTGGCATGCTTTTCTGCAATAATATTCATTTTTATTTGTAGCTCATTATTTTGACACCATTTAAGTTTGGATTTAAAAATCCGCCTTGATTCGCACATATCATCATATACCTGACCTTGAAGAGGTTTATTACATAGTAACCAAGTTTTATATCGGAGTCGGGCTCTCTCGTGAGCGCTTCGCACATGCCTATTCCACCCAGTAACGCGACCAGCTTTACGCTTGGAGTTCACAATACATGCATTTTCAGCTGCCTGAGAGAGTACTGACACGATCTTGTCATACATTTCATTTAAGACTATTTTATGTTCGGGGTTGTCACACATTTTATCAGCACAGGACACAAAAACCGTGGGCAAGTCAATGTCCCTCAATTTAGAATGACATAAGTCGGTATAGAGATTAGTCTGCACAATTTCACGGTCACCCCATTTAACTCTGTCAACAAAATTATCTGACAAAGATACTTTAGAATTTAATAAGATAAAATTACACTGTAATACAATAGGTAAGTGGTCAGACCAATAGTTATCATAAAGTACCGAACAATTTACAACGGACTGCTGTGCTGCCTCAGTCAGTACACAGTGATCCAGCCAACGCAAGCTACCGTGAACATCGCTTACAAAAGTATGTGTATTGCTAGGTAACAACTGCATATCTATACATGACCACGACTGCTCAGTACAGAAACTTAACAATTCAGTTGAAAACAACTCACCAGGGTGTGCGTTAAAGTCACCAAGCACAAATACAGATTCCACATTTTGACTCACAATTATGGCATTAATTTCACTTAAACACTCTGTGAACAATATTAAGTTGTCTCTGGAATCTGTTGGCATGTACACAGTTATAATCAAGGCCGAACTGTCGCCCACTGTAACCTTTATAGCCGCCAACCGTGCACTATTACAGTTCACTAAAGCAACCATTGGGAAGGTTGTTCTTTTCCAAAGTATGGCCACACCCCCAAAACTGCGTCCTCTTAGTACCCCAGCAGATAAGTCCACAGCACTAGTACCCGTGTAGCTAAATTCACTGTCGATGCCGCCAAGGTACCCGATCTCATGGGGTAAAAGCCACGTCTCCTGCAGACATACAATGTGTGCAGTTCGGCACAACTTTCTAACACATTCCACTGATCTTTTGACATTTTTACAGTTGAAACTAACTAGGTTTACTTTCTCCATTAGTCCACTTTAATATCCTTCGCGTCACTCTGTTCTCCTTTTTCACTACCTTCTTCATATTTACGCCTATTAAAGTAAATAAACTTTCGAAAACGTATTCCCTCCGGCCAGAAACAATCGTCCAGAAACAACGGTAACTTGGTGTATGGTACAAAGAGTTTGTATGCGTCGTACGACTTTCGAGTTATCATATTTATTTTCTTTAGTGACACCGTTATACTGGTTTTCTGGTAGATGTAATCGATTATATCACCTTCACTAGTCCCCTTGTCAACGTTATTTATAAATAGCGGGATTTTATTGTCTGCTGCCTTGAATTTCGACGTTGTTTACGCTTTTCCTTTCGATCCCAATAATCGATTAGCTAATCGTTTATTTTGTACCTTAATCCATTCCCCATCGGGCTCCACATGTTTCCAATTTCCACTGTCAGCTACCTTCGACGCAAAAGTTTTTGACTTGGGGCGGTCATTAGCGCATATGTCATTGTCATCGGTCGTCAAGGTCACTTCTTGTGATTGAGTTACTTGCGGTACAGAGACGGCGCTATGGACCTTAGACAGGTACGACCGAGACAGCTCGTTTGTGCGAGTTCCATTGCATGCACCTGGTTCGGATGTTGTACTTCGATTTTGACGGTTTGGCGTATTGTTCAAATCACTGATATTTTCTTCGATGTGGGGTAATCCAAACGGTCCACTGTCCAAACAAAAACTATCCAGTACTTTGCTACTACCTCTTTTTCTATTCACATTCAGGTCGAAATTATTAACTATTGATGCATGTTTCAGATTGTTCACTTCGTCTTTAATTTCGTCTAACTGTGATTTAGTAACATAGGATTCACGCAACGTAGTAATCTCTCTCTGCATAATCAATAAATCTTTCAGCAATTTTGTCACGTCTATGTGGTCAAAGGTAATCGGGGGCAATAGCTGTAAATTTTTTGCCACAAATATAGGAACCTGTTCAGGATCGGTTTGCTTGAAAAGGGACACTATATCATAGAGGTCACGATTCGCTTTACCAGTTCTTTTACGTACTATGTTCCTGTGTTTCGTAGAAACAGCACTAAAAAGTAGATTTTTTGGCTATTTCTATGTCCGCGGTTGTAAAAGCACTGGCACACAATCGTACTAAACTTTCCTCATCCATTACATCCAGTTTGTTTTGGATGAAAACTAACACTTCACTAATAACAAGATTGCAGTTTTTACATTTTACTACAAATATTGGATAGAAACAGGCGTTACTTGGCGAAAATCCATGACAAAACAATGGTAAGTAAAAATTTTTTTAAGAAAAAACTTTTTAGCATTAATTAATAGCATTAATTTTTCGCAGAATCAAAAGGACAACAAAACGTCGACAATTGTTTCGCCTCTAAACGAGGCATTATCAAGACTGTCTCAGAGAGAACAGCCTCGTTTAGAGGCGAAACAATTGTCGACGTTTTGTTGTCCTTTTGATTCTGCGAAAAATTAATGCTATTAATTAATGCTAAAAAGTTTTTTCTTAAAAAAATTTTTACTTACCATTGTTTTGTCATTTTACTACGTTAGTAGCCATTTTGAAACAAGTCGTCACTACAAACTACTACGTACGTGCGCACGCGTGCTTTCGTCACCGATGCGATGACGCGACTGATTAATGGCTCCTCTGTTTGCTGAGATAATTATGTACACATAAGACGTTAATAATATGTCAAAATAACATTTATTGTCATTATGTTGGAGCACTAATATAGCCTTTCAACCGATAGTAGCAATGCACACAGACATAATTCAAAAAAGGAGTATTATCTTACATTCGATAATAAAATATTTCGAAAAAATAAGCGATTTATTTTGTTGAAAGTTGCCACACTTTGATAGAATTAGAGCTGGGACAGCATAATCACCAATATCGATATTAATATTTCAGTACCATATTAAAAATTTTATAAATGTAAATTTTTAGCCATTATTTTTAAAATTGCCAAAAGAACTAGTACTTCGTACCGCTTGGGTTCAATTTTGTGGGAACCATGTTTCGTGGGTTCCTAAACGGACGAGTACAATTTGCTCACAGCATTTTAAAAGTTCCTGTTTTATAATATACTTAATCAAACAATAAGAGAAAATTGATTCAGGGCGCTGTACTAACGTTGATATTATTTTACTAGTTCCTGATTTTCAGCTTAGTAGTTAACCCTACTAATATTAGGTATACATATGGAATTGGCGTTTTATATGGAGAAAGAAAAACAATTTTTTTACAGTTTTTTTATTTAATCAATCAAAGTTTGTACCGTTGTTAACTATTCACTTTTATAGGCAGTTCATTGATTCCTTTGCTGAAAAAGTTGCAGGAGCGAGAATCAACAAATCTTTGAAGTCGTTTTGTTTTGTACTGCCTCATCTGAATTGAATTTTTTTCCAATTAAGAAATCATCCAAATTCCGAAAAAAGTGATAATCAGTTGGAGCAAGGTCCGGGGAGTATGGTAGGTGATGGGGTCATTATTGCAACATTCCTTCTCTACTTTCGCGACCGTCTGTTGGTCTGGTGTGGTCTAGCGTTGTCCTGAAGCAGCATTGGGCTAGAGCAGTTCACCAATCTCTGCTTATTAACGGCTAGCTATGCTGGTTTTTGGAGATCAAACTGGCCAGTTTATAAAACGCCAATTTCATATAGAAAGACCTAATATTATAAAGGCGAAAGTCTGTATGGATGTTTGTTACTCTTTTACACAAAAACCATTTGTAGGTAAATATTGACAATTTACAATAAAAGTATTAAATAAAATAAAAAACCTTTTATTTATCGCTTATTTAAAATTAATATAAATAATTAACCTATTTATTGTTAGTTTGGTACCCGTATTTCATACGAGTCGGGTCCAACGACTGATTAAAATAACTCTAATAGAATTTATTTTGGACAACTTTTGGTCATTTTAAAGTGCTCAATTTACAAATACTTACAAATTATTACCAAAACCCCTGTACGCCTCATTAAAGAATGCATATTCTATTTAATAAATATAATGAATATCTTTTTTTTTTTTTTTTTTTTTTTTATATTTGGTTCGCCAAATTGACGCCGCCCGCCTGGTGGTAAGTCGTGACGACGTCTAGCGATTGTGGGCCACTCTCACAGCACACATTACTATTGAGAGTGGCCCTCAACTTGACGACCTACTGATGTGCCTCTTCACGCTCCGCTTAAAGAACCCAGGATTATATGTGGGAGGAAACACGTGTACAGGCAGGGCGTTCCAGGCCACTATCGTTCGGCAGAGAAACGAACGTTTAAAACGTTCGGTTCTCGCGAACATGCTATCCACTGTGTGGGGGTGGCATCTCTGCCCGGCACGAGTCGTTCGGGATCGGAAGGAAGAGGGTGGGATCAGATTGAAGAGCTCTTCAGAACACTCGCCGTGGTAAATACGGTAGAATGCGGCCAAGGAAGCTATTGTTCGGCGCTGAGCTAGCGGCTCAAGGCTTCCCGTTACCTCCGGACAACCAATAATACGGATAGCCCGTCGCTGCATAGCGTCGAGAGCGTCCAGCAGATACTTCGCGGAGCCGTCCCAGAGGTGAGAGCAGTATTCGACGCAGGGTCTAATCTGCGTCTTGTACAGCAGACACCTCTGGTCCGGTGTAAAGAATCTCTTTACCTTATTCAGTATTCCTAGTTTCCGCGAAGCTAGCCCTATACATCTTTCGATGTAGTTTTTATTATTGAGCTCTCGACGAACGTCTATGCCAAGGATATCAAGGTTGTCCTTCATTGGTAATAATGCATTCTGAAGAGAGGGTAGGGGAAGGAAAGGGGATTTCTTCGCAGTAAATGCACACGCCTGTGTTTTGCGGGCATTGAACTCGACCAGGTTCTCGGTACCCCATTGAGAGATACTGTCGAGGTTACGGTCGAGATCAGCCACGAGTCGTCGTCTCTCCTCCTCAATCTCAGATCGCCCCGCCGTCGGACGAACCGAGTAACTCCCGTGCAGTGTGCTGTCATCTGCATAGCAATGAATGTTCCCGAGGGATAGCATATCATTGATATGCAGAAGAAAGAGAGTTGGTGATAGTACGGACCCCTGCGGTACCCCGGCATTCACTTGCAAGAAGCGAGAAGCCTGGCCATCGCAGAGGACCCGCACTCGGCGCTCGTTTAAAAAGCTGGCAATCCAGCTGCACAGTTGAGGAGGTAGACCATATGCCGGAAGCTTGGAAAGGAGCGAAGCATGCCAGACCCTATCGAAGGCTTTGGCGATGTCCAGGCTAATAGCCAAGGACTCGCCGTGCCTTTCCATAGCCCCACCCCAGACATGCGTTACGAATGCCAGAAGATCACCCGTTGATCGCTTTGGCCTGAAGCCGTATTGTCGATCATTGATTAGCGAGTGATCCTCTAGGAATTGCATGAGCTGCTTATTTATAAGGAGCTCAAGCACCTTGCAAATGACTGAGGTGACAGCTATGGGTCGATAGTTGCCTGGATCGGACCGATCCCCTTTCTTGGGGATCGGTTGTACGTTCGCCTCCTTCCAGACCTCCGGCACGAGCCCTGAAGAGTATGACAGGCGGTACAGACGCGTTAATACTGGAGACAACTCAGCTGCACATTTTCGTAGCACCACCGCCGGAATGCCGTCAGGGCCACTGGCTTTCCGCGTGTCGAGTGACCGCAGCACTGCCCGTACATCACATTGCCTGATAACAATATCAGGCATTGTGTGGCCACAGTTGGCGATGGCGGGGGGCTGCAGGCCACGGTCGTCGACCCGGGAATTGGCCGCAAAGAGGTCTGCGAGCATATCCGCTTTCTCTTGGGCTTTGTGAGCCAGTGTTCCATCTGGGTAACGCAGCGGTGGCAGCGAGGGCTGACAAAAGTTAGATTGCACGGCTTTGGCCAGTTGCCAGAATCCACGGCTGCCCGTGGGATGGGAAGTGAGCTCCTGACCAAGCCGCGCGACGCGCTGGGCATCCGCTCTCTTAAAGGCCCTCTTACTCGACTTTGTGGCCCGGTTGTACGCTGCTTTGAGGTGGCCCACGTTTGGGTCGCGCACAGCCCGGGCCCTGATCCAGGCGCGATATGCCGACTGTTTTTGTCGAACAGCTTTGGCACAATCTCGCCCGAACCAGGGACGGGCTCTGCGGATACTGGCGACATCAGTGAAAGGGATGTAATAATCCATCCCTAAACTGATCTCGCCAGCAATAGCAGAAGCACTATCCGAAGAAGCCTTTCCTACAAAGCAGCGCTGGCTCCAGGGGACGGACGCAAAATAATCGCGTAGACCGTCCCAATCCGCTGACGAGTAGTGCCATAGTCGTCGTGACGTTTGCACAGGACGTGCAGGAGGTGACACCTTCATGCCAGCGTGAACAACACAGTGGTCGGAACTACCCAGTGGGGCTCCTACCGAAACACTGTACTGGGCTGGGCGACTCGTCAGCAGTAGATCCAGCAGAGCGGGCGCGTGATCTGACCTGTCTGGTATCCGGGTGATCCCGCATACCATCTGGGTCAGACCGTGGGAGAGAGCGAACGCATGGGCGGCTCTACCCGCATGATCAGTCTTGAGGGACCCCAGCCATTCAATGTGATGGCCATTGAAGTCCCCCAGAAACACTAGGTCAGCGTTCGGGAACCGCACCTGCGCTTCATCAGCCGTCTCGCTGAGGTACTGGAAGAGCTTTGTTGTCTCAGAATCCCCTGTGTGGGATCGGTAGACGCACACGTAGATCTGGCTCATAGAGCCATGGTCTACGTGCAGCCAAAGGACGGAATTGGAGGGGTTCTCTAGGCAGCGCAACCGGCGGCAGCAAACATCCGCCCTAACGAACACGCACACCCCGGCTTTGTCTCGAAATTGTTCCTCGATGACATAGCCGGGGTAAGACAGGTAAGACGTGTCGTCAGGGCGGCGTATTTGTGTCTCCGTGAGGAACATCACAGCGGGCCGTGCCGTCTCAAGGTGGTGGTGGACGGTATCGAGGTTCGCATGGAGTCCACGGACGTTAGTGAACTCCACCTCGAAATGTGAAGTTGTGGGGTTTCCTAGGGCCGCTGTGTAACGTTTATTTCTTTTTTGTTGCACTGCCATTGTAGATTTTGAAGAAGAAGCGTGAAGACAGGGCGACATTTGGTGCAGCAGTAAGTGACAAAGCGCAGGGGCTAGCTTTGTCTAGAACCGTGTGGTTAGGTCGGAGCCGACCCGCCGGACGGAAGGGCTCCCAAACCCCCCTGATGCAAGGCCGCCGCTACCCCACACCGGTTACCACCCGGAGCGGCGATCCCACATCAGGATTATGCGCAACATGTGGGGCAGCCTCCTGGGGTGGTTGGCCCCAGGCGGGCCCCATGACTGTGTTGCGGGCGGCCGCGGCAACGCCGTTGCTAAGGGTCTCCCTGGCCGGCGAATCGACCCACACCACCCACACTAGACTCCGTTTCGCCCCCACTGGTCCCATGCCTGCTGCACCATACATCGCCCCGGGCCCGGCGGTGCAGCTGCTGAACCCCTAACGCAACCCAGCCTGGGCTGGGTTACTTGGGGGGCTTTAGCACAGCTGCACGGTGGTACCCCCCCGGACCAACACTGTTGTACCACCTGGTACCCACGTAGGGGCCGAAGCCACTCCATAGGTACCGTAAATTAACGAGCCTCGTCCGTTTATCAGCAGGTGCGCCACTAGCAGGTGAGGTCGCTGGGGCCCTATAGATGTTGGTAGAGCCCCTTTGCACCCAAAATATTATATAATATCATTTTAATGACGTTATAATACGTAAACAAAGTCATCACATATGATAATTATCTTCACGCATTTGAAACACCAAAACATCGATACATAATATCGACATAGTCAAGCTCTAGCTTGTTTACATTAATGAGATGTCACTGATAGAGGTCCCTGTGTGTGAATGTGAGTGTGTGCGTATAGTTTAAATTAGTGTTCAACATTTTTGTTGTGTGAGTACATAGCGACGTGATTCAAAAATGCATTAGTAGTTAACAATTAAATTAGAGTGCGTCCCCCGTCTCCCGCTGAAAGTGGCAGACTTTTGTTTGTACAAAATAGCGCGTGTCTCTTCTCCCAGACTGGGCATTTGAAAATTCTTTCTATAGCTCATAAATGCTAAAATTGTTAACAATAATTCCCTGGTTACATAACATTATAACCAACGTTACGATAAATCTGTGGGATGGTTTAATTAAATCAAAATCTTTTGAAGTTGATCTCAAAACGGTTTCGAACCTGACGATGACATTTTGCGAAAGTGACGTTCTGCGTCAAGACCCTTAAAATTAAACTTAACCCGATTCAGTGAAGCAGACTGTCCAAGATTCAAACATCGCACCAAACTTACCAACTGGGTCAAATCTTTAAAATCAAAATAAGCTTCTATGTACAGTGCGTTACGGTTTTAAAATGAGATTCTATAGAATTTGTCATCATCCAATGAGCTGTTTCTCAACCTAGTTGAGGTTGGCTTTTCAGTTTAACTGCGAAGAAAGAAGAATCGGCTGTACTACGATATTTTCCGTGAAGACAGATTTGTCAGATTGAGTCAGATTTCTTTAGGGCTCCAACTACCCGTAACAACTGCCATAGATGTTCGTATAGCAACCGGGATTGATGGCTTAAAATATGCTAAAACTTAAGGCATTGTAGCACTTGTGTAAGAGTTCAGAAACTTTTGGTACAGACATTAAATTGGTTGGTAACAAATATCACAAGTATTAACACAAATCTATACAATTGTAGGCATCTGTATAGGTACAGAATAAGGAATAGTGCTCCTGGTTAGAATTTAAATTTCCAACTCGAAGTCTCTTTATTTTGAACCAACCGTTTTATCGAAGATAACTATTAGGCCAAATAACATTACACTACGACATACAACTGTTGCAAAAAACGCGTAGAATACTTTGGGATCGGAAGAGTTTGTTGACCACGGGACCCAAATAACACATATTTCTGAAATTTCCTGCGTTTTCATCACAAAGCAACCGAATTTCGGACCTGTGCTGCGGTTGTTTTTATCAACAAACTCTTCCGAGCGGTAAGACCAGGGGGCAAAATGTCACCTAACCACCAAATTCCATATTCAATCTCCATCCATATTTCCCTATCCGAGATTGATAATTCCATCAAATCCTGTCAATGTCAAATGGGAATTGTATGAATTATCAATCCCGGATAGCAAAAATACGTATCGAAATTACATATTGAAATTGGCAGTAAGTCGCTTACTCACACTAGTATTTTCTAGTTCATTAAATATCGAGATAAATGAAGCCTCATCATAACACTTTTGATTAATCTTGACGGATTTATTAAATTGAATTTGGTAAGCTATTTTCTCGCCCGATTTGTTTCTATGCAAATAGTATTAATACTGCAATTACCGTCGGTAATTGCGTGTCTGTTATCTAGTGAAATGTAGAATACTCGTTCTTAGTATTATAATTATTAAGGTCTTAAGTAACAGCAAGATAATTATTATTTGTACTAGAAATTTCGACTCGACTACAGAATTAATTACAGTATAACCTTCAAGCACTTAAATTTAAAATTACTGAAGAGGATTATTACTAGCTGACGCCCGCGGTTTCGCCCGTTTGACAAATTATATACTCAATCCATTGGTGAAAGCAGCATGAAAATGCAGTGCAGGTGCAGTACTTTTTGAGATTAATGATAAATAATACATATGTTAGGACAATTCACACAACGCCATCTAGTCTCAAACTAAGCAGAGCTTGTGATATGAGTAGTAGATAAACTGATATAAATACTAACGTACATTTTTTTTTGTATATACATACATAATTATACATAGGAAACACCCAGAATTCGGTACAAACGTTTGTGTCATCACACAAAGTTTGTCCCGACCGGGAATCGAACCAGACTCCGGCGTCGAAAGCGGATGCACTACTAACCAAGCCACCGAAGCAGTCAAAATAAAAAAAAAATATTGCGAACATACGCCCGCCGCGGAGGAATTTGTTTTATAAATGTAGGTAGGTAGCGATAGTGATGTTTTAAGAAGTAGTTTAAGCAACTTTTTATACCGTAAATGTGTTTCGGTGGAATTTGTGAACTATGCCACGCGACCGAAGCTTAATCCATCTGGTTTATTAATAAGTTCCTACCATGGACATTTTTTTTACTAGTTATCGTGTTCTATAAAAGTATTAAGATATTTAGTGTTCTGAAAAGCTCTTGAACCTAATCCCACCGTCTCCTTTACGATCGATCCGGAACAACACGTGCCACTCTCACACAGTAGAATAAATCGTACAATCCATGGTTCTTCAAGCGAAGTGTGAAAAGGCACATCCACACAATATCCTACTTCAGGGCCACTCTCGATTGTATTGTGTACTACGAGTATAAGAGTGGCCCACAATGGCTAAAATCGTTAAAAAACACAGTGCTTGTTAGAACTTCAGGTACTTAATTAAAAATTACATACGTTTTTGTATTACTTGGGTAATAAATAAGCACACGGTTGGTGGTAAATTGAAGTATCCGACCTTGACCTAGAGACGCGGAAATTGGCCTCCGGATTTTTCATTAATCCGAGCGAAATAGCACGCATTCGACGTTGAAATCAGGTAAGCAGGTGGTGATTTTCATATTCGTGCCAATATGAGTATGGCTCTATGTGCGCTTAAAAATGTGCAAATTGAATCGTGGTTAAATATAAATTAATTCGATAACTTTTAGTTCATTCATCGTTGCAAACATCTAGTCTTTCCTCTTTATGGTATTATAGAAATAAATTAAATACTAGACACTTGAAAGATCGTAAATATTTCAAAAAATTATTACTGAAAATTTTCGTGAGTTTGCCGCTTATGGTTTATGATAATTGATGAAAATTTAAAGAAAATAATTTTAGCCTGTTTTAAGAAAAAAATCAAAACTTTGTTTTGTTTTGCAGGTTTACACTCCTTAAGCTGGCCATGAAAAAATATGTAAATATGCTTCTCAGTCAACTGTCCCACTATTAAAATACACGTTCGTGCTAAATTTGCGCAAAATCGGTCTAATGGTTCAGACTGTAACGCTCCGTACATATAGTATATACATCATCATTTCAGCCGATTGACGACCACTGCTGGACATAGTACATAATATACATACATTTCTCAGAAATCCCTGTTTTCGACTCAACCTAAGGTTTTAGTGAGTACTTCAAATAGTTATTTTATTATCTATCTCAAGAAATTACCATGCAAATTACAACGAAATATATCACAAAGGTCCAATAAATCCTACAAAATTCATGCAAATCCTCCAGAATTCGGTTCATAATATCCAATTATTCCCTGATCGGACTCGATCCAGAGGTTTTAACATAATTAGCTAAATTTGAATGTAGAAACTCGGGAGTTGCCTACCTCCCGAGTTTCCAATACGGATTGTAGATTATTGAATTTTCGTTTAAAACGTTATAATCCAATTTGTACAACGAGCTTTACAATAGTTTGGATTTGTATTTATAGATACCATAATATATTAAATATCTCGATTCTGTATCAGCTCAATAGTCACTTGTGGCGAAATATCCCTTTTATAACAACGGACTCTGGAAATTAAAAAAGAAAAATTCAGAGGTAAATGTCATAATGCCCGGTGACGACATGCGAAAATGTCTTTGAGAAACTGAAACACAGAAATGTATAGTTCCATTATTTACAAAAAGCATAAAAAAGAATATTGGTTCATAAGTCATGAACCTCCTTAAATCCAGAAACCATGACACGAAAATCTTCCATAAAATTCCACCTCCAATACAATCTGAAATGAGCATGCCGATAATAAAATAAAGGATATAAAACGATACCAGTACACAAAAAGAAAAGAATATAAGGGTATCGAAGCGTATTTTATGAGGGTTTTCAAAAATATAAATGGCACACAAATCCTGTTCCCATATTGACACGTGAAACATTTACGAGCACCTGTAACTAGAGCACCTGCCCATCACCGGACGAGTTGTTTTTTTCTGGGTCGCCATAGTAAAGCTGACCGCCTGATGGTAATCCGTTGAGCCATTGGGAGCCACTCTCACAGCACACAGTACTACCGAACGTTGCCCTCAAGTTGGCCGCATGGTGATGTACATCTTCACGCTCCGCTTAAACAACCTAGAACTCAAGAAGATGAAAGAAGCAGTACAAAGGAATGATCTCTCAATGAGCTCCTGCTGACAGACGTACGAGGGTCTACTGTTACATGGAATCAAACTGCCTCGCTGGCGTAGTGGTATGTGTATGCGACTGCCGTCCCTGAGGTCCCGGGTTCGATTCCCGGTTCGAACCACATATTTGTGTGATCCACAAATTTATGTTTGTTTCGAAGTTTGGGTATTTTCTATGTATATTTAGTATGAATCTAGAAATCTATAAGTATGTTTATCAAAGAGAAGGAAATCTCGACACAAAACCCTTTACCAACCCGTCTGGTCAGCGTTGTTTATGAAGGCTGAATTCCCTCCTCTTTGGGGGAGGCCTATACCCATGAGTGGGCGTCAAATGGACCGAGATGAAGATGATAGTTTATGAAAACAAAAGAGCGACTTTCAAAAGCGTGGAACACACTGGTCCTTCACATCTTACGATGTCTAAAGGCGTCTCACGACGTCTGACGTATACGTTATCTTACGCGCTATGATACGAGTAGGTACTTTAAACGTGTGTGACAGTATCGTACGCATGGGATTGCATAAGAATACGCGAATCTGGTGCGGGGACGCGTAAGACAGTGTGGTGAGTGACCAGTGTCAGTATGTTTCTTATCATACAAATTGTTTAGACCAGATCCTGTTCAGATGTTATGATGCATGGTATACATCGCATGTGAAGGATAAGTTTTACCGTGTCTTAAAACCACCTCCTTTCGGAAATAAAGACGTGCTTTAGTGGTATTACTGTGTAAGAATTGGATTTATGGTCAAGTTGGTAGAAACCTATTTGAGACAGAGTTTTTTTTTAATAACTAGACATTGTGTTTACTGAAATAACGACAACGGTACATAACTCATAGTCAAGGAGCTTAAGCAAAAAAAAGGCTAATACTTAACACAACATAAATTTTCTCCTAACTTCCACAGACAATGAGAAAATACCCTACGAAAGCATTAAGTAAATCTTGGAAAGGGCGTTGTTTATATTCATACATTTATACTTTCTACCTAGTGTATGCCATGTATTTATGGCTCTTATATGGGTGCTTGAGTGATAAAATACAAAATTTGAGCATTTTGTTTCAAGTTTCCATGCTGCATGACTTTGAAATAGTTTAATACTAAAACTTTTATATTTTTTGCCCATTATCTAAAACGTGACCGTAAGTGTGTGGATGTCTGACTACCTATGTATAACATTTTACCTCACGTGCATAGTAAGACACTTATACGGGTGGAAGTTTACATATTACATAAACTATTTATCCATCTTATACACCAAACTTCGCAACTCACTTAGTAAACCCGAGGCGAGCCTATTGGCGTTTCAGGGCCCCGTAAATGTTGATAAGGCTCTTAGCACTACCACATACACTTGCACCTGTTATTCAGATAAAAAGGAGTTAGAATACAAACAGGAACATAATTTGTTTTGAATAATACTAATCAAACCAATATCCCACACAGCCACAAAATATCCAATCTGTACCGAAACCCAACCAAATGTGTAACAACGAGCAGACATAGTAGCAATATATAATACATATAACCGACCCTTAGTCCACGGGGCGGTGGCGGCGGCGAAATAAATTAAAACCCAATGGCAGGTTAGGAGATAGGTACTTCTAAGCGTCCCTTTAGGGACTTCATCAAATAATTTTGTAGATATCGGGTCTATAAGCAATAAAATTCTTTTATGAGATTTCTTTGTGAAAGATTTGGATAAGTTTTTAGGGTTCCGTACGATACGGGTAAAATGACTCCTCTGTCCGTCCGTCAGTCGATCTGTCACCAGGCTGTGTCTGATGAACCATGATAGTTAGACCACAGACAGTTGGAATTTACTTGGCTATAACAACTAATACTAAGAAACAGGATAAAGTAAATATTTAAGATTATTCCTGAGGATCCTCAAAGTTTTTTAGATAATGGCACGGAACCCTTCATGCGCGAGCCCAAATTCCACTTGGCTGGTTTATAGGATTGTGAACCTTAAGTATAAAACGTGAACCCTATCACTGAGACTTCGCTGTCCGTCCGTCCGGCCGTCTGTGTTGGGCTGTATCTCATGAACCGTATAGTTAGAAAGTTGAAATTTTTACAGATGATCTTTTCTGTTAGCTCTGTAACAACAACTTTAAAACAGAATATAATAAATATTTAAGGGGTGAAAAACGTGACTTTTTTTGTTACGGAACCCTTTGTACGCGAGTCTGACTCGCACTTGCCCGTTTTTTTTTGTTATATTTAAGAAAGGTATCTAAATACTATGACACTAAATTTTATAATAATTTACCTACTTACAATATTTACAAAATATAGTGCAAAAAGTTCATTCAGTCGTTGCCGACTGGGAAGGTTCCCAGAAAGCTGGCTAAATAACTGTTTAAAGTCCAAAATGGAGTCTATAACTGCGGGAACGGAGTGTAATAAAACTCCGTCTGTAAGGCTCTACTTTATATTTATTCGTAATCCACCCGTTCGATTACCACATTCCGAGAAGAAGGGCAAGAAACTCGGTAGGGTCATATTATAATATCTTACAAGTATTTTAACATATTAACAATACACTTACATATCTTAGTATAGAAGCAATCCTCACGGATCGACAACAGTCGATCCGTAACATCAAGTACATTCTTATGGTAATAATTTGTGAATAACACACTTGTAAATTCGTAGTCTAAACTGAACAGGAACTCCCTTTTATGCAAGTCCCAATGGTGGGAGTCGGCAGACATTGACAGTGTGTTTTTATATTTATCTACCCTCCCATCTTTACCCTCAACATATCATAATAGTAATCAGTAAAACCTAACACTCGTCCATCCTGACGACGTGTATGTCCTCATACACGTGTAGAGTAATGTAAATCTTAAACCTAACACTTGGTCAAATAAGAATTACAATATACATAATTATATACTAAGAACATTTACATTAAATCTTGGTCAAATTAGTTAAATTCAAATTCAAATTCATTTATTTCAAGTAACATGGACTCATATACATTAGCAATATTTAGGATATTTATTAAAGCCATAGTTAAGTCAACTATTGTATAATCAAAAAGTTACTACTGCTAAAACTTTTGAAGTCTCTCAGGTGGCTCCAACTTTTGGAGTTCCCTACATGGCTCGAACTTTTCGAGTCCCCTAAATGGCTCGAACTTTTCGAGTCCCCTATATGGCTCCAACTTTTGGAGTCCCCTACATGGCTCGAACTTTTCGAGTCCCCTACATGCCTCGAACTTTTCGAGTCCCCTACATGGCTCCAACTTTTGGAGTCCCCTACACGGCTCGAACTTTTCGAGTCCCCTACATGGCTCGAACTTTTCTTGTCCCCTACATGGCTCGAACCTTTCGAGTCCCCTACATGGCTCGAACTTTTCGAGTCCCTTACATGGCTCCAACTTTTGGAGTCCACTACATAGCTCGAACTTTTCGAGTCCCTTACATGGCTCCAACTTTTGGAGTCCACTACATAACTTCATTCAGATCTAAATTCGATGTCATTTAATTTCATAGCGTTTCTTAACTTGACTTAAACTTGTAATGTAACTCTGTATATGAGTGCCTTTACCCGAAATAAATGACCATTCTATTCTATTACTTCAACTTTTGAAGCTGCCTACATAGCTTCAACTTTTGAAGCTAAAACATTTGTAGCCTAATACTTAAGTACCATATCTCTTACATTCTCAAATTCTCACAAACAAAACTTAAAATAAAAATCTTTGTTCATCAAATCAAATCAAATCAAATACTCTTTATTGTACACAAAAACATAAACAAATATATACACATATTTTTAAAAAGAATGTATAACAGGCGGCCTTATTGCTAAAGAGCAATTTCTTCCAGACAACCTCAGGATGGAAAGAAAATTGTTGAAATTGATAGGGGTTGTGCACAATATAATATAAATATTATACATAAAAATAAAAGGTTTTACAAAGAGAGTAGATTGTATTGTTGGGTTTCTTCAATAAAATATGACGTGGGGGTCTTCAGGGATTTATTGGTTGTAATATTTTACAATGTTTTGTAATGTAATATATTTAATAATTTATATTAGTTACAAGTGCGTGTGATATGTTCAACAGCTAATTCCAGAGAGTCCGCTCCACAGATAGACCACATCTGTCATAATCACATCTGTCAAGTTGACATATTTGACATTAACATTCCATTCAATACATCATCCCCTTTTAAAAAATTAAACAAATTTTATTTTTACAAGTTACCAAATTCCCTTTTAATACAAATTTACTTTTATAATAGGTTCTTCATCCCCTTTTCAACAATTGTTTAATCTTAAATTTACTTAATACTATTATAATACTAGGTACAAATATATAATAAAAATACAACTTATAGTACAACTACAGCCGCACATTCAACCAGCACCTCCTCTGGTGAAACACAAAGCCTATGCTGGTCTTATGTAGAAAGAGGTGCGAGTGTAATTTACATTGTTAATATCTCTTAAATTATAAGACCTACTTCCATTTATACCAACTATTTTACCTTCTAACCACATATTCTTATTCACATCTTTCTTAAACCAAATTTTTTGTCCAACAGCAAAGTCTTTTTTAATTCTACTTGTGTTATTATAATTTTGTACATTTCTATCTTTTTGTTTATTAAATTGATACTCTACATTGTAATTTAACTTTGGTTGTAAATAATTATGTGTGGTTATTAATTTGGTTCTTAAATTCCTGTTTATTAACAATTCACAAGGAGAAAAGTTTGTTCCAGCCACCGGTGAAACCCTATATTTTAATAAAGCAACTCTAAAATTTGTGTTGTCTTCATTACACTTATACATAATTTTCTTAGCAATCTGAACTCCTCTCTCAGCCATTCCATTCGATTGTGGATATCTAGGACTGGTGTAAGTATATTTGAAACCCCATTCCTGTGCAAATTGTCTACATTCTCGAGAATCAAATGGTACATGATCTGAAACAATCTCACTAGGAACACCAAAGTTACTAAACAACTCTAACAAACTACTATTAATTGCACTAGCATTTTTGCTTGTTAAAAGTTTTATTTCTAACCATTTAGAGTAGTAATCATATATTATTAAATAACTTTTTCTCTTAAATTCCATTATGTCAATATCTATCTTTGAAAATGGTAAACTAGGAACCGAATGTGAAAGTCATGGTTCTTTAATATTATTGGTTTTGATAGGTTTGACAGGGGAAACACTTTTTAACAAATTCTTCAATATGACTATCTATGTGGGGCCAATAATATAATTTACGAGCTAATTGTTTCATTTTTGACATGCCTATGTGTCCTTCATGTAATGTTTTTATAATTGTCATTCTTAGATTTTTTGGTACAATTAACCTGTCTTTAAAATATACTAAATTATATGATCCAAGGGAGCCTGCGTATATATCTGAAGATCATCTGCATAAAGGTGGTAGGATGAAGTAATATGTTTAGAGATAGTATTAATAAAATAGAGAATAATAGTGGAGATAAAACGCCGCCCTGTGGTACACCGACTGCGACATCACACCAAGAAGAAGACAATTCCTCCAGACGTGTACGTTGACGGCGACCAGACAGGTAACTACGAAACCAGCCAATTCCCGTTGGAGATATGTTAATAGAGCTGAGTATACCAAGCAAGATATCGGGATCTACGGTATTGAAGGCGTTACTAAAATCTAACAAGCACAAGACCGTGAGATTTCCCGCCTCCGTGCCTAATCTGATATCATCCGTGACGTTGACTAAAGCCGTAACAGTACTGTGGCCAGGACGGAAACTGGACTGGAAGGGATTGAGAAGAGAGTTCGTGTTAAGGAATTTGGTGAGCTGAGAGTGAACAAGGCGCTCTAACACTTTTGAAAGGAAAGGTAAGATAGATATAGGACGGAAATGAGTGTTAGATGAAGGATTGCGCGTCTTAGGTAAAGGAATGATTTCAGCCTCCTTCCAAGCAGTAGGGAACTGACTATTAGCTATAGAAAAGTTCAGAATATGGGTTATGATAGGAAGGATTTGGTTGAGAATAGGTAAGATCATGTTACGGCTTACACAGTCAATTCCAACTGCATTCGATGTTATAGACAGTATGCTCTTCTTAACATCACAATCGGTGAATTGTTCGAAGACGAAAGCTGAGTGCTGTGGAGTTGGAAGTGATGAAAGATTATTCAGTGTTGCTACTTTAGTCGTCCCTGCTAAATTCGTCTAATTCTGAAGAAGAAAAATGCAAATTAAGTGCTTCAAGATCCAAGGAATAGGGATGATTGTGTTGTTTAGACTTTCCAACTCCAATTGTTTTGAGAAATTTCCAGACCTTAGATGGATCTGCATTTTCAACCGAGGCGTGAATATATCGGCGTTGTGCATTCCTACACACCTTGTTGCAGTGATTTCGTATAGATACATATTTTTCCAAATTGTTAGGTGCTGGCCGACACTTGTATTTATGTCTCGCAGCTGCTTTCTTTGCCATCGTATCCTTGATGGAATCAGTTATCCATGGGGCAGGATGATGTTTAACTTTAATCTGCCGTACAGGTGCGTGTGTATCAAAAAGTTCTATTAATTTAGATGAAAAAATATTAACCTTCTTGTCAACCGTGTCTGAGAGAAATAGAGGACCCCAGTTGATTTTATCAGCATCCTCACAAAGATTATCTAAATCCATTCCACCAAAATTGCGCTGCCACAAAATACGCGGTCGTGCCTTAGGGGGGCGGAGTTTGTTGGACAGGAACAGTAGGTCATGATAGGAAAAGGCATCTGCGCTGCATTGACCATGCCTGGCGACATGTTGTAAAGATGATACTAGTATAAGGTCGATAAGAGATGGATTGCAGCCAGGAACGTGGTGAGTGGAGTTTAAAGGAAGAATGGAAAGGTTGTGGGATAAAGAAGCATGTTCATGTAGATCTTACAAGTTTTACAAATACCCAACAGTGTACTCAGATGCCAGAGGCAATGCAATTAAGCACTATACATATAGTCAACACATATATATTAACTATACAGGTAACAAAACACGTGGCACCATCCACCGACCTTGCCGGTAACATTCTAATAACAAAAGTTAGAATCAGTTTAGTATTGAACACTATTAATTACACAAATTTTAAAGAACAAATACTCCATACTTACAAACAGTAAAAGAGAAACAAAATGCACAAACGAACAACCAAACAATTATTTAGATAATATTTAGTTAGTTTCAGTTGTATTTTCTTAGATAAATTACTTCTAATTGACAGGTAACCCAAATAATTATATGGTCTAAATTAACATCATTTCAATAGTAGCAATAAGGTCATTTAATGAAGTTATGTACAAACACAATTATATCTTATTATACTCAATACCTACTCAATACATTTATTGCTTCCATAATGTGCTACAGATGTTAAAATAAGTAAAGTTACAATTATGGACCCTGTCGGGCACAGCACAATGTTTGTCTGGAGAGAGTTCAAGGAGGAATTCTATTTTATTTATTTATTAACTACGCATAACCTTATTTCGTTTAAGGGTTTTTGTTGGATATTTTTATGGATTATATTACGTTTTTATAGTATTATTATGAATGGTTGTCCTGAGAAATCCCTCTTCGCGAAGCATCTTCTTGACACTGGTCATTCCTTGAACAATAGTAACACTTTTAAAGTTTTACGTTTATGTGAGAAAGGGTTCAAGTTAAGTGTTTGGGAAAGGCTAGAAATAGTTAGAAGAGATGCGGACACCTTACTCAACGAACAAATAGATTTTCACACATCTCCCTTACTTAATCTGTTTGCGAACAGACAGACACATTAATTGTTGTTGGTTTGTGTGTGTCATTTGGGTTTTCTACGCAACTTATCAAGAGACAGTAATTAAATCAAACAGATAAGGTCAAGTATTGGTGAATACCTATTTTTGGAACTTAGTTAGCATGATCTGAGGTTTCTACCCACATTAGTTATTGTAAAGAATCCTACATCGCGATAATGAAATTTGCACGCGTTTACTTATAAGCAAACACGTTCCAACCACGAATTTTGCTGTTCTCTCTGAGACAGTCTTGATAATGCCTCGTTTAGAGGCGAAACAATTGTCGACGTTTTGTTGTCCTTTTAATTCTGCGAAAAATTAATGCTATTATTATATAATTTTAAAAAGTTTTTTCTTAAAACATTTTACTTACCATTGTTTTGTCATGGATTTTCGCCAAGTAACGCCTGTTTCTATCCAATATTTGAGATCAGTGAGCATCACTATCCAGGCTAAACTATACATAAAGTTGATCAAGCTCCACAGAACAGCAAGTCAAAATCTTTGGTTCAATCAAGAGTGTAAGCGCTTTGGGGTGTTTCCAAGGTACATCTGCCTAAAAACAAACAATAACTCAGTGTCGGCTAGGAATTCTATTTTAAAAGCAAAAACAGTGTGGCTAAACTCGGAAATTAGGAGTTTATTTAGAGTGAGAGACAATTTGAAGTGGCATTTAAAGGTTCTACACTCTGAGTTGTCATTCAGTTTACACAGAGTAGAATTTGATTTGTTGGATAAAAAGGCACGAGATTTAGCTTCTAAATTTATACATAAAATTTTTTAATACAATCAAAAAAAATATTTAATCTTAGGGTGGGTAGAGGCGAGTTTTTTGACCGAAGGGAGCAGGTGTTTTCTAATCATACATTTTACCCCAGAATCAAGAACCTTTCTGATATTCATCTCAGCAACAGTGAGGTGTCCCTTTTAAATAAGGGCTTAAAATATTCCATACCTAAATCATTTAACAATAAAAAATCTTTAGAACCTTTGGCAGTGGATGTGGAGGTGGCAATCATTAGAAATAAGGGTGACATAATGTTGAAGGCACTGGTTGCACAAAAAATCGATTCTGTTTGTTTGTCTGGTACTTTTAACTCCGAATTGACTGTACAAAGGTCGATTCGCAACAAACTTAGAGACGGGGATGTGGTTCTGAGTAAGGCTGATAAGGGTAACACCGTGGTTTTGATCCCGAGGGAGGATTACATAGCAAGAGTCAATGACATCATTTCATCTGATGATTTTCAACACTTAACCTTCAATCCTACAGCTAAGTTCCAGGCAGAACTAAAGCTTGCTTTGAAATCCACGACTTATTTATTCCCTGAGAACTCTTCGTTGCATAAAACTTTGATAAACATGAATCCCAGTTGTCCGTTGTTTTATGGCCTTCCAAAAATACACAAGGAAGGGTGCCCAATTAGACCTGTTGTCGCATACAGGAGCGCCCCAGCATACAATTTGTCGAAGTTTTTGAACACAATCATTAGAGAAGCAATAGATTTTAACCCAAAATTTTCTATAAAAATAGACCTCATAAACAAGATTAAAAATATTAAGTTACCGTCCAATGCTCAACTTGTGTCTTTGGACGTGAAAAGTTTGTTCACTAACGTACCGTATAATGAAGTATTAGATATTTTAAAACACAAATTAACAATAAAAAGGATCAATTTTAATAAAATAGAAGAAATTTATAACCTAACAAGATTGTGTATGACTCAGAATTACTTTCAGTTCAACAACAGTTTTTTTCTACAGAGGAATGGTTTGGCTATGGGATCGCCACTCAGTCCTTTAATAGCTGAAATATTTATGGATGCATTCGAGACTAACCACATAGTTGGGAACGTTCATGTCTTGTACTATTTTAGATATGTGGATGATATTATTATATGTTGGACAGGAAAAAAACGTCAGCTCAGCGTCCTTGTCTCCGAGTTGAACTCAGTACACCCTAGAATTGATTTTTCACTAGAGTTGGAGTCAGATTCCACTCTCAATTTCTTGGACCTTTCAATTACTAGAAGGAACGGTATTCATGAGTTCCGTATCTATAGGAAACCAACAGTTACAGACACAGTTATTCCTTACTCATCCAATCACCCATGGCAACATAAAATGGCAGCTTTCCACAGCTTACTGAGCAGGTTACTGGCGGTACCGTTGAGCCCACAGGCATTTGGTGAAGAATTGTCCATCATTTGCTACATAGCACAAAGTAATGGCTATGACGTAGGAATGGTCCACTCATTATTAAATAAAAAACGCAGAAAGGCTAGTTTTCATTTATTACATCCGATTCAAGATCCACCTAGGAAGTACACGGCCTGTTTGCCGTTCGTGGGTCCCGTCTCGTTGAGTATAGCTAAGATCATGAGGGAAAGTAGTATATTTGTTGCTTTTAGAACTCAGAACACCTTGAGGGAGCTATGTAATGGCAAGGATTCGGTGTCGGTCTCACGCAGATCAGGTGTTTATTTGTTGAGTTGTGATGAATGTGGTTTGAAGTATGTGGGACAGACTGGCAGGTCCTTCGATATTAGATATAAGGAACATAGAGCGGCGTCCCGCAATGGTTGTCCTGAGAAATCCCTCTTCGCGAAGCATCTTCTTGACACTGGTCATTCCTTGAACAATAGTAACACTTTTAAAGTTTTACGTTTATGTGAGAAAGGGTTCAAGTTAAGTGTTTGGGAAAGGCTAGAAATAGTTAGAAGAGATGCGGACACCTTACTCAACGAACAAATAGATTTTCACACATCTCCCTTACTTAATCTGTTTGCGAACAGACAGACACATTAATTGTTGTTGGTTTGTGTGTGTCATTTGGTTTTCTACGCAACTTATCAAGAGACAGTAATTAAATCAAACAGATAAGGTCAAGTATTGGTGAATACCTATTTTTGGAACTTAGTTAGCATGATCTGAGGTTTCTACCCACATTAGTTATTGTAAAGAATCCTACATCGCGATAGTGAAATTTGCACGCGTTTACTTATAAGCAAACACGTTCCAACCACGAATTTTGCTGTTCTCTCTGAGACAGTCTTGATAATGCCTCGTTTAGAGGCGAAACAATTGTCGACGTTTTGTTGTCCTTTTAATTCTGCGAAAAATTAATGCTATTATATAATTTTAAAAAGTTTTTTCTTAAAACATTTTACTTACCATTGTTTTATTATTATGATGTATATAAATTGCAATTTTGGTACATTTAATAAAAATAACAATCTGATATTTTTTGATGTCACAAATAACGCAATACAAACATACCTCAATATCCTGGTGATTAAGGCTATACAAAAGTCATATTAACAATGCCACACCCAACCAATTCCTAATGTAATTCATTACATTTCTAATGTTATTCACAATTTACACAATACAAACACATTCAGCTCTAGGGCATCCTGGCATCATTCTGTTAGCTGCTACTACGGTTTGCCCCATTTTTTTTCTACTTAAAGGATCGCAGTCAGTTGGTATCGGTCGTTCCCTAATGAAGGTACGAACTACGCGGGGGTGGCCAACGTAAGCTTCTTATTATTGCTAAGAAAGAATCTCTTAGGGAAAGATGATACTAATATTATAACCGTAGCTTCCCAATATATATATACTCCAAGACATAGGTACTGTATATCAGAAAATATATGTCTAGCTGTACTTAGGTACCTACTTCAATAAGTGTTGTTAGAGACAGAAATCTGCGCAATAAGAATAAACTACTCCCTCCATATTATCGGCTTAGTAAGGTTAGTGATTATTTAGGGAAAGGTATACGCTTTTATAATAAATTACCTGAGACCAATACGTTCATTTCTTTTACTGCAATTTGATGAACCACAAATAATGCACCTTACCTTATTGCACTTACATGGTAATAAATAATGCTGCAAATCGAGATAATGAAATAAAATGAGGATGTCCAGACAGCTATCTCGTCATCTGTTATCAGCAAGGGATTACGCTCCTTAACCGTTGTAGAGTTGAGGATTTCTTAACCAACACAAATCTGGAGATTGCCATTCTTTTTATGAATCAGTGTGATAGAATTCGCCTATTCTGATTTCGAATCCCCTATACTTAAACATAATATAAATATTATGGACATTCTAGTACGTCATCTAGTCCAAATAAACCTACAAATATCTAGGTATGTCTCAAGCTCTGTGTATTGCTGAGACTGACATGAAACAGAAGTTAGTTAGTTAGTATTAACAATTCACAAGGAGAAAAGTTTGTTCCAGCCACCGGTGAAACCCTATATTTTAATAAAGCAACTCTAAAATTTGTGTTGTCTTCATTACACTTATACATAATTTTCTTAGCAATCTGAACTCCTCTCTCAGCCATTCCATTCGATTGTGGATATCTAGGACTGGTGTAAGTATATTTGAAACCCCATTCCTGTGCAAATTGTCTACATTCTCGAGAATCAAATGGTACATGATCTGAAACAATCTCACTAGGAACACCAAAGTTACTAAACAACTCTAACAAACTACTATTAATTGCACTAGCATTTTTGCTTGTTAAAAGTTTTATTTCTAACCATTTAGAGTAGTAATCATATATTATTAAATAACTTTTTCTCTTAAATTCCATTATGTCAATATCTATCTTTGAAAATGGTAAACTAGGAACCGAATGTGAAAGTCATGGTTCTTTAATATTATTGGTTTTGATAGGTTTGACAGGGGAAACACTTTTTAACAAATTCTTCAATATGACTATCTATGTGGGGCCAATAATATAATTTACGAGCTAATTGTTTCATTTTTGACATGCCTATGTGTCCTTCATGTAATGTTTTTATAATTGTCATTCTTAGATTTTTTGGTACAATTAACCTGTCTTTAAAATATACTAAATTATATGATCCAAGGGAGCCTGCGTATATATCTGAAGATCATCTGCATAAAGGTGGTAGGATGAAGTAATATGTTTAGAGATAGTATTAATAAAATAGAGAATAATAGTGGAGATAAAACGCCGCCCTGTGGTACACCGACTGCGACATCACACCAAGAAGAAGACAATTCCTCCAGACGTGTACGTTGACGGCGACCAGACAGGTAACTACGAAACCAGCCAATTCCCGTTGGAGATATGTTAATAGAGCTGAGTATACCAAGCAAGATATCGGGATCTACGGTATTGAAGGCGTTACTAAAATCTAACAAGCACAAGACCGTGAGATTTCCCGCCTCCGTGCCTAATCTGATATCATCCGTGACGTTGACTAAAGCCGTAACAGTACTGTGGCCAGGACGGAAACTGGACTGGAAGGGATTGAGAAGAGAGTTCGTGTTAAGGAATTTGGTGAGCTGAGAGTGAACAAGGCGCTCTAACACTTTTGAAAGGAAAGGTAAGATAGATATAGGACGGAAATGAGTGTTAGATGAAGGATTGCGTGTCTTAGGTAAAGGAATGATTTCAGCCTCCTTCCAAGCAGTAGGGAACTGACTATTAGCTATAGAAAAGTTCAGAATATGGGTTATGATAGGAAGGATTTGGTTGAGAATAGGTAAGATCATGTTACGGCTTACACAGTCAATTCCAACTGCATTCGATGTTATAGACAGTATGCTCTTCTTAACATCACAATCGGTGAATTGTTCGAAGACGAAAGCTGAGTGCTGTGGAGTTGGAAGTGATGAAAGATTATTCAGTGTTGCTACTTTAGTCGTCCCTGCTAAATTAGACGAAGAAGAAAAATGCAAATTAAGTGCTTCAAGATCCAAGGAATAGGGATGATTGTGTTGTTTAGACTTTCCAACTCCAATTGTTTTGAGAAATTTCCAGACCTTAGATGGATCTGCATTTTCAACCGAGGCGTGAATATATCGGCGTTGTGCATTCCTACACACCTTGTTGCAGTGATTTCGTATAGATACATATTTTTCTAAATTGTTAGGTGCTGGCCGACACTTGTATTTATGTCTCGCAGCTGCTTTCTTTGCCATCGTATCCTTGATGGAATCAGTTATCCATGGGGCAGGATGATGTTTAACTTTAATCTGCCGTACAGGTGCGTGTGTATCAAAAAGTTCTATTAATTTAGATGAAAAAATATTAACCTTCTTGTCAACCGTGTCTGAGAGAAATAGAGGACCCCAGTTGATTTTATCAGCATCCTCACAAAGATTATCTAAATCCATTCCACCAAAATTGCGCTGCCACAAAATACGCGGTCGTGCCTTAGGGGGGCGGAGTTTGTTGGACAGGAACAGTAGGTCATGATAGGAAAAGGCATCTGCGCTGCATTGACCATGCCTGGCGACATGTTGTAAAGATGATACTAGTATAAGGTCGATAAGAGATGGATTGCAGCCAGGAACGTGGTGAGTGGAGTTTAAAGGAAGAATGGAAAGGTTGTGGGATAAAGAAGCATGTTCATGTAGATCTTACAAGTTTTACAAATACCCAACAGTGTACTCAGATGCCAGAGGCAATGCAATTAAGCACTATACATATAGTCAACACATATATATTAACTATACAGGTAACAAAACACGTGGCACCATCCACCGACCTTGCCGGTAACATTCTAATAACAAAAGTTAGAATCAGTTTAGTATTGAACACTATTAATTACACAAATTTTAAAGAACAAATACTCCATACTTACAAACAGTAAAAGAGAAACAAAATGCACAAACGAACAACCAAACAATTATTTAGATAATATTTAGTTAGTTTCAGTTGTATTTTCTTAGATAAATTACTTCTAATTGACAGGTAACCCAAATAATTATATGGTCTAAATTAACATCATTTCAATAGTAGCAATAAGGTCATTTAATGAAGTTATGTACAAACACAATTATATCTTATTATACTCAATACCTACTCAATACATTTATTGCTTCCATAATGTGCTACAGATGTTAAAATAAGTAAAGTTACAATTATGGACCCTGTCGGGCACAGCACAATGTTTGTCTGGAGAGAGTTCAAGGAGGAATTCTATTTTATTTATTTATTAACTACGCATAACCTTATTTCGTTTAAGGGTTTTTGTTGGATATTTTTATGGATTATATTACGTTTTTATAGTATTATTATGAATGGTTGTCCTGAGAAATCCCTCTTCGCGAAGCATCTTCTTGACACTGGTCATTCCTTGAACAATAGTAACACTTTTAAAGTTTTACGTTTATGTGAGAAAGGGTTCAAGTTAAGTGTTTGGGAAAGGCTAGAAATAGTTAGAAGAGATGCGGACACCTTACTCAACGAACAAATAGATTTTCACACATCTCCCTTACTTAATCTGTTTGCGAACAGACAGACACATTAATTGTTGTTGGTTTGTGTGTGTCATTTGGGTTTTCTACGCAACTTATCAAGAGACAGTAATTAAATCAAACAGATAAGGTCAAGTATTGGTGAATACCTATTTTTGGAACTTAGTTAGCATGATCTGAGGTTTCTACCCACATTAGTTATTGTAAAGAATCCTACATCGCGATAATGAAATTTGCACGCGTTTACTTATAAGCAAACACATTCCAACCACGAATTTTGCTGTTCTCTCTGAGACAGTCTTGATAATGCCTCGTTTAGAGGCGAAACAATTGTCGACGTTTTGTTGTCCTTTTAATTCTGCGAAAAATTAATGCTATTATATAATTTTAAAAAGTTTTTTCTTAAAACATTTTACTTACCATTGTTTTGTCATGGATTTTCGCCAAGTAACGCCTGTTTCTATCCAATATTTGAGATCAGTGAGCATCACTATCCAGGCTAAACTATACATAAAGTTGATCAAGCTCCACAGAACAGCAAGTCAAAATCTTTGGTTCAATCAAGAGTGTAAGCGCTTTGGGGTGTTTCCAAGGTACATCTGCCTAAAAACAAACAATAACTCAGTGTCGGCTAGGAATTCTATTTTAAAAGCAAAAACAGTGTGGCTAAACTCGGAAATTAGGAGTTTATTTAGAGTGAGAGACAATTTGAAGTGGCATTTAAAGGTTCTACACTCTGAGTTGTCATTCAGTTTACACAGAGTAGAATTTGATTTGTTGGATAAAAAGGCACGAGATTTAGCTTCTAAATTTATACATAAAAATTTTTAATACAATCAAAAAAATTATTTAATCTTAGGGTGGGTAGAGGCGAGTTTTTTGACCGAAGGGAGCAGGTGTTTTCTAATCATACATTTTACCCCAGAATCAAGAACCTTTCTGATATTCATCTCAGCAACAGTGAGGTGTCCCTTTTAAATAAGGGCTTAAAATATTCCATACCTAAATCATTTAACAATAAAAAATCTTTAGAACCTTTGGCAGTGGATGTGGAGGTGGCAATCATTAGAAATAAGGGTGACATAATGTTGAAGGCACTGGTTGCACAAAAAATCGATTCTGTTTGTTTGTCTGGTACTTTTAACTCCGAATTGACTGTACAAAGGTCGATTCGCAACAAACTTAGGGACGGGGATGTGGTTCTGAGTAAGGCTGATAAGGGTAACACCGTGGTTTTGATCCCGAGGGAGGATTACATAGCAAGAGTCAATGACATCATTTCATCTGATGATTTTCAACACTTAACCTTCAATCCTACAGCTAAGTTCCAGGCAGAACTAAAGCTTGCTTTGAAATCCACGACTTATTTATTCCCTGAGAACTCTTCGTTGCATAAAACTTTGATAAACATGAATCCCAGTTGTCCGTTGTTTTATGGCCTTCCAAAAATACACAAGGAAGGGTGCCCAATTAGACCTGTTGTCGCATACAGGAGCGCCCCAGCATACAATTTGTCGAAGTTTTTGAACACAATCATTAGAGAAGCAATAGATTTTAACCCAAAATTTTCTATAAAAATAGACCTCATAAACAAGATTAAAAATATTAAGTTACCGTCCAATGCTCAACTTGTGTCTTTGGACGTGAAAAGTTTGTTCACTAACGTACCGTATAATGAAGTATTAGATATTTTAAAACACAAATTAACAATAAAAAGGATCAATTTTAATAAAATAGAAGAAATTTATAACCTAACAAGATTGTGTATGACTCAGAATTACTTTCAGTTCAACAACAGTTTTTTTCTACAGAGGAATGGTTTGGCTATGGGATCGCCACTCAGTCCTTTAATAGCTGAAATATTTATGGATGCATTCGAGACTAACCACATAGTTGGGAACGTTCATGTCTTGTACTATTTTAGATATGTGGATGATATTATTATATGTTGGACAGGAAAAAAACGTCAGCTCAGCGTCCTTGTCTCCGAGTTGAACTCAGTACACCCTAGAATTGATTTTTCACTAGAGTTGGAGTCAGATTCCACTCTCAATTTCTTGGACCTTTCAATTACTAGAAGGAACGGTATTCATGAGTTCCGTATCTATAGGAAACCAACAGTTACAGACACAGTTATTCCTTACTCATCCAATCACCCATGGCAACATAAAATGGCAGCTTTCCACAGCTTACTGAGCAGGTTACTGGCGGTACCGTTGAGCCCACAGGCATTTGGTGAAGAATTGTCCATCATTTGCTACATAGCACAAAGTAATGGCTATGACGTAGGAATGGTCCACTCATTATTAAATAAAAAACGCAGAAAGGCTAGTTTTCATTTATTACATCCGATTCAAGATCCACCTAGGAAGTACACGGCCTGTTTGCCGTTCGTGGGTCCCGTCTCGTTGAGTATAGCTAAGATCATGAGGGAAAGTAGTATATTTGTTGCTTTTAGAACTCAGAACACCTTGAGGGAGCTATGTAATGGCAAGGATTCGGTGTCGGTCTCACGCAGATCAGGTGTTTATTTGTTGAGTTGTGATGAATGTGGTTTGAAGTATGTGGGACAGACTGGCAGGTCCTTCGATATTAGATATAAGGAACATAGAGCGGCGTCCCGCAATGGTTGTCCTGAGAAATCCCTCTTCGCGAAGCATCTTCTTGACACTGGTCATTCCTTGAACAATAGTAACACTTTTAAAGTTTTACGTTTATGTGAGAAAGGGTTCAAGTTAAGTGTTTGGGAAAGGCTAGAAATAGTTAGAAGAGATGCGGACACCTTACTCAACGAACAAATAGATTTTCACACATCTCCCTTACTTAATCTGTTTGCGAACAGACAGACACATTAATTGTTGTTGGTTTGTGTGTGTCATTTGGTTTTCTACGCAACTTATCAAGAGACAGTAATTAAATCAAACAGATAAGGTCAAGTATTGGTGAATACCTATTTTTGGAACTTAGTTAGCATGATCTGAGGTTTCTACCCACATTAGTTATTGTAAAGAATCCTACATCGCGATAGTGAAATTTGCACGCGTTTACTTATAAGCAAACACGTTCCAACCACGAATTTTGCTGTTCTCTCTGAGACAGTCTTGATAATGCCTCGTTTAGAGGCGAAACAATTGTCGACGTTTTGTTGTCCTTTTAATTCTGCGAAAAATTAATGCTATTATATAATTTTAAAAAGTTTTTTCTTAAAACATTTTACTTACCATTGTTTTATTATTATGATGTATATAAATTGCAATTTTGGTACATTTAATAAAAATAACAATTTGATATTTTTTGATGTCACAAATAACGCAATACAAACATACCTCAATATCCTGGTGATTAAGGCTATACAAAAGTCATATTAACAATGCCACACCCAACCAATTCCTAATGTAATTCATTACATTTCTAATGTTATTCACAATTTACACAATACAAACACATTCAGCTCTAGGGCATCCTGGCATCATTCTGTTAGCTGCTACTACGGTTTGCCCCATTTTTTTTCTACTTAAAGGATCGCAGTCAGTTGGTATCGGTCGTTCCCTAATGAAGGTACGAACTACGCGGGGGTGGCCAACGTAAGCTTCTTATTATTGCTAAGAAAGAATCTCTTAGGGAAAGATGATACTAATATTATAACCGTAGCTTCCCAATATATATATACTCCAAGACATAGGTACTGTATATCAGAAAATATATGTCTAGCTGTACTTAGGTACCTACTTCAATAAGTGTTGTTAGAGACAGAAATCTGCGCAATAAGAATAAACTACTCCCTCCATATTATCGGCTTAGTAAGGTTAGTGATTATTTAGGGAAAGGTATACGCTTTTATAATAAATTACCTGAGACCAATACGTTCATTTCTTTTACTGCAATTTGATGAACCACAAATAATGCACCTTACTTACATTTGGTAATAAATAATGCTGCAAATCGAGATAATGAAATAAAATGAGGATGTCCAGACAGCTATCTCGTCATCTGTTATCAGCAAGGGATTACGCTCCTTAACCGTTGTAGAGTTGAGGATTTCTTAACCAACACAAATCTGGAGATTGCCATTCTTTTTATGAATCAGTGTGATAGAATTCGCCTATTCTGATTTCGAATCCCCTATACTTAAACATAATATAAATATTATGGACATTCTAGTACGTCATCTAGTCCAAATAAACCTACAAATATCTAGGTATGTCTCAAGCTCTGTGTATTGCTGAGACTGACATGAAACAGAAGTTGCAGGATCGTTTCTTTGGCCGCCTGAAAAAAATACTGAAAAGTCTTTTATCAGGCGGTAACAAGGTGCGTGCTGTCAACGGCTGGGCCATGCCAGTCTTAGTATACTCTTTTGGCATACTTAGATCGACTCAGACGGAGTTAGAAGCTCTGGATAGGAAGGTGCGTTGTCTATTGACTTCATATCGAATGCACCACCCACGTTCGTCAGTAATGAGGTTGTATATACCACGGAAATGTGGGGGTCGAGGATTTTTAAATGCCAAGACTCTCCATAACCGTGAGATATGCAACCTTAGAGAGTATTTGCTGCAGGTGGACGTATATGTGCATCGAGATGTTGTGGCAATAGACAAGGGACTGACCCCGCGGTCCCTTGCGAAAGAGAACTGGCGCAAACCTGTAATATTAAGTGTATCTGATCGGAAGGAAATATGGAAGAGCAAGGAACTGCATGGTCGATTTTATCGGGCTCTAAATGGACCCGATGTTGATTCAATAGCATCGGTATCCTGGTTACGATTTGGTGATCTCTTCGGAGAAACTGAGGGTTTTATCTGTGCAATCACTGACGAAGTCGTGATGACGAATAACTATCGGAGATTTATTGTCAAAGATGGGACGCTAGACATTTGTCGGGCATGTCATCGTCCCGGAGAATCTTTAAGACATATTATCTCTGGTTGTTCCCGTCTTGCGAACGGTGAGTATTTGCACAGACACAACCAAGTAGCCAGGATTATCCACCAGCAACTTGCTCTAAAGTATAACCTTGTCAACGTGGAGGTACCTTATAACAAGTATGTGCCCGACCCAGTTCTTGAGAACGGTGATGTCACATTGTATTGGGATCGATCTATTGTCACTGATAGGACTGTTATAGCTAACAGACCTGATATAGTGATAATGGATCGATTAAAGCGCCTTGCAGTAATTGTCGATATCACTGTGCCACATGACGAGAATCTCGTGAAAGCAGAAAAAGATAAGCAAATTAAATATTTAGACCTAGCTCACGAGATTGTCGACATATGGGATGTTGATTCGGCGATTATTGTTCCGATAGTCGTATCTGCGCATGGTCTAATAGCCAAGAGCCTCGACCTCCACCTACAGAGGCTCGCGTTAGGCAGCTGGGTCAAGGGCTTGATGCAGAAGGCGGTTCTGTTGAATACGGCTCGTATTGTGCGGAAGTTCCTGTCTCTGGAGCCCTAACCACCGGTAGCTTGGTCCCTGTACCCGATGCCGGTGGGTTACTGTTTTTTATATTTTTAAATGTATTTTTTATAAATCTATTTAAAAATGTAATAAATATGTGTTAAGTGTTAATAAAGAGAATAATAATAATCATAACCTGGCAACCCTTAATATCATCGAACGTCATTTTTCATCTTAAAAATATTTTAATATTATTATTTAATTTTACAGTCTAAATTTATACTATAATTATATATTGCATAGCAAGATTTGCAATAAATTTATAAATTACATAAACAAACTATATATTATCAAGATCAAGAAAAATTACCAAGTTGCAGATGTTTGGCATATGTCAAAGAAAATATTAATCAAATACAAACAATATCAAGAAAAGGATGGATGATGATAAAGGATAAATATGCTCACTAGAGCTAGAGCCAGAGAGAGACAAACTGCACAATTACCAACCCCGGACTCGTCGCATAGCTCCGCCTCTCATTTGCCGGAAACTTTGGCTACTGGTGAGGCGTCGAGCTCTAGCAGCGACGAGTATTTCTCTCCACCGACGTCGCCTCCACCTGTACGTCGGCAGGGGAGAGGCCGGCTACCGACCTGCTTGGGACCCCGACGCCCTCCGGCTTCGATTAAGGACTTCTTCCATGAACGAGAACGTCATGCGGGCATATTATGCGGCTACAGAGGGAGGAATGAATCTCACTGCGTATCGTGTACGAATGCTGTCTCTGTTTCAGGAGCTCGAACCAACTGTTAACGTATCAACGCAACGTCTGTCGGATCAAGTGCGGGTTATACAACGTGGTCATATGTTGGATGATGCCGTGCTTGAGAGGCTTCGCTCAGATTTACAGGGTAATCCTGGTATCACAATACCTACATCATCAGGTATACATGTTCCTACTGTTTCCACACAACGTCCCACTGATGATGATTTATTGGATACCGGGGTTACAGATGTAAGTACTCATTGCAATGTACAATTAGGGAGCGCTTTGGAATGTGCACTGAGGGAATATCGAAACGTAACACCTACCGAAAGACCTCGTCTACCGCGTTTGCCTACGCATAAGAAAAATATAGCCCTAATGTGTGCTCTGGATTCACTACTGTCAGACTATTTTAACAGTAGTGAAAATCTCGGTGATACACATTCGATTCTGTACTGTGGGGCTGTTGCGGCATGTCGAGTAGCAAATATTAAGCTTTTATCAAATGATAAAGCTACTCGACCGAAATTTGTTACACCAGCCTGGCAGTATAGGATTGAACGTCGTATTGCCGAGACCAGGGCACTCATTGGGAAACTTATTTGCTTCAGGTCGGGCAATACTCGCCCTAGAGTGATGCGCTTTGTGAACCGGGCATTCTTGGGGACTAATATTAGATCCCAAGAATTTGCTTTTCGGGTCACAGAGCGCATTGACTACCTGAAGCAAAAAGTCTATGCGTGGGCAAATCGTATAAAAAGATATAAAAAAAGAGTGGACCGGTATTCCCAAAACTGCATGTTCCAAAAAGATGAGAGATGGGTCTACAGAGATTGGGAGCGATCTGATTCAAGTGTGATTGACGAGCGCCGGCTAGATGATGATGCCACCATTGCATTCTGAAGTGGCATCTGGTCGGCTCCTGTCAGCCACACAGAGGATGGTTGGATGCGGGATGTTAATCGTCTGTGTGAACCGATACAAACTATGGAACCATTAAAATTCATAGATAGTGATGTCACCAACGCAGTCCGTCTGTTACCGAACTGGAAATCAGCAGGACCAGACAGACTGCACAATTTTTGGATAAAATGGTTCCGTAGTTCACACGGACGGTTGGCAGCTCAATTCCAATCATGTTTGGAATCAGGATCGCTTCCCGATTTTCTAACTACTGGTATGACCCATCTCTTATACAAATCTGGTAGTGCCATAGAGCCTAAAAATTATAGACCAATTACATGCCTACCTACTATCCGGCCGTCCCTGAAAACCAGCGCTGTCTGTTTTGCACCACCACGCAGACAGCATTACGCTGAGGGACGGCCGTTTATTCCACACTAGTGTATTTATATGTATTTATTTATGGTTCATATTTTTTTTGTATTATTTATTTTATAGTTTTTGTATTTTTTGTAACCTGTGTGGAATAATAAATCTTTCTTTCTTTCTTTCTTTCTACCAACGGTCTATAAGCTTCTCACATCTATTTTGAGACAAAAAATAACGCGCCACATAACTGACAACAACATCATGTCAATCTCTCAGAATGGATGTAGAAGTGGGGCTCGTGGCACTAAAGAGCTCCTAATTATGGATATGGTTATTAGCCAACAGGTACACCGTAATCGCAAGGATCTGGCGACACGCTGGATAGATTACAAGAAGGCCTATGACTCTGTACCTCATTCATGGCTTAGGAGGGTGCTGGAGTTGTATAAGATTGATGCAACTCTATGTACCTTCTTAGGGACATGCATGGGGCAATGGAAGACCGTCTTGTGCTATTCAGGATGCCGACAGACTTGTGGTAATGGTGGACCGATAAAGATCGAGCGTGGTATATTTCAGGGCGATAGTCTGAGTCCTTTATGGTTTTGTCTGGCCCTGAATCCTCTCAGCGCATTGCTGGGGAATTCAGGTCTAGGGTACCGGTTGCGGAAAGATGGCCAGGTTTTGTCTCACCTTCTTTACATGGATGATTTAAAATTACTTGCCCCAAACAGTCACCAACTGATGGAATTACTAAAGGTAACGGAAACCTTTAGTAATTCCATCAGAATGGAATTTGGCGTAGACAAATGTGCAAGAATGCATGTGAAGAAGGGTGGGATAGTGGATTCCGAAAGAATACAACTTTCGGATTCCACTCAACTTCGGTCCCTTTCGGCAACCGATACTTATAAATATCTGGGTATGTCACAAGCGTTAGGCATTTCAGAGACTGACATGAAACAATTATTGACGGAACGCCTCTTTGGCCGCCTGAAAAAAGTTCTTAAGAGTCTTTTATCGGGCGGTAACAAGGTGCGAGCCTACAATAGTTGGGTCATGCCAGTTTTAGTGTACTCGTTTGGCATACTCAGATGGACTCAGACAGAACTTGACGCCTTGGATAGAAAAGTCCGTACGCTACTCACTACATACCGAATGCATCATCCGCGTTCATCTGTAATGAGGTTGTACATACCACGGAAGTGTGGGGGCCGAGGCTTTCTTAATGCTAAGACCCTTCACAACCGTGAGGAGTGCAATCTTAGGGAATACTTCCTGCGGGTGGACGAGGATTTGCATCGTGATGTTGCTGCAGTAGACAACGGATTTACCCCGCTCGGTTTGGCTAAAGAGAACTGGCGCAAACCTATAATACTAAGTACCAATGACCGCATTGATGTATGGAAGGGTAAAGAGTTACATGGACGTTTCTATCAGGCCCTACATGGACCTGATATTGATTTAAAATTATCAGTATCCTGGCTACGATTCGGTAATCTATTTGGAGAAACCGAAGGGTTTGTCTTTGCAATTATGGACGAAGTTGTCATGACTAAAAATTACCGGAGGTATATTCTGAAGGATGGTACGGTTAACATATGTCGGGCGTGCCACCGTCCTGGAGAGTCCCTTAGGCATATTATCTCTGGTTGTTCTAGTTTGGCTAACGGCGAGTATTTGCATAGGCATAACCAAGTAGCTAGGATTGTCCATCAACAACTTGCTCTGAAATACAAACTCGTGGATTCAGAAGTACCGTATTACAAGTATGTGCCCGACCCAGTTCTCGAAAATGATCATATCACATTGTACTGGGACCGATCTATTATCACTGACAGGACTATTGTTGCAAATAGGCCTGACATAGTGATAGTAGATCGGTTAGAGCGCCGTGCAATAATAGTTGATATTACTATTCCGCATGACGGCAATCTCGTGAAAGCCGAAAAAGACAAACAAGTAAAGTACTTGGATTTGGCCCACGATAAATTCCTCTCTCTGGAGCCCTAACTACCGGTAGCTTGGTCCTTGTACCCGATGCCGGTGGATCACTATTTTTTGTATTTTGAAATATATTTGTATTTTTTATAGATTTATTTAAAAATGTATTAAATATGTATTTAAGTTAAATAAAGGAAATAATAATATAAAATCTCGTGAAGGCAGAGAAGGACAAACTTAGTAAGTACCTCGATCCGTCCTTCGAGATAACCGCCATGTGTGACGTAGATTCGACGATCATTGTCCCGGTGGTCGTTTCGGCAAACGGATTAATAGCGAAGAGTCTCGATCAGCATCTCAAGAGACTCTCGGTAGATTGTTGGATCAAGAGTCAGATTCAGAAGGCTGTTATCCTCGACACGTGCCGTATTGTTAGGAGGTTTCTTAGTCATGCCTCCACCGCCGGTAGTTCTGAGTCCTACTCCGCTACTGGTGGGTAACTATTTTATTTAATATGTAATATTAAAAATTAAAAATATGTAATATTTTTAAATGTATTTGTGTTTTTTTATTTAAAATGTATAAAATAAGAATAGAAATGAATAAACGATAATAATAATATGGACATTCTAACACAACGTTATCTAGCCCAAATTAAGCTAATATACGCTTGTGTCACGGGATCTAGACGACTGATAAACATACTTATATATTTCTAAATACATACATATTATACATAGAATATACCCAAACTCCGAAACAAACATTTGTGGATCACACAAATAATTTGAATCGACCCGGAATCGAACCTGGGACCTCAGGGGCGGCAGTCGCATCCTCATACCACTGAGCCACCGAGGCAGTCAATAAGCTTGTGCTATGGGATCTAGACAACTGATAAACATACTAATATGTATATTTCTAAATACATAGGTACATATTTAATTCGGTCCGGAAATCGAACCCAAGACTCCGGAGTCGAAAGCCAATGCACTACCGACAACGTCACCGAAGCAATTACCCGCATCCAGGATCTAGTTTACCATTTTTCGTTAAGTACTTCTGAGGTGTCTTATTATCCCGCGAAGCAACACAATGACGATATTTCTGTATGTGATTCATCTAGCTCACTTGCCACCTCAAACGCAAATCAAAATTCAATTATATCTAGTCGCGTTATTCGATTATCAAATAACGCGTCTTATTAACGTCAGCATATAGAATTTACGTTTAAACTCGCCTACACTATTATTATTATTACTACATTATTACACGCTACTACACTATTACTTACATCAAAAGTATCTTCATTGTTCATGTTTTAAGTGTCTGGTTCGTAGATCCTATTCAACACCCTGACCATAACCTAACCCTACGGGTAATGGTCTAATAGAACCAAAGAGTTAAGAAGAAGAAGAGTGTCAACTCGATAAACATCTACCATACTTAATAGTGTATATTCCACCCGCGATAAACATTGAGGATCTTGCTTACAAATAAATTTACCATAAATATAATGAATAAAATAAGCAAAATTTTCTGGGACTCTACGTAAAGTCTAACAGAGGATTCTCCACTCAGATTCGCGGTAGAAATAAAAATTAGCATGTACGTTACATACCGAAAGTTTGACATAAACTCCTCCAAGTGAACGTACTAATTCATTACCAAAACCAAACCGGTTACAACTGTTTTCACGCCATTCTGCTAAGTCCTATGTGTTGTAACCATAGTTATACTTTACCACTGAAATCATTTAAACACTGATTATAAAGCTGAAAGTTATTTTGTTAAATTTAGAATTTGGTTTAAAGGCTGAGATTATCCCAGATTACTTTATGAGTATTATAATAGATAATTATCCGTATGATCAAGTCCGCCGTACTTTTTTAACATCTTCAGAGAATTAGGGCACCTAGAGAATGCACTATGTAAAGGGGATATATACATTATGGTAATTATACTGTTCTGCATAGAACTAGAGCTGCAGAATTTATAGTTCTGTCACTAATGCCGTAAATAATACAATTAGTCACAATATAACGATATCAATCAATTTCTATCTAATCATTTTAAGAATAGGTTAAGCAAACTCATTGCTTTGAAATACAGAAGTAAATAACAGTCAACTGCACGTTTGTCATATACCCTACATATAACACACTGATTAGAAATAGCAAACTTATCATTAATGTAATTCTCTATAGGCTCATAATATAATACCTAGGTACCTAATCTAACGCTCAAGCATTTCCACCAAGGCTTGACCATAATATTGTTGAAATGGCAAGGCGGTTAATAATTATTTCTTGGCACTCTGACCAACAAGAGAGAATAGAGTAAAACTTTCAATATTTCTACCATGTTTTGACCAAGCCCTGTAGTTTATGCAATGCGTAATGAATAGTCGTACCCTCGTCCCGACCATAAACAGAGCACTCATCAACATATTGATGTGGTATTTTTTTTTTTTTAAAGGGATGTAATTCTGGTACCGAATTTAATTTTACAATGGTTACCACGGTTCATTATTGTAGCTAATGTTGATGGTTGAGAGTGAGCTATGAGAGTTATGCTAAATTTTTATTGATCTTAATACTTTAACTACATCGTTTGTACTAAAACGAGACGTTGTGCATCTCTGTTCGCCTTTTTCATCATGATCATTATTAAACAGAGGTAACTACTAATGTACTAACGTACATATTATTATTACTATTTCTGTGGAGAGTGTCAGAATCCACCGGAACATTAGCGGTAGTTAATATTCACCAGCACATGGACTGTCGCCACTTCGACAATCAACGTCTACGTGCTTTGAGTACCTCGAATTCCACGATGGGGCCGAGGAGTCCCGGGGTGCTATACTCCGGAGGCCGTCTGCAGCGACTGTGGCCGCGGCTACGAAGGCGACTGTGTAGGCAGTTACGGCCCTGACGGCAGCGGCTTGGTCTAGGACTTCCTCCCCTGTGTACATGTTCCACCCAGGCGCGAATCCTCGCAGGGCGGCGCAGTTGTTGAGAAAAGACAAACATGATTAGTATATGAAATTACGAAGCACCGAAAACGGTCGGTCAATCTGTTAACAATGGTGAAGCTTAACCCCAATGGTGAAAACAAACAACATAGAAGTGTCTAAGGCACGTAATATCCATCACCAGGGTCCGTTGTACCTTTTATAAAGTACATACCTATAGACCTAAGAGGATATTGGGAACCTAATCCAATTATCGTAAAATAAAAAGAAAAATATAAATCCTAAAATAAACATAACATAACATAGCATCACGCCTTTTTCCCCGAAGGGGTAGGCAGAGGTGTGCAAACACACCCACATCTCGCCAGCTATGTTAGGTCCCATGTAATAGGGGGCGAGCCTATTGCCATCTACCGGGCACAAGTTCCAGACTCTGGTATAATTATCTGGATAAAATTCTAAAGAGAATTATACATTATCCACCAGACCCGGGAATCGAACCCGAGACCTCGAGTGTGGCAGTCCGTACATAGTACCATTGTTTTTTTTTTTTTTTTTTTTTTAATTCCGCGGCCCAAGGCCGCGGCCGCTCTAACGTCCGTTGCCGGGCGTCCCTGGTTACTAGCAGAGGGTATGTCCAGTGGCGCCCGGCGGACTTTGACCACCCTTGTGGTCTCTGCGGGTGTTTGGTCGCGACGAGAATCCCGCGTCATTGGGGTCGGGTTTTATCCCGCGTCAGTGAGTGAATCTGGTTGCGTGCTATGGGGCAAAGGCCCCGCAGCACGCAACCCTTCTAGCCTGCTTCTGTAAGGACGGTGGGTGGCGATCCCGCCGTCCTCAGGCCCCGATCATGGAGGACGATAGTCTTGGGCGTAGTCGCGTAGTCTGGGGCGGCCTGGCCGCCGACTACGGAACTCGGCGGGGAGGGTACGCTCCCTCTCCCTCCCGGCCGCCTCCTTCGCGAGCATGACTTGCTCGCAGAAGGACACGGCCGCGTTCCACCTACTCCCGCTGGATACCATGGCTTGAAGCATGGTCCCCAGCGAGAGGGTATCCACGCCCAGACCCACTACGAGGTCCCGGCGCTGACTCGCCCACGCTGAGCACTCCACCAACGTGTGGAGTGCGGTGTCGTCGTCGGAAACCTCGCAGTGTTGACACCGGGGTGTGACCTCACGATGAATGCGAAACAGATAGCTACCGAAGCATCCATGCCCGGCAACCATCTGCGTCGCACGGTACGTGAGGTCACCATGCTGCCTCTGCAGCCAATCGTCCATGATCGGTCTCACCGCCGCGATGAAGATGGCACCCCCCTTGGGTTGCTCAAGTCGCACCCTCCATGCCTCCATGAGATCCTGGCGGAGTTGGGACCGCTGGTCCTCGATTTCTCGAGACGCAGGCCTGTGGTCCCGCTCCAGCGCCTCCTTGCGCCATTGGAACAATGACGCAAGGGCTCTCGCTTCCAGGTCCCATGGAGGGGTCCCGGCTAGGAGACATGCAGCCTCTCCGGAGATCGTGCGGTACCCCCGTACGGTTCTGACGGCCAAGGTTCTAAGTGGTCTGTTTAACAGAGTCACGTTCCCCTTGACCGCCAACCTATCCGCCCATACGGGAGCCCCGTATAGAGCCATACTCCGCACGATCCCCAGGTACAGTCTCCTGCAGGAGGCGTTGGGTCCCTTTAGGTTGGGCATCAGTCGCGAATGCGCGACCGATACCTGCGTCAACTTGGGGACCAAACTTCGGAAATGTGGTCCGAAGTTCCATCGGCTATCAAGTACGATCCCTAGGTACTTCATCGAGGGCTTGATGCCGATGCTAACGCCTCCCACATTTATGCTGGAACCTTCTGGTGGACCGTTCCGAGGTCTGTGAAAACACAGAACCTCGGACTTGTGCAAGGCCACCTCCAGTCCCAGCTGCCGTATCCGACCCACGACTCGAGCAACACCCGTCGTGACCTTGAGTGCTGCCTCCTGGTACGTTGCACCCCGCGCCGTGACGAGGGTATCGTCGGCGTAGCACGTTACGCCGACACCCCTAGGCAACGCACCCCGCAGCACCCAGTCGTAGCCGATGTTCCACAGAAGCGGCCCCAGGACCGACCCCTGCGGAACACCGCACGGCACATCTCGCCGAGCTGGCCCGAGCCAGCTGGGGAAAGCTATGGCCCTCTCCGAGAGATAGGCCCCGACAATACGACGGAGGTAGAGAGGCGTTTCGTGATACACGAGCGCCTCCCTAACGCAGCTCCATGGCAAGGTGTTGAACGCGTTGGCGATGTCAAGAGACACCGCCACCACCACCTTGCCCTGCGAGACTGCTTCCTCCGTCAGGCTCTTCACGCGCATGATCGCGCTCACGGTGGAGCGTCCCCGACGGAAACCGAACTGGTTATCCGCCAGGTCTGGCCCCACACTCGTGAGATGCTCGACGAGGCGTTCCGCGATAATGCGCTCAAAGAGCTTACACGCCTCGTCGAGCAACACGATCGGTCGGTATCCGGACGGTGAGTCCACCGGCCGCCCCGCCTTACGGATCAGGACCAGTTTCCCCGTCCTCCACACCTTGGGAAACTGGCCCCTTTCGAGGCATGCGCTAAAGAGCCCCATCAGTCGAGGCCCGAGTTCTTCGAGGACATAGTACCATTGTGCCACCGAGGTAGCAAAATAAAATTCTATTCTTATATACATGCGTGTAGGCAATTCCTACACGTATTTTGATCTAATTGAGTTTCAATAGGTGCCTAAGCAGTAACTTTACCAAACCCCAATAAAAGACAAAAATTGTAAACATCAGGCACAGAAGAGTATACTATTCTCCTATGACCACTACCACTATGCTATCTTTTATTTGTGCATCAGATCCGTGATCATATTATTATGTTTAATTAGAATTTTATTTTCCTATTTAAGAAAGAAAATCGACATATTACTATTCTATTCTCACATACATACGTGTAGCTATTTCTTATACACGTATTCTATGCTATTAAGTTTCAATAATAACTACCAAGTATTTCAATCCCCAACAAATAAAAGATTTGTGAAAATCAGGGAACTTTCAATTATATTATAATGTATTAATGTCGGGAACCTTTATATTAAATTTAATTTAAGAAAGTAAAAATAAACTAGGCCATAGCATTATAAAAATAGGCGTACCTATGTAGGTACTTGCCACTTCTGATCTGTAATAAAACTCCGTCTGTAAGGTTCTACTTTATATTTATTCATAATCCACCCGTTCGATTACCACATTCCGAGAAGAAGGGCAAGAAACTCGGTAGGGTCATATTATAATTGTGAATAACACACTTGTAAATTCGTAGTCTAAACTGAACAGGAACTCCCTTTTATGCAAGTCCCAATGGTGGGAGTCGGCAGACATTGACAGTGTGTTTTTATATTTATCTACCCTCCCATCTTTACCCTCATCACATTATTTCTCGCTTCGGTGTTGCAAGGACAATGAATTAAATATATTAAAATAATAGTAATCAGTAAAACCTAACAGGAGCAATTGAGAAAACCTATATCTGTATTCTAAATTAACCATTTAACCACTTATTTAGGTCTATCCAGATCATTGATTCTACGAGATTTCTCAGGACACTAATACGGCACCACGCCATAGCTTTTGGCCTATAACTTTTGACCCCTTAGGGCTACGTCAAATTTTTTGGCTTGCCTCCAGATCGAGGGCTATCCATAGAGGGGTCAACAATCATTGGAGCATAAGCAGTTCTCGAGAGCTACATAAATTACATTCCCCATTTCTATCTCAGGACATGCATATTATTATAATAATCACGTCAATAGGTCCGAGGAGTCAGAGGTACATTGTTATATCACTCCTCGTCATGCGTCAGTAGCATTGTCGTTCATACGTAACAGTCATTACCGGACACCATATACAAATTATAATAGAAACTCAAACGCCATTCTGTAATCTCAACCTAAATATCAACTACCAGGACCGATGTTACATACCTTAAACAGTCCGGAGAATATACTTCAGTTATCATTTACTAGGTATCTATATAAGAAGTTCAATTTAAATCTTTTTCTACAAACCATTAGGTCTAGAATAGATCGCATCATTATTCTAGTAATTTGATTAAAGCTTTTCGTGAACAACAAAAGTTAAGCTTCATCGAACGATAAAGAACAAGTCTATTGGTTAGTTCTTTTAATTGGAACCTTTGGGGATGTTTCAAACTTGTCCCAAAGCAATTTACTTGTTTGCTTTTATCTACTTTGAAGGTTGCGTTGGTTATCTAAGTTGAATCTTATTGGTTTCAATATAAGTTTGGTTTTTAATAAATGGTAAAATACCATTACTTACTACTTAGTAAGTTTGCTGTCGGCCATTGTATGAACGGTCTTCAGAATAATGTTCCTTTTAATATCTTGTGCCTTTTCGAATACGAGGTTCCCGTTTCTAGTATTTTTTCTGTGGCTACTTCTTAGCATTCCTTTTCACTCATCATCTAACTACAATGCGACTGACTTCAATATTTTCTGATCAAAGATCAGAAAATATTCTCTCTCTGATCGTATTATCGTAAATATTTTCGATCTGATCATATCAAAGTTCTGTAGTTACAAATACCCGTAACGACTGCCAAAGATGTTCGTATGACAAACGGGACTGACGGCTTAACGTGCTCTCCGAGGCACGGAGGGGTCTCAATGTATAAAAAAATGGTCACCCATCCTAAAACCGGCCTGCCTGGGTGTTGCTTAACCTTTGCAATGTGATAATCTAGTAGGTTACCACAATGCCACAAGTTTCTCGTAAATATGTACTAAATATACGAGTATTTAGCGAAGATGTGTTCACTAATAAAAACTACGGAGATATTAAATAAAAGTACATAATTTTAATAGTAGTACTTGTTGACTGAGGGAGCGAAGCGACCGAAGTCTCCGTTTCAACTTGCAGACTGGGGAGAATTTCCTTCGTCTGTACCTCTACATGTCTACATCTACGGGTTCCGTCAGATCATGTTTGCGGCCGTATTTATCAACCGATTTTCATGAAACTTTACACACACACTCCTTGCTTACAATGAATAACATGTGAATTATATTTTTTGGATTGGATGAAAAATGAAAGAGTACCTAATAAAGAAAATTGAAAAATAAATGTTCTAAACAAAGCTCCCGAAGTCTACGGTCTGTCAAGAATGCAATCCGTAACCATAGCAACCCATATAAATAAAATCAAAAGTCATGCAAATAAATACAATAATAAATAAATATAATAATAATAATGAATAAACAAAGCCGCTCCCAAAGTCTACGGTTCAAAGAACCACTAGTTAAAGTAGGTCTCTAAATATACATAGAAAATACCCAAACTCCGAAAAAAAATTTGTAAATCACACAAATCCACGAGAGAAGGCCGCATACTTATACCACTGCGCCACCGAGGTAGTTTCATTTTCACTCATGGCATAAAAAAATGTGTTCATTACTTGTAAGTAATGAACACATTTTTTTATGCCATATGTTATTGTAATAACAATGATACAATATATTATATTGGATAGAATCAGGCGTTACCTGGCGAAAGTCCATGACAAAGCAATGGTAAGTATGATGTTCAAACTTTTATAAAATTAATAGCATTATTTTCACTAAAAACACAGACAGCCATAGTAGTTTTTGTTGGTTTGTGTGTGTTACACTATGTTTTCTGCGAATTTAAGAGTTGAATTTTTGTTTTAAAAACCTATTTTGAATTTATTAACTTAACTTAATATTTCTACCCCCGGTTGTTGTTTTTGACACATCCTACATCGCGCTAGAGAGATTTACATGTTCATACTTAAAAACAACTATGATCTTGCTTCATATTTTGCTGTTCTCTCTGAGACAATCTTGAGAATGCCTCGTTTAGAGGTGAAACATAATGTCGACGTTTAAATGTCTTCTATTTTTAGCGAAAATAATGCTATTAATTTTATAAAAGTTTTAACATCATACTTACCATTGCTTTTTTAATGATACAATATACCTAATAAAACCAATAGACCTAATAAATATCACCTATACTATTACAATACTAATATGTACTTAAATACAATTAGTTATATCAACTGCTTATCTTATAGCCCCGAGTTCAATAAAATTGGAGAAAGATTTTTAAACAACTGTGCCTCTCTTAACACACTATGAGTGATTCTTTCGACTTCGACTGATGTTGTAACAAATTGCTGTTAAAGTATTATTAATGGTTGTGATATTTCATGAAGTGGGCTCGAGAAAGGAACTTGTTAAAGGAGAATACTTGAATAATTTTTACTGTTAAACTTAAAACGCTTTTGTTTCAAAAGTTTTTTTGAGTTTAATGAAGTTTTCCAAGATAAATAGTCTTGTAGAACCGAAAGTAGCCAACAAAAAAGCCTAACATAATAATGTAATTATTGAATTTCCTATTTTATCGGGCAATTTATCACCTCTAACCAGAAACGTTGTTAGTCAGCGTTTCGTTGATCTGTAGGTGCTGCACTTGCAGTTATGAGTTGACTTGAGTTGACAGACCTTGATAAGATCCTTATGTAAGTTTGTAAAATAAAAATCTTCATAATATTGACACCTTACAACAAATACAAATGTTTTAAAATTATCTGTATTTTAATTTTTTTATTTGAAATGTGTTAAGTCATTAATCTATATTAATTTGAATTTTCCGTGTACACGAATGATGAATGGCTTTTGTAAAATGGTAAAATGTTGTTCGTAAATATGCATTGATGAAATGTATTTGTATTTTTATGTACCTACAGCACAATGAGTAGAAACCGTAATTGACACAAATACTTACCAACATACATTCACGCCTCTTTCCCGTCGGGTAGGCAGAGACTTGACCACTTGGCTTACCTAAAATTTAAGGTAGAAATTATAAATAAATCACAAAAACAGAAATGTCATCTACATGACTCGAACCCACGGCCTTTCCCTAACAAGTGGAATGCTCTGACTACCGATGGCCAATACCGACATCATCGAATCTTTATTCCATATTATAATTTCTAGATCGCGCTGTCAAGGTTCAGTAGAATTCCGGCAGGTGACTACCGGAATACTGCTGAACTACGGTACCTTTGTATAGTGTTACTTGGCTTACTTCTTCGGCTTCTTCCACTTTCAAAATAAATATATTTAAATGTATCTCTCCGGTTACGTGTAAGTTTCTTTTTTTAACCTTTTTCTTACTTAACCTCCGAAACAAAACCATCCCTAAGAATCTCCACTTTGATTAAAGTAGGAACCTAGGTCTGCCACACCCTATTTTACGTACCTATATGTTTCAAAAAACAAATTTAAACATCTAGCTTTATGAAAAAAAGAGCATAGGTATGTATGGTAGCTATGTTTGTGTGTTTGCATTGAATAGTCTCCGTAGCTAGGGGCTCGTGGTCTAGTGGTAACCGACAATGTAAACACTTTGCAAAGGTTAAGCAACATCTATTCAGGCCGGTTTTAGGATGGGTGACCATTTTTTTATACATTGAGACCCCTCCGTGCCTCGGAGAGCACGTTAAGCCGTCAGTCCTGGTTGTCATACGAACATACGTTGGAGCTCTAAATTAAAAATCCGACCGCCTAGCCACAGAACTTTAATTTCGCCCATGGGTTTTGGAGGTCAAATGGCAGTCGCTTCACGTGAAATGACGAAGTTCAGCCAAATCGCAGTTAGATTGGAAAACCGACCCCAACTTCGTTTGGGAAAAGGCTCAGTGGATGATGAGTCTCCGTAGCCAGGTATAGGTACTAAACCAATTTTAATCATTTTTTTACTAATATTAAGCTACATTATCCCAGAGTGATATAGGTTATTTTAATCCCGTGTGTGTTCCCGAGGGAATGGGAACGAGACAACTAAAGCACGCGAGCTAGTTTTACAATAAATTTGTAAAAGCAATCATTTTCTATCGCGATTAGAAACGGTTACACCATGTTACAACACAAACTCGTAAATTATAACCCCGTTAGGAAAATCTGGCGCAATCGGGTAAACTACGTGACCTTTAACTTCCTAAACTTGGAACCTATTGCCTTATCAGTTTGTTGATAGAGATTAGACTGGTGGTTCGTAAACTTTGCTATCGGAGCTAACGTAAGATGAAAACTATTAGATTTCTGATAATATTAATGACTAGTGGTCGCCCGCGACTTCGTCCGCGTGGTAATTTGTTTTTTTTCCCGTTCCCGTCGCGCCGCGTCATATTTTGAACAATTCACACAATATCTTTATAAATTGTAGCCTATGTGTTATTTTGATGTATAAGCTATATTATTGTAAAGTTTCATTAAAATCCATTCAGTAGTTTTTACGTGAAAGAGTAACAAACATCCATCCATCCATACATACATACATACTTACATACTTACATACTCACAAACATTCGCGTTTATAATATTAGTAGGATAAATCGATTGGTTATCTGCACGTAGGTACCTAATGTTGTAAAGCAATGAAGTTGATCATTTATCGATGTTTTCGTTCAGTGCTGTCCGATGATCAAATAAAATTAAAGTGTTGTTTGTAATTCCAAGTTTTCACTAGTTACCTAAATTTGACCGCCGTTGCTTGCACGATTTTACCTATCCGGGGGCCGGCTAAGGTGAAGGAGACACACCGTGGATAGGTTAAAGAGGGTAGTCCGGTCCGTTTTCCAACCAAGGACCGGGAGTCCCACTCGAATCCGTCTCGCTGCCCCCGCAGCGGGGAGGCAAAGTACCTAAATACATCACTGACCACGTTAAAAAAAAAGTTACTAAAGTTAGTATATTAAAAACCGGCCAAGTGCGAACCGGACTCGTGCACAAAGGGTTCCGTACCAAAACAGCAAAAAAATCACGTTTGTTGTATTGGAGTCCCCTTATTAATATTTATAATATTTTTTTTTTAGTATTTGTTGTTATAGAGGCAACAGAAATACATCATGTGTGAAAATTTCAACTCTAACCATCACGGTTCACGAGATACAGCGTGGTGACAGACGGACGGACGGACAGCGGAGTCTTAGTAATAGGGTTTCCGTTTTCGAATCCTAAATATGAATGGCGCACTTATTTATCCCTGTCTACCCCATCTGAGAGATCAAGGTGACTTTGCTGTTGTGTATGCAAAAAGCTTACCTTATATCCTTAAATCAAAAGTTTCGACCCATCTAATTATTTAGAAAAAAGGCGAACTAATTTCGTCGTTAGAGAAAAAGGCCAGTACGAAATGAAAGCTTAACGAGCTTACTTTGTGTCCTTGCGGTAAGTTGAATCGTAGGAGTTTTTTTTTTTAATTCTGCCGCGGCCGCTCTACTGGTTACTAGCAGAGGGTATATCCAGTGGCGCCCGGCGGACTTTGACCACCTCTGTGGTCTCTGCAGGTGTTTGGTCGGGACGAGAATCCCGCGTCGTTGGGGTAGGGTTTTATCCCGCGTCAGTGAGTGAATCTGGTTGCGTACTATGGGGCAAAGGCCCCGCAGCACGCCCTTCTAGCCTGCTTCTGTAAGGACGGCGGGTGGCGATCTCGCCGTCCTCAGGCCCCGATCATGGAGGTCGATAGTCTTGGGCGTATTCGCGGAGTCTGGGGCGCCCTGGCCGCCGACTACGGAACTCGGCGGGGAGGGTACGCTCCCTCTCCCTCCCGGCCGGCTCCTTCACGAGCATGACTTGCTCGCAGAAGGACACGACCGCGTTCCACCTACTCCCGCTGGATACCATGGCTTGAAGCATGGTCCCCAGTGAGAGGGTATCCACGCCCAGACCCACTACGAGGTCCCGGCGCTGACTCGCCCACGCTGAGCACTCCACCAACGTGTGGAGTGCGGTGTCGTCGTCGGAAACCTCGTAGTTTTGACACCGGGGTGTGACCTCACGATGCATGCGAAACAGATAGCTACCGAAGCATCCATGCCCGGCAACGATCTGCTGTAATGTTTTTAGTTTTGGAAGTTAGGATGTTAATGATAGAAATAAAATATTCATTTGAGCCACTGTATTATTTATTACAAAAGCCCTTTAGACAATATAGGGGAACGGAAGGTCCCCTCTTAGCAAGTTACTTAAGTAGTATTAATCTACTTTTAACCTAGAATACAATTAAAGTCTATCCTAGATACTATATTATCTTTTAATACAGGGTAATAGGTCAGTGTGCTTGGTCAGTAACGATAGATTTTATGTTTAGAAAGATACTGTGGTAATTAAGTGTAATAGATTAATGGATTTCATAGGATACTTTCCCGGTGAAATACGCCACTCCTGCAAGCCGGCAGACACCGTCTCTGTTCCGGTCTCTGCCCACTCCACACCCAGGTAGTATGGCAGTACCGTAAGCCTCCTGTAACAGGAGTTAAAGACTTATTCCATGCATTATGGCCACTGTTATTATCTAAGCGCCTACCACGCCGTACATATTATGTGTACATACCTTTCGGAGGCGAATATCCAAGCTTCACCCGATTAAATCTGGCTAACACATGCAAAGCATGCATGCGTATCGTGTAAGTCGGTCTCTAGCCAATCCTGGCCAGATCAGGCAAAGATTCCTTAAATTTAGTAAAAGAAAGTAGAAAGTTTAAATTTAGTAAGACACCTCCAGACGCAACACGTGTGCGTTCAAACTCAAACCTGTAAGAAACGAGTATCCACTGTCAAATTATACAGCACATACGCTAACCCACGCCAGCACAACAACATTTTATCTAAAACTTACCAAACATCGAAATAAATTACAATAAATTAAATTGTAATATAAATATGTGATGCGGGCATAGCTCGCTTGTATAAAATGGCTGTCACACAAGTCACGTGGTCCAGCGTCCAATCAGGAGAAAGCCAGTGTTGCCGCTATATTATGCAAATTTCAACCAACTAAAATGGAATGATGCCACTACAAAAATCTCTGTATATAGGGTACAGGTACTATGGTTCTGACGGCCAAGGTTCGAAGTGGTCTGTTTAACAGAGTCACGTTCCCCTTGACCGCCAACCTATCCGCCCATACGGGAGCCCCGTATAGGGCCATACTCCGCACGATCCCCAGGTACAGTCTCCTGCAGGAAGCGTTGGGTCCCTTTAGGTTGGGCATCAGTCGCGAAAGCGCGACCGATGCCTGAGTCACCTTGGGGACCAAACTTCGGAAATGTGGTCCAAAGTTCCATCGGCTGTCAAGTACGATCCCTAGGTACTTCATCGAAGGCTTGATGCCGATGCTAACGCCTCCCACATTTATGCTGGAACCTTCGGGTGGACCGTTCCGAGGTCTGTGAAAACACAGAACCTCGGACTTGTGCAAGGCCACCTCCAGTCCCAGCTGCCGTATCCGACCCACCACTCGAGCAACACTTGTCGTGACCTTGAGTGCTGCCTCCTGGTACGTTGCACCCCGCGCCGTGACGAGGGTATCGTCGGCGTAGCACGTTACGCCGACGCCCCTAGGCAACGCACCCCGCAGCACCCAGTCATAGCCGATGTTCCACAGAACCGGCCCCAGGACAGACCCCTGCGGAACACCGCACGACACATCTCGCCGAGCTGGCCCGAGCCAGCTGGGGAAAGCTATGGCCCTCTCCGAGAGATAGGCCCCGACAATACGACGGAGGTAGAGAGGCGTTTCGTGATACACGAGCGAAGTATTCTATACTTTTTCGTGTTGTCTTACTGCGAGTAATATGTCATTGCCTCAGGGCAACTATCTCTATACTACGTATAATATATAGAGCGCTGATAACCGATCTGAACCACTAACAACCACTCTGAACAGTCAAACAGTCGAAGATGACGTAACGTCACTACAGCTTCCCAGTTAAAGTTGTTGCGTGGCAAAATACGAAACTAATAATAATAATTGTTTGAAGTTATTGTTCTGATATCTTGTTTTTGACGTGTTTTAATATAATGTGGCGCCCTTAGTGGAACGCAAACATTATATTGGGCAACCTATATCAGAGTATTCACCCCGAAGAAAACGCGTGACACTCGCCCTCTATATAATATCGAAACTTAATGGTCATAGCTTATATCTCATACGCAAACATAATTATTTAAGTTCCATTTTTCTTCTCGAATGATGAGACGGAACCTTGCAATTAACCTTGGGCGACCCTTACCAGCTTGTCTATTTCCTATATCCTATATATTTGTCTATATCCTCTCATACATTCTCCCTTCAAATCCAAACCATAAAGTTGGTACACCTTTTTCCACCTTAATTACTACGATTATTCTCTGATCGTTCTGATTCTCATTTGGTCTATCAAAGTTAAATACCATAAATACTTATTTTCTTTATTAAAAAGACCTTCGAGGGTTGTAAACTCTTAAAGTACAACATTTTATGACACAAAAAGTACTAAATCCGTATTAAAAAGGTCATTTTCATAACGAAATCACCGCCCCGAGAGACTTCTTCTATAATAAATCAGACCTGAATTCTGAACATTTGTCAACTTTTGAAGCGATGCTTAAAAAGTTATCGTCTGCTAGAACTTATATCCGAACCTCGATTTATTTTAATCTTTCATGGAAATACGGAAAATATAGTCTGCTTATTTTTGTGTACAATTATGTTTATAAAAATTCCTATCAAGATTCCTTCAAACACTAACAAATCGTGCTCTAACCGCTTAGTGGAGGCTCTGGCATGTAATAAAAGTTGGTACGCCGTAACGGTTAACGCATATTGGGCTCACTAACAACAGGACTAGCTAAACGACTGCATTTGGTTTTCATTAACATGCATTATTTTGTATATTATTTAAAAAAATAGCCTTGAAAATACCACTTCTTCTCTTTACAAAGTTTGACTGACAAATTTCACGTTTATTTCGCTAAATTTCCTGCACACAAAATTTTCGCTTCACGTTTTAATATTATAGAGATTACATAGCCTTGAGTGAGCAAGTATTTTATAGCATCCTAAATCAGTACAAAACATCAATCCCATTATATTAACATACAAGTTATGTTAGCGTTAAGGCTGGAGCTGGTGGTACTAGATAAGAGTCATTATTACCATCTAAACTAATACGATTCCTTATTATATACTGGTGTATTTATGTATACTCTTAACGTATTAAGACACACTGCACACTGAAACACTGCATAATACTATACTAAAAATCTAATTTACCACATTTGGTAAATTAGGTTTTTAGTATAGTATTATGCAGTGTGTCCGAAGACCTTATCTTATGTAGACAGACAATTTTCCTGAAAGGAGACTTTATTTTGCTGCTGTCATGGATTTTTAAATACAATCTCATTTCATAAACAAACAAGTCAGATTATAATGTTCCTTATAACAAAGCTGTTCCATTGAGACTTGAAGTATTATTTTCTTTACAAAACAAATTAGGATACATTCTTATCTCAAACAGCGCTCCTTTTGTAAGAAACCAGAGAAAGAGAGATTTTATTACTGGAATTTATTCACCACTTAAACATTACATACGTAATTTTATTTGATTAAATGTAATCTGACCGTAGATTGTCGTATGTCACTTTAGAGACTGTCATTTCGAGTTATTTATTAGAGCGAAGACAGGTAGGTAATGGATTCATCCTTTTTTTTTCTCTCAAGGTGCAAACGACAATTTGGCCGTTTTTCACCACTATACAAACGATTTATTAGCATTTAAACTTTTTAAGGCTAATGTCTTCTGTTTTGATAATTATATTTGAATCCTTTTATACAGAATGTGTGAAAGTTCTATAAATATTGAGCTGAACTGAAGCAAATTCATGATCATATTAACAATCACTGATTAGCAATAGGGTAGAATCTGTGAGTAAAGATCCAGGTACAAAACTCGTAGCTACTCCTTTCTTATCGCCAACAAGGACGGTTCGGTATTTTACTAAAAGGAACTTCCATTCTTGGAAGACAATTCCTTTTGTGAAACCATTCTTTTCATAATGTACATTCAGAATTCTATTATTTCTACGTGGTGCTGCGGTCTACTAAATATTGGGTATTACAGTTTATTCACCGACTTCAAAAAAGGATGAGGTTCTCAATTCGAATTTGTAACCTCAGAACTTTCGCCTAGAGAAACGATTTAAATGATTATTAGAAAGTTGTTTTCCTTCTCATGTGGTCCAATTTCAATTCTGAATTCTGATTCTGGTTCTGACACCTGAAGTCGTTTTTATTTTGCTTAAATCAGAAGATACATAAAATTTTACTAGAATTTAGTGGACTACCAACCTCTTGACCAATCTGAATAAAATCGTAGTAGAATATAATAGAATTTGAAATAATTCTAGAAATAAGTACCCTACCGGCTTTGTTAACAATGACAAGAATAGATCGTCGTAGAACAGTTATAGGTGATATAAAGAAGTGAAAAGACAGACTCGATTTTCTGGTCTATTAGGTTAGGTATCAACGCGATGCAACGTGAGTTAGAACTCGGAATAGGTATCAAAATATAAAGACCTTACGCAACGCTTAACGGGCATAAGTATCACTTGCTTTTAAATCTCAGTAGCTAGTGTGAGAATTTTATATGATAAATTGGTACAAACTCGCTCCTAAAATGCATATTCCCAACTGAAAGTTGTCCACGAAAAAATAAATACCAACTACCAACAAAACCTTCGTCCGTAAAAAAGAAATCACAGTTCACAAAGGCTTTGTTTGTTAACAGCTTTGCAGTAAAAGCTGCCTTGTTCATTTGCAAACCGGCGACATGTTTGTGGAAGTACACGGTAAAGAGATGCCGGATTAAAGCAATACCAATGTGAAATATGATTTAATCTCGGATGTTTGTTTGTAGAACATAGAATAAGGAATTTTTCGTCACAATTTTTTTTTGAATTCGTTATATGATTAACTGTTTTATTTACATAAAAGGATTTAATCGTAGAATAGTTCTCGTTCTTAATTTTTATGGGAACATTTGCGAGACAAAGAGTATCCTATAGGTATGTCAATCTATGTGCTATTTTTCCACGTGATAGTGTATCAAAAATCCTTCCCGAATATTATTTTAAATCACATACTGGTTATAGGTAATATTTTTCCAGCTATAAACATTCTTGTGAATCCCTCGTATAGTTTTATTGTGTGTATCATTGCTCATAAGACTCTTTACAAGATCTTAGCACATTCACACCGAGGTTGGTTTTATAAATATTTTCTCCGTTGTACCTACCTTAAATTTAGAAAGTAATCAGTTTAAATAACTAAAATAAAGATCTTCGCGTACGCGATCGCGTTTGACCTTTTCGTTATGATAAATTATAAAATAATTAAGGAATTATTAGCTGTCTGAACCTGGATACTTGAAAAGGTCTCAAGTCTCAAACACATCATTAGGTACCATTTTTTACTAGACGCCTCTGTCCACGAGGAAGCCAAGTGGTTGTCCCCTAGGGTTGGTTCTGCAATGACGTGCTCAAAAAGCTTGCAAACCTCGTCGAGCAACCCGATCAGCCAGTAACCGGACAATAAGTATTTCTTATTTTTTCTTTACCTGACTTTCTGATCGTGATCAGTTGCCTCATCCTCACACTCTTGAGAAACTAGCCCTTTAGAAGGCATACGCTGAAGAGCCAAGCTTTTCGTTAACTATAGAATCTTCCTACTTAACTACCGTCTCTCTCAAAGTAGTATTTATCTGAGCATAACAGCTGGGTCGCCAGGCGCTACTGGAAATTCCTTGTGTGCTCACCAGAGGCGCCCGGTAACGAACGTAGGAGACGCCGCGGAATTTAAAAAAAGCTTAACAGCTGTAAATAATTCTTAATTCTATTTACGAGTATACAACCCAAAATATGTTTCTGTCAGAAACTTTACTCAAGATTATTGATGTTACTAAAACAAAAATGTTTCAATGCTGATATTCCTTTGTAAAGGTATCCTCTAAATAGACCTATAGAGCTTAAAACACACTTTTTACAAGAATATGTAGAAACCAGGCCATCTTTTACACTGAATGCATTGGGGTCGACGTATAATGTGCGCCATTCAACTCGTTTCAAGAGTGGAAGGAAATAGTTAGCGGCTCGAAATATGAAGTGAAAGTTTCAATTTGATGTAAACTTCGTAAATACTCCATGGTGCACCAGCTGACTGACGGACGAAGCTCCAAAATACTCAAAATGCCCGAAAACGGAAAAGACTCGCTGGATGAGGTTCTAGGCTAGACTGTATTTTTTTTTCGAAAATTCTTTTTTTAATTGAAAGCTAGTGTTTCCCGTATGGCCCCATTACGGTAAGAAATTTAAAGTCGTTTTTTTGCTTAAATTATTGTCTGTAGATTTAGAAGCATTTAGAAACAACAGATGTTATGAAAACGTCGGGTAATAAAGAGGTATGTATATATCTCAATAATCGCGTAAAAGACCCGTTAGTCTTAAGTTTATAAACTGATGTTATTTCAAATCTAGTTTTCATTTGCAAAGAAAGGGTAAATAATATTAATGTTAGTGCACACACACTTTATGCTTACAATAACATTATTTTGTTGCAAAGAGAACATGCCTCGGTCCAAATGTTAGCACGCATCATAAACTTCCACGACCTGCATCTGACATTACAATGGTAACATTTCCACTGGTAGCTATCAGTGTTATTACATTTATTTAACATAAATTAGTATTTTGTGTTAGTGCGACTCACATTCTTTGCTATTATGTGGTATTAAGCATTTTGAACAAAAGTTGTATACTTATTTACGTCTCTATTCTTTATAAATAAATAAAAATGAAGTATCTTTTTGTAATTCCAGATTAACAATGTTTCCCCAAATGCATTCAATGGCCGATTCCCGAGTCTTGAAATAAGATTTACCTACGTGACTCACGGGTACGGCTTTAAGGTCTATCTAGTAAGAATTATATTGGCGGTACTTTATTTTATGCAGTTTGAACTAGCAACTGGCGCGTCGACTAACGTTAAAAGACATCAAAGCACTATTATGTTCCATAAAACAAATACACTAGTTCTCTAAACATAAAATAAACTTATAGTATCTGAGTCTTTACTAAACGTCGTTCAGACTACGCTACCTATAGGATATGGTAATATAGTAATGATAATTAAGACGACATACGATATTATAGAGCATGGCGTTCCACCGGGCGCCACTGGTAATTCTTCCTAGTGGTAACCAGAGGCAATGGACAAGGTGCGGCCCGAATAAAATTGAACAAAAAATTGGGAATGGCGTTCACATTACGCTATATTATCACAAGCTCAGTTGACCGACCGGCGACGACTGTGACAAGCGGTGCGGGAGGGAGAATGGGGGATAGCGGGAGGGGGTGGCGTGCGATGTAGGATAATATCGCAATTATATGGCGTATATCAAGCGCGTACTATATAATATAGCGTAGTCTGAACGTGTTTATAGTAAATGTATGGTGTGCGATATGGTTGTGCTATAATATGCTGTGATGCGATATATTATAGAGTAGACTGAATGCCGCTTCAGTCTTGAATGTTTTTTTAATCTGTTTTCATCTGATATCTGAACGAAGAGCGAGTTGCAGATAATTATAATATTGACTCAAGAGTTATGCGAAACGAATAAAAATAAACATCCGAATTTTCATTTGGTGAACTTGTGTTGACAGACCGTTCGATTTGCACTTCATCCTGGATTAAATCATGATATTCAGATCGGTTTTGGTACGAACGGCTTGTTCGTGCGGATGGAAATGGCTGCCAATTATCATTAAAACGTTTGTATAATAGATTTTCTGAGTCTGTAAGTGACAAACTAAACGATAAAGGTGTTAAAAGCTATAGATAAATGTACCTAATTTCTTTTTATTTTCCACCACAACTCTCATTGTAGGACATGAATACGCCTTTGAAAGAATAACCCCAGTGCTTTTGAAAAGGTTCTTGCATTTAATCTTATTGATGACGTACATGGTACCTAGTAATCACTGAATTTACCTTTAGATTGTCGTATTTTCACATAGAATAAGAGAATAATTAATTAGTCAGTAAGGAGTAAGTTAATACGTCACGCTTCATTACTCCTAACCCCATATTATGCGTAGAATCTTAATTTTGTTAAGCATTTGAAGGAGTATTATTTGAAATGCGTTCACGATCGTGTGACTTGATTAACAGCAGTTATTTCAATTCTAAAAGCCCACATTTGGTGCCATTTCTGAATTCATGGTTTTATAGTACTTAAAGATTAATTTTGGAGTAAATAGTTTCAGCAGGTATTAAGATTTTAATGAGAAAATGGGTTCGTAAACTGAATGAAATTGTCATTAAAATATAGTACTTATTAACCCTGGATACTTAATGCGAAATGTCAAGAGAAAAAACTCGAGGGCCACTTTCGATAGTATTGTGTTATGAAAGTGGCACCCAATCACTAGACATGGCTTTCCATCAGGGTATGTCTAGTGATTGGGTGGTCTAGTCAGGTATCAAAACAGCATAAAATTCACATTTGTTGTATGGGAGCCCCCTTAAATATTAATTATATTCTGTTTTTTCGTATTTGGTGTTATGGAGGCAACATAAATACATCATCTGTAAAAATTTGAACTTACTAACTATCACGGTTCTTGAGATACAGCCCAAGACAAACGGACGAACGGACAGTGTAGACTCAGTAATGGGGGTCCCGTTTTACCATTCGGGTACGGAACCTAAAAATACAAAATCAGATAAGTGAACTTAAAAAGTTCACATATTGGTTATGTTACTGTTAAACAACTTTAGTCGACCAGGTAAGAGGTCACGTGGTAACTAGAGCCATTTGTATCAAATTTTATAGTGTACGCTGATGGCTGGGATAGAATCTACGCTCGTTTTGGGATGTGACCGAAATGACAATTCACGTAAATGCTCGCTGTGTGTAAATGTAAGAATGCTGTAAAAAATCTAGGTAGTGCTCGAAATAAAACAGGTTTTGTACAGGAATAATGCTCACAATCACCGTTTAAAGTATTGTTCAAATAGGAATCCGATTTTCAACTTTGCTTTGTAACTATAACTACAGGTATGTTTGAGGTCGAGTTTTACGTAATGGATGTTAATTGTTGGTTGCAACTGGAGCCTTTGTTTGTTTGTTATCAATGTTTGTGACTACAATCGATATAATTCGTTGGTTATCGAGTGGTTTATGTCGATTGTGGCCAGTGATGCTGGATTCCTGACTTCCAAAAATGTTGATATTGGAGTTTGAAGTTTTTCTAATGTCCTATGGGTGTTTAAAAAAAATACTTCTATCATTCTCGTAGCACAAGATTTGCCTATTTTTATTTGTCCAAACGACACACAAACGGCTATTGTACGTGAATATTGAGATATATTATACTCGTACAAACTTCCTACCTTTTTATTACCCGACGTTTCGACCCTGTAACAGGGTCAAAACGTTGGGTAATAAAGAGGTGTCTATATATAGAAATGGGGAATGTCCCCCTTAGCTCTCGAGAACGGCTAATGCTAAAATGATACTTGTAAGACCCCTCTATGGATAGCCCTCGATCTGGAGGCAAGCCAAAAAATCGAAAATTTGACCTAGCCCTATTATTATTTATTATTTATTTATTATAATAATTTTAATATGTACAGAACCCGAAAGTTTAAAGAATATTACAGAGTAATCGAATCTTAATATAATAATCTAAATCGAATAGAAGTTAAATTACAAAGAATTATGTTAGGTGTAAGGAAAATATTACTTAAAATTGTCTAAATGACTGGACCACGTTTATAAATATACCTTTTGAAGCCATGAAAGCGGTAAAATTTTGTTTTCACGCCATTTATGTGATTCACCTCTGTAAATCACCGCTTCCATTTTATATTTTGTTTTGTTTATTTCGTAGTTTGCACCCTTGGATTTGGGTACTTTATATTCTTATAATTCCCGAAGGAAATGAGATCAGTAAAACTTAACCAGGCAATTTCTACTGATGTAAGCTCAATACCAGGAAATTTATCAAAACCAGGAAAAAGTCACTTTATTTTTGTGGCACGCTAATTCTAGTAAGTTGTAATGTCAGTTTTTTTTGTAACAGAATGCGCAACAATACTTAGGAACGAGTACATTCGATTTTTGTATTTTGAAATTTATCTTGTCCTACCTACTCGTATTAAAAAATATAAAGAAAAAACTAATCGTTAGTTCTAAATCAGAGTTGTTATTGACCACCGACCTCCATAATCGGGGCCTGAAGATGGCGGGCTAGCAATCCACCGTCCTTGCAGAAGCAGGTCAAGAGGTTGCGTGATGAGGGGTCCCTCACACATATTCGCTCACCGACGTGAGATAAAACCCAACCTGAATATTTTTAAAAGCATTTTCCTTATAAAGAGCTAGACCTCAATATTCAAATCTTTCGCCCTGTAATAGCTTCCAATCAGAAGATTGCATAATTTTCTATTCACAGCACACATTTCCAAGTAAAGAGACAGCTCCATCATGAAAGCCCTTATTGTCACAAAGAAGTCGAACTCCACTGATATTTTATTACATTTGTATCTTCATATTTTCCGCAATTGAAAGTAAATTGGTATTCATAACGTTTTCTATTTTGTTGTGCGCAAAATCTCTAAAAGCTAACCTAAAACTGTAAAAATGATGGCAATGGACTTTCAAGGAATACTATAACGGACCAGATAAATATAATAAATAAATAAATAAATATTTTGGGACATTTTCACACAACGTCATCTAGTCTGCGCCACCGAGGCAGTCAAGATAACCTATTAGGTGCACTTGGCGGATTTTATCCTTGTAATGCGTTCGCGTGGGAATTGGGTATGTGAAAACTATATCTAGCGGATCGAGCCACAGTACTCAGCTAGATTTATATATTTGGTACTAATATAGGAACTATTATGAAGATTTATGTGAAAGTCTTGAAGTGTGTCTTCAGACATTGAAGACATTGAGACATAAATATCCAAATGATTAAATATTTGGATATTTATTTCTTAATCACGCGGAAAAAAATTCCGCATAAATCAATAGTTTCATCAGTTTAATTTTACTTTCTATGTTTTGTACATCGTGATCATTCAATATGTGAAATAGCTCTACACGACATCCAATATAGCCAACAATAAAGCGCATAGCATGTTCTGAGAACAGCGATTCAAAGGCTTTAAATTAAAGCACGGAAGTGCAATATTGAGACAAGTACACAAAGGTCGGTAAAAGTGAAACAGATTTAAATAATAAATAAATAGTTTATTTCTTTAACTTTTCATTTACAAAATTAATTAGTTGCCGGAACAACCCAGGAAGCATTGGTAATGCTTGTGTTGGGTGGTTCCGCTCCTCCTTAGGACTATATAGTGAAGGTGTAGTATTATAGGTAACTACATTATTTAAACTAATTTTATGTAATTAACTAAATTGACAGAGGTAGAAAATGAGTGAAAGAAATAGGAATAGTACTGGCGTGATCATCTGCATATATGTGTTTGTGTATGTGTGTAAGTATGTGTGTTGTGTATGTGTGTATGTGTGTGAGGGTGAGTATATGTGTATTTGTGTGTGTACCTATGTGAGAAGGCACCTATAGATATGAGTGCAAGTGACGGTGAGTTTATATGGAACAGTGTGTTACGTGAGTGTGTGTGTTTCGTAGTTTGTGTAGATTATGTTCTTATTTGAAACTAGATTCCAATGCAATGCTCGTAAGTACATACGAGCACTAAACTAAAAACCAGTTCCAAATACCACAAGAATGAGTTGCACAACCTTGAACTAACATTCGCATTTAAATAATAAGTTCTCAGTTTCGTTGTACCCAAGCGACTCAAGTTCCTGAACAAGGGTTTGGTTACATGTACGGAATTGCATGTTATATATTGTAAATTTGCTGTGAAACTTATTATAAAGGTAGGCAGAATGTGCAGTAAATTGTCGCCTGGCAAACAGAGTTCTACAAGAAGGAGTAGCGGCTACTTTAGATATCCTTCTACCAGTTTGAACTTTATACACATACGGTAATTTTTTATGTAGTTTAAGTACTGAGTTGACAATATAAAGTTTTCTTAATGACAGTATGTTATGGCTTAGGTATAGTTCGTCCGTAGGAAATCTAAAAGGTTTAAAAAAACATTGTCTTTAACAAGCATCTCTGGGCCCTTTCTGCCTCGAGATTTGAAACAGGATTAATATGTTATGCAGTTTCGGTACGGTAATAATTTATATGCACACTAAAACACCACTTTTTGCTTTTCAAAATATATAAATAAATGATCATCAAAATAAATAAACAAAAAATCGTGTAGGTTGCAAAGTATCCCTTATGAACAATTATGTCAAGATTGCTTATTAAGTTATATTACTGCCAGATTTGCAAGGCAATAGGTAGAACATGTGAAAAAGAACCTGGCAAACTACTCACGTATTAATTACTCAAGTAAACTATTATTACATAACCTACATTAGGATATCACATGATATTGTAGGTATGTAACGTCGGTCCTAGCTGTTGAAATTTAAGTTCGGATTGCAGAATAGTTATTGATTTTTATAGTTTATAGAGCCCGGTAACGTCCAGAGGTTTGCCCCCTAACAGAATAACAAAACTGCTAATAAAACTAGGAGTGTATTCAACTCATACCGTTGAAGATTTTATGTACATCATAAAAGTGGATCTGTATGTCGTTGACCTTCACCGTGAGTTAAGGTAACAAAATAATAATATATAATCGCCAGTATAATCTGTATCCCTCATTACGCCTACGTTACAATGAGGTGAATAAGATACCGTTTTCATAAGACTTCCGAGGCTTACCGGGTAAACAGGGCTCAGTGGAATTATCCGGCGCCTCTAAATTAGTTTCGTGTATATAGATACTGCGGTTTAGGTATCACAATTAAATGGTATTACTTTATGATCTTGGAAACTGCTAAGCTATAGGGCCCTGCTATCAACCTCTCTTATTCTCACTTGCAGGCGTTACAACGACAGCATGGATGATTCTCTGGCAGATATATCCAAAGTGCTTAGAAATGGGAATAAGCTCGACAAGGGAGCTACCAAGTGACTAATAATAACCACCTTTGTCTACTCCACTACTATAGTCCGAGACGCCCAGGACTTTAATTGGTTGTGCCACAGCGCCTTTACATTTCATCGCAAGGCAACGGGTTTAAATTTTTTTTCAAAATTACAGTATTGCTGCTTCTTTTTATTTATTGTTTTGGCCATTTTGGACGTAACCCATTATATGTGTGCCCGGTGACGGCAATAGGCTTGCCCCCTATAACGTGGGGCTAAAAATACTGGCAAATTGTGGGTGTGTAATGCACCTCTGCCAGGCCTCCGTCACTCGCTCAAGACCGCGCGCTATATACCTACCGCTCGGCGTACTTTCGAGAGTACAAACTGGCAGAGGGCTGCCGAAGCCCGCCTGAGCGCTCGCATCGCACCGCACTGCACGTTTCCCGCGCTTACGCTTCGAAATGCAGAAACCACGTAATTATTGTGCGGATTATAGTATGCACTGTTTTAATAATAACAAAATGCATTTTTAACTTGGGTTTCATTTACTTACATTTCCTTTTGTTTTTCGTGCACCGGGATTACGTTATGTTTGGCTAACAAAAAAAGCGGCCAAGTGCGAGTCGGACTCGCCCATGAAGGGTTCCGTAGCAGCAAGTAACATAATATTTTAATTTTTACGATTTATGGCGTATTAAAAAAAAACTACTTACTAGATCTCGTTCAAACCAATTTTCGGTAGAAGTTTGCATGGTAATGTACAACATATATATGTTTTTGTTTTTACAATAATCACCTTAGGTACAACCCTAGCGCATTCTTACGATGGCATCCCTCGCACGGCGGGCAACACAGTCTCGACTCTAAACACGCGTGTTTAAGGTACAATTCTCCTCGTTCTGTGCAGCAGCTATTATTATTAAAATTTTGTAGGTTAATATAGAGTAGGTATTTTTGCTTTTGTATGGGAGTGATGTATCTGTTACGTAGTAACTATTTATTAATCTGTGCCTCTGCCTACGCCTTCGGGATATAGGGGTGATATGTCTGTCAGTCTGTCTTTGTCTACTCCACCGAGGACAAAGAAGTGGCTTTGTGTTGTTGTTGTCACTCCTGTTTCTTTGAGGAGGTAAGCAGAGGTATATTATAGCCTACTTCTCGCTTATAACTTTGTTGTTCATATACGTGATAGAAGGTGAGGGAGAGGTGGTCTTTAGTTCTGCACCTATTTTTTTGCCAGAGCCTTGTAGCCTTGTAGCACCTGCGCATTCAAGTTTGAATTTGGAATTTCGGTAGAGTTCCATATTGCTGTAAGACGTGAAGGGTTTTATCTGCTCATATCAAGTTAGTCGTGTGGATAATTAAATAAACCGACCGAGTGCAAGACGGAATCGCGCTCTAAGGATTCCGTACCATTATTAATGTTTTTTTGTATTTGTTGTTTTAGTAAACACAGAAATGCATCGTCTGCATAAAATTCAACTGTCTAACTATCTCAAATATTGGATAGAATCAGGCGTTACCTGGCGAAAGTTTGTTCTCTCTGAGACAGTCTTGAGGATGCCTCTTGTAGAGGTGAAACATATGTCGACGTTTTAATGTCTTCTATTTTAGCGAAAATAATGCTATTATTTGAAAAGGTTTCATTATACTTACTATTGCTTTAACTATCTCAGTTTATGAGATCTCTCCTTAGTGAAAGGTTCCTGTTCAATGCTGGACTGGTGACTGATGTCTTTTTGCGATCATATAAAATGCTAGCTGATCGCCGCAGCTCTGCCCGCGTGATTTAGTTCACTCGTTCCCGGTTCACATTACCAGGATAAAAAGTAGCCTATATTACTTAGGGTGAATGTAGATTTCCAATGGTGAAAGAATTTTTGAAATCGGCACAGTAGTTTTTGAGTTTATTCATTACAAACATACACACAAAAATACAAATCTTTCCTCAAACATACACACAAAAATACAAATCTTTCGTCTTTAAAATAGTAGTATAGATTAGAATTAAAGTTAAACTCATTTCCCTGCTACCTGTGTTCAGCGATAGGATGCATATAACATCGCAGTACTTTATCGGCGCAAATCGTTTAAGAAAGTGACACGGATATTTTACGTATAATTGAAACACGCGTGAAGACGTTTTTATTGTTTCACAAAATAAGTTTTACACCTTTTTAAGACTAAAAATATTTACATTACAAAATATCGTTTAAAAAATCCTCCGCGTCATTGCCGACTGGGAAGGTTCCCAGAATGCTGGCTGTGTTGCCACGTTGGATGGCGATACTTATTCTTTGGGCCAGAAAATAGCCAGCCTTCTGGTCCTGAGAAGCATCGATTAGACGTTTAGCAATGTCTCTATAAAGGCGGCGAGCACTCGGACCCCATGACCCCAGTGTCTCAACCCCAAACGGCTCAAATATGTAATCACCTGCTAGGTTAGCATATTTACGCCGTTTAAAGCCTTCAGCCGATGCAGCAGCAGCGCCGGCACATCCGGATGTGCTTGGAAGGTGTGAAGGTGTCAACGCATGTAGCGTCACACACCAAAGGCCTTCCCATCTTCCACGGTAGCAACGACATACCGTCCGGTCTCTTTCCATCGCTTCGTGCTAAACCATTTGGTTCGCGTACGGCCGGAAGACCTGCGGTGGAAAGAGCCCTACGAATTATGTCGTTTAGAATAGCGTGCCGAGGTATACGACCTGCGCTTCTGCTACAAGAAAGGCCATGGTGTCCCAGATTATCGACGGCTACTCCACAGGTGCAATGATGCGGGGATACACAAGGTGTACCCAGCCGAAGGCAAGTGGCAATGCGGAAGGTAGTGTCGTCCAACATTGTACCGATGTTGGGCGATGGGAGCGCCTGGATCCATAACCCTGACTCCCATTCTCCAACAGCTAGTAGGCGTGCACGCTCTGAAATATTGACAGAAGTGTCAATTAGTGTATTAATTCTCAATTTACAGAGCGGTGAATCCCACAGTCGCTGTGAGCCTAGGCGTGAGGGCAGGTCAGTGTCGGGGCAAGACATCCTCCAAGCATTTAGGGCATCGGTCTTGCATCGCACCTCGGAATCAATCAGTGTTTTTGACAAAATTTTCCTGACTAATTCTTCAGTGCTATGGACCGACGACAGAAATGCTGGCAGACTGACATCTGTGACTCTGCGAATACCTAGCCCGTCCAAGCGAACTGGAAGAGACGCTTGGACCCAGGCCCGGTCATTAATATTTACATTTAAAATTCGTCTGCCCAACATTTCTACATTTTTCCAAAATTGTCCTGAACGGAGGGCATGTGTAAATTTGGGTACGAAAAGACAAAAACGAAGAATAGTGAAGGCTGAATGAATACTGATATTACATAGACTATCAATAACCTGATCAAAATGACCCGTTTTAACCTTCTATTACCGTAAAAATAATTTTGGTATTATTCAAATATTACTGCAGTTGAAATCACACACACACACAAACTTATCGCGCCTATATCCCCGAAGGGGTAGGCAGAGGTGCATTACACACCCACAATTTGCCAGTATTTTTAGTCCCACGTAATAGGGAGCAAGCCTATTACCGTCACACAGTTGAAATCAGTACTAAAAACATTATTTATTACAGGTAATTCATGAAAGTTTTACTTAAACGAAACGTGAACGTTTTACTGTGAATAGTGTATACTAATTATAAATGAGTTTACAATTAACATGAATTGCAAGTATTTGCAAATTAATAAAAATGAGAAAATTTATCTTACTTTCCCAAAGTTTATTATAATTATAGATTATTACGCCTACATGTTTGAGAGGGGAAAACAGATGGACCCTCACCTGTTTCCAGCAGTTTTCGTGGATAAAAACTAATATTGTGTGTGTATATAAAGGTTAGTAATGTTTGAAGTGTACCTACTTATGTGCTCCCATCCCAAAACTAATTGCTAGTTTGCCACAAGGCACTCATCTTTGCAATCACTCGCAGCCACACTCACTGTCTTTCTTAAACAAAACAAATTGCTCTTATCCTTAAGCATAGGTACTTGTATGAAAAGGTTGTGCCTGTAACATTTTGGGGATTTTTTTTGTACGCATTGTTATCTTGAACTAATAAAAGAAAACTATATTAGAACAAATGCCCCATTTTATACAAAGAAATGGGACCATTCATACTCACATTCTTAATATTGCTATTTCTCTAGTGACTGTTACTTACATAAAATTCCCAATATAATGTTATGTAGATTAAAGGCAAACTTGTCCTTCACATACGACGTACACCACGCATTATGACATCTGAACAGGATCTGGCTATCTACGCCCACGCTTTAGCATTCCAGCAACGTGTGGAGTGCGGTGTCATCGCCGAAAGCCTGCCGCCTGCAAGCCGTAAATAGGGTGTCATTATAGTCGAAAGCATACTAGTGGTTCTGTGAACCGTAGACTTCGGGAGCGACTTTGTTTATTATTTTTCTTCTTAAATTTTCTTTATTACTCTTTCATTTGTCATCCAATCCAAAAAATACCATTCAAATGTTATTCATTGTAAGCAAGGAGTGTGTGTGTAAAGTTTCATGCAAATCGGTTCATAAATATGGCCTCAAACATGATTTGACAGAACCCGTAGATGGGTACAGACGAAAGAAATTCTCCCCAGTCTGCAAGTTGAAACGGAGACAGGAGGAGAAAAACCGGCCAAGTGCGAGTCGAACTCGCGCACAAAGAGTTCCGTACCAAAACGGTAAAAAAATCACGTTTTGCTGTATAAGAGCCCCCTTAAATATTTATTATATTCTGTTTTTTAGTATTTGTTATTATAGAGGCAACAGAAATACATAATCTGTGAAAATTTCAACTTTATAACTATCACAGTTCATGAGATAACAGCCCAAGACGGACGGACAGCGAGGTCTCATCTCCCCGGGTTCCCGTTTTAGCCTTTTGGTACGGAACCATAAAAACTGTAAAAATTGGATAGTCTCGATGGACTTCCAGGAAGTACTTCAATTTTTTACTTGGTTCTAAAATATTATTAAACCTAATAATTGAGCGGAGCGAAGCGAAGCTCAATCTTAGACGACAAGTGTAAATCGTTTGTGTGCCAACTCCTCCGAAACGGCCCGACCGATTTTGACCAAATTTGGCATGCTGGTCGACATCATACCCGGGAGTGCATATCTCTGAAATCATGAAAATAGAGCAAAAAAAAAAAATTAAGAAAATTTGCACCGCTCAACATTTGCAATAAGTAGCATGCATTGCATACCTAGTTACATAATGAAATACATTTTGTTTCATTAGAGAAAGCTACTGTTTGCTTCTGTTTTACTAACTAATGTATCAGGCTAGCATTCTGTTTTTCGCCAAACACTTTTTACACGTTAAACGTTTCATATTTATGAATATATTTGGGTTGTATGGATTGACTGTTGGGGATTAGAAGGGTTTGAAAGTCTCTTGAGAGAAAAAAATATTTTCTTAAGTGTTCCGGGATAAAATAAATCTATACAACTTGAAGTAAGAATAACGGCAAATCTTGTGGATTTATGTAAAACCGTACTTGAGATTCACGTGGGATGAAAATATATAACTAAAAGAAGATACAAACAAATAACATCTGTATTCCTGACTGATACTAAAAGCATATTCAAAACTTTGCCAAATAAATATTTTAAACGACGCCGCGACGTTCACAATTTCCAATCAAGAGGTGTCTAGTCTAGACTGTTGTAAACAAGTTCTGGATCAGTTTCATCAGGGTGGTTTAAAACAGTGTAAACACATTTGCAGATTTGTGGATGCCATGTGGAAAGACACGCGTTTAAACAGTGTGAAAATACTTGTTTAAAATTATATCATGCTCGATGCCCATGGCAACATGACTGTGGATGGACCAGGTTTGAACGCAAGCGGAATTCCGCATGACAGGAAACGTGCCCTAAGTAAATAATATCATTATCAGTCATTTTGCGTTTATGAGTTCCGACCTGTTATCTCCAATATTGTTTTTATACACCCATCAAATATCAAACATCTGTGTCACGTTTACGATTATGCTGGGGGTTACGGCCTTTTTCACGCACATACAGTAAATGAAAAAGAAAATAAGGATGTACAATGATTTACTTGGAAAGTATTTTTGCTAAACATTACCGTACCTATTAAGATTAACAAAATGTTTGGACAGGAGTTTGCTGCTGTTGCTGATTTTAGGCAATAGCCTTGTCTGTCTGTTAATTAACTCTGTTGAGTCTGAGGCTTGACGGCCTTATGTGCAAATGTCCTAACATATTTATTTATTTATTTATCTGAAGTTTGCAGGAGGCTAAAGATGTACCTCCAAGCTATCAGGACCCGAACCTCGCTGTCAGATTGTCGAACCTCTAAATTTACCCAAACGTTCCGAAAACAGTAAGAGGGTCGACCACGGTAAGGGCATACAATGATTGGCAAATATGGTTGTCTAAATCACCTCTGTCCATGACTACGGGAAGAAAGACTTTGTCCGTGTAAGGGTTAAGCCCTGCAAGACCATAAAATTCCAATTATAATGATAACCAGATACTCTTTTATCGGGATAAATAGAAACCTTATAAATGCTCACGATCTGAAACTACTAAAGTACTAAACTTCATCTAATTTAGTACATATTTACAATTTTTAAAGGTTTTAAATAATTAGTTAAAAATTTGTTTGTTTGTTGGCCTGTCTTAAATAGGCTCCGTACTGTACCGATTTAGAAAATTCATTTGCTAATATATAGGTACATTCTCCCGAGTGACATAGGCTATTGTTTTCCCCAGTAATGTGTTCGGATGGGAATTGGGAAAGAGAAAACTTAATCATGCGGGCGGGGCCACAGTGATCAGCTGGTACATTTTGTTTCCTTGCTAAACTGCATAGAAACTGATGCCAAGAATTAAAAGTTACCTGTGGTTTAATGTCGATAGATAAAACAAAACCCAGTCGTTAAATGCGAGTATATTTACTGAGAAGCTTCCACATCATTTGTTGTCTGTACTGCAATCTAGTGACTAAAAGGATTTGATTTTAAGACAGTCTTGAAAGGTTCCATTAGAAGTAAAATAAAGATGAGTCTTAGATTTCTTCACAATATTCAATCAGTCAGTCACACACAACGTTCTAATATTGTTATAAATATACACTGACCAGCTGATTGCACAGAATGGTTATTAACTTTCTTTTGTATGGTGCCCAGTAACAATTATATGCTTATCACCTTTTGTCAGACAAATTTACAAAACTTCTGGTTAAATTTTAGGTGTGTTATGCACATATACGTACCATCTCGCGGGTATAGGTCCTAGATTCAGTAATATTTGTCTGAAGCCCGCACCGCATCAGTACTAGGTTCAGTAGTAACACTATAGATCAGTCACAGGTAAAAGGATCCTTTACTTTAGTCGTAGGTTCAGCACTGCTCGCTCGAAGCAGTCAGTGGAGTCTTAGGATCAATAGTGAGTCAAGGCACAACAGGTTACAAATATTTTAATTTTAGTAAAATCATTGTACGTATGTTAGAGCTACGATTTACAAATGGTCTGACTCGACGGAATTAATACCATGCCCTCAGTTGAGACCCATGTCAAATAGCGTATGTTGTGTTTCTCACGTTATTAATGAATTTCCCTACCTATCCCTTTCGCAGTCGCAACCAGCTAGTAAACCTAATATTTGATTGATGATTTATGTGTTATAAGTGTTTATAGGTTATGGTAGTTAGGTATTTAACAGCTGAACTATTTATCTGAGATCACTCTTAATTTAATTTATATAAATTATTTTATTATGTACAAAATTAAGTATAAAAACTAACGATTAAAGTTTGATTTTGAATTTTAAAAAACTGTCTGAATAGTGGCATTGATTGGACTCTATGGGGGGAAATGGAGCAAGAAGTCCAAATACAGTTTTTATGTTCGCGAGGTCAACTGCTCGACCATACGTAGTCATATTTCAAATTCAAATTTCAAATTCTTTATTATCAGGTCATAAACCCATAAAACAATACGATACAATTAATTTCAAAAATATAGTCATAAATAATATTCTAGGTACAATTTAAATGAAAAATTATAAAAACATTTTATATTATATAGGCCGGCTGTATGCACAAGAACTAAATCAAATAAGGTAATGTCAATATAAAGTAGGTAGGTAAGTTTAAATTTAGCAATAGTCATATTAATTCGAAGTCGCGATAAAAAATGAAAAGAATTATATGTCAATGTTGGTATCTAACCTAAATAGGTAATTATAAAATATAATGTCAGTTTATAAAAAAGTCAGGTGAAAATGTCAGTTTAAAAGTATGTCAGTTCAAATTCAAATTCACTAGATACCATAATATAATTAGATTATAATCAAAATACTCAAATTAAAATAAATGAAACCAATAACATTAGTAAATAACATTACCTACATTGAGATGTGATACAATTAAAAATACATAGGCCGTACTTGATCTACACGCCCCTACTCATTTGTTTGTTTGTTAGTACATGAACCCCGCAACAATGGTTTACGTACCGACAATCAAACCTACTCACAATGGCACTCAGGACGCTGTTAGTGCTGGTTCTCATCCTGCTGATCAAAGCTGTACATCGCTTTCGCATGGTTGTATAGAAGCAGTCAACCTGCGCCTGCGCAAACATGCCCGAAGCACTGCAGCGCCAAGACAGCCCCATCAGCATCCTAAATGCATTGTTATATTGGACCCGAAGGGCCCCGTACTGCTTCTGCGTGTATGACACCCACAGGCCACTGGTGTAGAAAGACGTGCAAAATGCCTTAAAAAGAGTAATTTTGACGCCTCCCGAGCACCGCGCAAACCTGCGGGCTATCATGTTCGCCCTCACCGATAGTGCCCTTCGTTCCCTCTCTATATCTGCATCATCCTTCAGGTCAGAAGTAACTATGTGCCCTAGATATTTGAACTGATGCACCCGGTTCAGCTCAGTTCCATTTAACTTTATAGATGGTACATTGTCTAGGCACTTGCGACCCCCGGCCCGAAAGACCATGCATTCACTTTTCTTTGCGTTGTAGATCAAGCCGTGACTGAGTGCGTAACGTTCACATATACGTAACAATTTATTCAACCCACAAACTGAGGCACTCAGCAGCACCATATCGTCTGCATAACTGATATTGTTAGTACTGATTCCGTCAATGTGACATCCGACGCGTGTACTGCTGAGTTCCTCAATCAGTGCGTTCACGTACAGGTTGAAAAGCTTTGGAGACGTCAGTCCCCCCTGCCTCATTCCGCACTCCAACCTGTACGGCTCCGACAAGGCACTTGACCATCTAACAACGTTGACCTGATTGAGATACCAGTATTTGAGAATACGGAGCAAATCTTCAGGCATCGAAATGTCTTGTAGCTTTTGCCACAGTATGTCATAACTAACCAGGTCAAATGCCTTCGAAAGGTCTAGAAAACAGGCATAAACAGGTGTTTGCCTGTCGGTGTAGTACCTGACAGTTTGCTTTAAACATAGAATAGCTGATTCGGTAGATAATCCCGCTTTGAACCCAAATTGGTTGTCATGGATATTTAGATATTTGTCAAGCTGTACATTAAGCAAACCGTCAAGCACCTTAGCCAATATGGTAGCCAGGGAAATCGGTCTGTAATTATTTGCATCACTAATGTCACCAGTCTTGCTCTTTAAAATTGGTACCACCACCGTCCTCATCATCTCTGCAGGTAGATACGAGTGTCCGATGCACAATGTATAGAACATAGAAAGCACACGAGGCAGATGTACTCCAGCATATTTCAGGTGTTCAATACTCAAGTTATCATGACCTGGAGACTTTCCACGGGACATCAACTGGATGAGTTTGTTAATATCCTTTGCATCGAACAGCATACCGATGTCCCGCCCACTGCATATATTACTGACGACGGACTGTGGCGGCCCCAATGGCGATTTTACGGTAAAATGTTCCCTAAACATGTCTGCGATGGATTTGTGCTCATTCAATTCATTGACTCCCACAGGCAAACCCGGTCTGCTACTACACTTATTTACGGATTTCCAGAAACCACGAAAATCATGTTTAGAGTGTTTGGATGCGAGTATGTCCATCTTAATTTGATCACTGTTATTCTGACACCACTTGAGTCGAGACTTAAAGATTCTACGACTGTCTTGCATATCTCTCCAAACACGACCGGCCCTCGGTCTACCACATAGAACCCAAAGCTTAAATTTACATCTGGCATCACTGTGAGCCTCGCGAACATGTTTATTCCACCCGGTTACAAATCTCTTCTTGTTTGACCGGCTAGCATAATGACTTTTAGTGGCCGCTACACACAAAGCCCCAATTATGTCTCGGTACATTTTGTCAATAATTAATCTATGGTCAACCTCACCGCATTGCTTGTCACAACAGTTACTTAATTCGTATGGAAAATCTATTCACTTTAGATGTTCGTCACATAATCTAGTATACAACCCTATTTGTTCAGGGATTCTTTCGCCCCATCGTACTTTATTATTACAATCAATACCACTATTGAAAAATTTTGGTTTAATTAACCCCAAATTACACTGAACTACGAGTGGAAAGTGGTCAGACCACATCGGAGCATAATTAACACGTGCACTTACTATACTTTGTAAAGCTGAACTGGTGACAATGCAGTGATCTAACCAGCTTACGGCACCATTTATATCACTAACATAGGTATACGCGTCGGAGTGCAAGCCTAATTGTAATACATCTGCACACGACCAATCCAAATCACAACAGAAATTAGAAAGTTCATAGTAAAATTGCGCACCTGGTTTGGCGTTGAAGTCCCCGAGCATGTAAACACTCTCAATACCTTCGCTACTCACTATAGCACTCAGTAATCCGAGGCAATCCGTGAACTCCGCTAGGTTCGCTGTCGTATCATTTGGCATATATACACTAAACACTAAAAACGACCTTAATCCTTCCACAACTTTTATCGCACACATTCGAGTATTATCGCACTTCACTATTGATACATTTTGGAAAATTTTCTTATTCCACAGAACTGCTACACCACCCCATGGACGACCCGAGATCATCCCCTCCGACAAGTCCATGGGTGACACACCAGTGTAGGCAAAGTCACTATCAATACAACCCAGGAAGTCAATGTCATGCGGTAGTAGCCAATGTTCTTGTAGGGCTATTATGTGTGAGGTTCGACATAGTTGTCGTATATCTTCAACCGAGCGCTTCACATTCTTACAATTGTAGCTCACAAAATTGTAAATATCACTAGCCACTGTTATTGCATTGGGCCGCTACAGTGTTATTTCACTGTTCGAAACATTCTTTCGATAATTTATAAATCGTCTAAATATGACTCCCTGGGGCCATAACTTATCGTCCAAAAACATAGTTAATTTGGACTCCGATACGTAAAATTTAAAAGCTTTATGGTCACGTGACTGTTTAAATGTGATATTTTCTAAATTTATCTTTTCCTTTGTTTTTCTATATACGTAATCTACTATGTCTTTTTCGGTGCTATCTTTATGTATTTTTGTTATAAAGATTGGGACTATATTTTCAGCCGCTTTAAAATTTCCTTCCATATCCCTTGAGATCCCAGATATGCCATGATAACGATATGATCGCTTTTTCGGCCTCGAGACAGTTTGCCAGCCATCATTGTCTTTAGTTTTCACCATCAAATCGTGGCTATTCATTCCCACAGTAATTGCTTCGCTATACCGTTGTGTATCGGGATCTGTATGCAAACGGTAGTCAGGCGACACAGCGACACAGGCAGCGGCGTAGGACAGCGGTGACGTCACACTGAGTCTCCGCCCCCTCTGCACCCGGCCGAAGTCAGGGCCGTCGTATGTAGGTACCGGCGGCGGCGGCGCCGGCGCCGGCGACGCAGGTGGTTGCGGTGGCGCAGCTGACTCACTCGTACTTCGATCATCTTCGTTTACCCGCAATATATTTCTAAAATTCGGTATCTCATCTTTATCGCATGACGTTCGGCCGATACTCTCCGGTGTCTCCTTCGACGATAAGCAGTTTATATTATGAGGAATACCCATTGGTCCACTTTCCAAACGCCATGCCCCACGTCTCAAATTAACACTATGTGGGGTGACTGGTGGTAATGAATCATATTTTAGTTGCAGAATTTCACTTTTACACTCATTCAATTGATCATGTGTAACGTAGTGAGACTTTATTGATTCTAGCTCGTTTTTCATTACTAACAGATCCTTTAGTAGTTTCGTACAATCCAGGTGATCGAATAATATAGGCGGTAACCTCTCTAATTGTCGTGCAACAAATACAGGGATCACAGGTCAGGTTCTGTCGATTTCAACAAGTCGAGCATGTCGTATAAATCTCTTTGCTCTTTCCCTTTACTTTTACGAGTTATTTTGATCTTATTCGACGGTACGGACTCGAACAACAATGACTTTGAGTTCCTAATCTCATCACCGGTGAATGTTGTCGCACAGATTCGTACAATCGTTTCTTCGTCCATTATTGATATTTTATTTTGAATAAACGACAAAAGTTCGTCAATAACAATATTACACGAGATACACTTAATCGTCGTCATTTTTACACTTTTACGCAGCGCAGCGGGTACGCTCATAAAACACGCACGGCACGAAAGGAAGCGCGCGCAAGACTGATAACTTCATACTGATAACGTCATAATAACTTAAATCGAGTTGATGGTGTCATATCATATTTTAATACTTAACTAATGGATTGATATCCATTAGTTAAGTATTAAAATATGATATGACACCATCAACTCAGTAACATTATTCGTATGGTTCAGTTTTCGACGACAACCTATTCATTGGACATATTTAGTAAAGCTGCTGCTCACAGCTCGAAGCTCGAAACTCAGGCAAGATCGTTGCAAATTTGCTCGTCTTGTGCTACTTTTAATTTAAGTAAATGAAATAGGTACAATGATAGCTTAAACAATAATAATTCTTCAACCTCATCTGCAGCACGTGCATTTGCCTAATAGACGGACAAGGGACTAGCAAACATTTAATAATCTGTTTGTCCGTCAGGTCTGTCTGTCCGTCTGTCATTAAATAATCCTGATCGGTGGCAACAGGCCCACAATAATAAAATGGTTTAAAAAAAAAAAATTGGTGAAATACGGGCATAAATATTATGTACTTTAACCTCTTAGGGGAAATAAGAGTCATTGTATGTAAATTAAATGCACCTACCTACTTATTTACAACAAAGACAGTTGTAAATATAACAATCATCTTTCTATAACAAAACGTATATTTGTTCAAAAGAATAAAATCTCAAACTTCCAATAGATATTTGAAGTACCAATAAATAACAATACGACTGATCGAAACGTTTCCGAGAGCCGTTAATACTATTTTATCTTTCGTTTTCACATATCGGTGTGTGGTGAACGATATCATAAACGGTAAAGGTTGATATTAAACATTCTTAAGGCTGGTTTTCTACCAGAGATGTGCTATGCTACGTTGATTGAGATGCGTTTAATATTCATCAATCATATTCATTGATCCACTGAACATAGCACTGATATAAACTAATTTAACTAATATATGTTTTATATAGGTATAGTAAGATGCGTGCGATGGATAGTTGCAAGTGGTGTAGCTCGTATACGACGGCCGGGTTGCTCTATGGGTGTAGCTATTAGTGGATTAGAATACCTATAAGTAGGCTTGCGTTTGACGTAATGTACAAAGAAGGTATCTTGGTGGAAGATCATCTGTTTACTCCAATTAGATATCAGTGGAAACCATCCAAAAAATTAGATATCAGTGGAAACGCTCGCAGCACTATAGACAGTATGTAACAACATTGTACTGGCGTTACGTAGCTCGACTTTGGTTGGTCGGGGGAGCAGCATGTGAGTGAGAAAGAAGGTTGTGATAGGATGGAATCAGAGACTTGGGATGGCGCTCGCTTCGCTCAATCGACATGTTGGTGGTGCGTTCCGGGAGGCTACGTTGCGGTTGCGTGTGCGGGTCCTGCTTTTACAGATATGTGTGAGGCCAGAAGAATATTTCGGTCTCGTTTGAAGTGGTTTCAAGTACACCAGGAGCAAATAAAATGGATATTTTGGCCTCACACTATTCAAATAATGATTTTCCCTCTTTTTGGAAGTGGAGAGAGGATTGAGCGGTAGGCCTGGTTTCCCTGTATCGGTAGGTAGTGTTGGCGATACGGTGGGCACAGCCAACCTCTTTAGAGAACATTTTCAATTAAAATCGCCATTGGGCCCCGACTTGTCTGTGCCTGACGCGACCTGCCGTCATGATTTTGGAACCAGATTTACAGCCAGGGAGATCCAAGGTGTCATTAACTCCATGGCTAGGGGAAAGTCTCCGGGTCATGATGGTCTGAGTGTTGGCTATGTTGTTTAACTTCTCTGTGAGTCATGCTTATTAGCCTAGTCAGATGAATAAAACGATCGTAGTGCCCATAGTCAAAAACAAAACAGGCGATATCGTGGATATAACCAACTATAGACCTATACACGTACGGCTACACGATAACCAGTTCGGTTTTCGCGGGTTGTCCACTGAGTCTGCGGTTTTATCGCTAAATTGGGATGTCAAGTACTACACAGACCGGAAAACACCTACGTATGCTTGCTTCCTTGATCTTTCCAGGGCTTTTGACCTGCTCTCCTAACAGTATTCTATGGAGAAAACTTGGGAATGCTGGAGTTCTATCAGAACTGGTAAATACTCTTGGATACTGGTACGGGGGCCAGATCAATCAGGTTCGATGGTGGGGGCCCTTATTCGAGGCGTATGAGTACCGAGTGCGAGGAGAGGCAGGGGGGGTTAACCTCACCTATGCTCTTCAATCTACGAGTATATATAAACGAACTGATTAAGATGCTTAGCAGAGAGCGGGCCGGCTGTTACATTGACGGGGTATGCGTAAATAACATTAGCTACGCCAATGCTATGGTTCTGCTGAGCGCCTCAGTTTGTGGCCTTAGGAGGCTTGTGACCATCTGTGAAGACTATACTAGGCTTCATGAGTTGGTCTGTAATGTGAAGAACAGTGAGATCATGGTCTTTGGTGCCGGCGGCGGGAGGGGTCCAGATACTATACCCTCTGTTAGTTTGAATGGTATAACCCCCATTTCTTGACCGCCGACATGAAAGACAACGAAGATATTGTGAGAGAGCGTAGGGCGCTGTCGATTAGGGCGAATATGATTGCTCGCAGATTTGCACGTTGCTCACAAGGTGTTTAAAAACCTTATTTCATGCATACTGCACTTCTTTTTACACGTGCAGTCTGTGGGCGAATTATTCGCGTAAATCGTACAGTGCCATTCGTGTGCAATATAATAATGCGTTAAGGGTGTTGATGAGGCTGCCCCGTTTCTGTAGCGCCTCAGGTATGTATGCTGAAGCTCGTGTAGATTGTTTCTACACGACCATGAGAAAGCGGTGTGCCACCCTGGTGCGCCGGGTGCGTGCCAGCCCCAACATCATCCTGCGCTGCATCGCGAGCAGGGAAGACTGTATGTGAATCACTGCTGCAAGCTGTCTACCTCAGTGATAGACGTGTGGCGGTGATTCACATACAAGCAGCTGCTTTATTTTTATTTTTATTTCCTTTTATTTATTTGCTTTATTTTTATTTTCATGTTATTACATAAGATTAAGTAGATAGCATAATATTATTGACATAGATATAAGTAATATTGTTACTAACAAAATGAGTCTTAATTACTTGAATAACTAAACTAAATTATAGCACATCTTTGGTGGAACAGCAGCCTTAAAAGCTCCTGTAGATGGTATGTTCAACACCTGACACGAGTCACCTACGCAGTCTTACTGAATCTGGTATAAAGGTTACTTCACGATGAACGTTCGCTTGTAATTGCATTACAGTTTTGAGCATCTCATTAAATAAGATATTATAACCTCTTTGGACCACTTACTGGGTGCTAAGAGACTTTTCATAAAGTTAATACTATCAGGCGTTGCTTTTCGGAAGTCCATAGTTAAATAAAATAAATCTAACTACTTTGCAATATTCCGCCACATGCAAATTACCCAACTCTCGTATTTATTCATGCACAATTCCGCCAAACCCACTTAGGCCGAAAGAATAGAGAAATAATTTTTAAAATAGAATAAATATGAGAGTTGTGTTATCGTGCAAAAAATAATAAAAATCCTCGACACGTGTTTCGCCCCCAACCAGGGGCATCATCAGGAGATGTCGATGGCTCGGCGCACGGCGACTTTTCATCTCCAGGGTCTAAGTCATCCTCAACTGCACGCGGTACACCTGCTGACAAACAGGCGAGGCTCTGGCAAATATAGTACCTAGGAACGGCAACAGGCTCGCCACCTATTATAACGTGGGGTCAGTGACGTACTGGCAAAAACGTGGGCGTAATAAGCGCCTCCGTCTACTCCTTCGATGATAAACACTAGATTTGTGTATGTCTGTCTGTCTAAACACTTACTACAATTTGAACCCCTTGGGCGCACATAAAATTTCATTTGTATTCTACACATCAAATTGACTACTTTGAAAGCTCAGGGTGCTGATTGACCTACACAGGAGTTAATAAGGTGTCGAGTTACAAACAACTTCTTACCTACTCCTATTGTCAGAAGACAAAATAAAAGTCGGAATTTAACGCAACGTTTTACAAAGTTCGTTAAGTACATTAAATACCTCACGTTTCGGACAGTCAAAGTCAAATAAAACACCGAAAGGCCGTGGTGTGTCCCGCCGATGACATCAGTTGTGATCTATTTATAATTTCTTTCTTAATATTTTAAAAATAGTTTAAGCACACTCATTGCTTTGAAATACAAAAACAAATAAAACACGTTCTAATTACACCAAAAGTCCGTCAGAAACAGTAAAGAATCTACCGGAGCTTCAAATATAATTTCCTTTTCAATACAACTTAGAATCATATAATCTCAAACAGCGTAATCTTAATTATAAAACGGAAAGCGTGGAAATTACTGATAAATAATGTTCTTGGCACTTATCCAAAGAAAACGTAATTAAATCAAATTAATTCCTTTTGTGTGACTTCAATTGGAAAAGGGTTGTAACTCTTTTCCTGGTGTAGAGCAACTTGCTGTTCAAGGCATTACTAGATTTCTTTGAAATTTAAATATCAATGGAACGTGAATAATGTGGTTAAATTGTAGAAATTTCGAAAAGAAATTGCTAACAATGATTCACAAAAATCTCATTAAGTGTTTTACAGAACTTCCCGAGATGTTTGTTAAACATTGCTATATAAAACCTTGAAACAAAATTGGTACAATAAATAACCGTGTGATCATGTGAACCAATCGATCTATTGGTCTAGTAACACCTTTATCCACTCACGCGTCCATGGTCCCACCCAAAGCGTCCCAAAAACATACCGAACCCTAGGAGAAATTTCTTTTTTTTTAATACGGATTTCACTTTTACCTGACCTGTAAGTATAATAGATTATTGCTATCGAGTTTGAAATAGATAAGTTTCATTTATACACACCCAACTATTTTTCAGTATTTTTATTTTCGCTGTAACTGTAAGGTTTTTATCATCAAGCGCAGAAAGTATTTCTGCCACTTTCCGCGCCAGTGGGGGGCTGTCACACTATAATAGCCATGGGAGCCCGGACCTTTAAGTAGTTATTCAGATAATATCATGTTAAACTAAGTGTTAACAATAAATCCTAAACTCCTAAAATTTTGTAAACATCTAACTTTGATATTTGAAGAATCTCTTGTGAAACACGGCAGTTTACATCGCTTTCCGAACGCCAGAACAGTTCGGAAATCAATTACCAACTTTCTGTGTACAATCTCGTAGTCAGAGTGGATGTCAAACTCCGATTATTTCAATGACAATACCGTCAGTAGCTATTGTGTTTGTCTTTAGTACGTTGAACGGTTGGAGCGTGAATGTGACGTGAAGTATCTCTATGATATACATACGAGTACATTAATTGTTGGTAGTTGAATTTATTCGAAATCAGGGTGGTCTACTTTTGGTCTTGTTATAGTCCGAGATGCCCAAAGCTTTAATTGGCTGTGCCATAGCGGCTGGCACGTAAGATTTTGTTGCCTTTAATCAACGTTTCATCACAAGGCAACGGGTTTAAATTGTTTTCATAATTACAATATAGCTGCTACTTTTTCTTAAATTATTAAATTCATTCGGCCATTTTGGACATAACCCATTATATGTGTGCCTGGTGATGGCAATGGGCTTGCCCCCTATTACGTGGGACTTAAAATATTGGCAAATTGTGGGTGTGTAATGCACCTCCGCCTACCCCTTGGGGATACAGGCGCGAGCGCGCGAGCGTGTGTGTGTGTGTGTGTTCGTGTGTGTCTCTGTGTGTGTGTGTATCTACACCTCAGGTACCAGAATATACTAGTACAGATGGGAGTAAAGACACACCTTAACTAAAACTAATGAACTACTTTTACAATGTGAATCTCAAAAACAATGATCTCAGGCTGGATTAGAACTAGCGACTGTTATCTTACCAGGGGGAATGTATGTGCGTATGTAACTGACGATATCATTATACTTATAATAATAAATCTTTATTATCAGGCAACATGAGACAAGTTTCAGCTGTTATAATATTAACCTACGCCCCATAGAATACCTTAAAACTAAGAATACTTATAAATATTTCATATTGTCTTAGTGATAGAATCTTAAGACTATTCTTAAAATATTAAAATGGAAATTATAAATTACTAAATTGAAATGTCATCGACACGACTTGAACCCTTTACCTAAGACATGTTGGTAAACACTTTATTGACGCTCGGAGGGTAATTTCACAATTACTATTTAGACACGACAAAAAGATTACTTTATTGCTTAAAAAATACACGTCAAAAATTGACACAACAACCGACTTCAGATTACCGAAATGGGACCAAATAATTGTCGGAATGGGACCAAATTGAAATGAGATCATTTGGGAAGTAGAAGTTTTCATTTAAAAAAAAATAATTACAAAATCGGTTCAACCAGTCCAAAGATATGAGGTAACAACAGTGAACGGAAAAAACATAGATAACTTTAAACAAAATCTCTAAAATAAACGGTCCTTCGATATATTTTACTATTTTTATATGAACAACGATTACTATTTCGAAATAATGGTTGGTTCAAATGTCAATAGACGTCTCTGATTGGCTAGCAACACATAGCAACTGTCGCATTATAGGCGAAATGACAGGCCGGCTACAAGAACCGAACTACTCGTATATGTATAGACTTTCTTCGCAATGGTTAGATCTGCGTTGGGTCATTTTCGAGTGCGAGAAATGCTTCTTAGTCCATTGAAATGTTACATGAGCTTTAAATTTTTTAGAGGACGTAATTTTATTTTTGGAACATGTGTGGGGGGTCAATAGAAGCTTAACCTCAAGTGTGTGGGGTCGCCACCCTTGTCCCCCGACCGCCATCTTGGAAATAGGGGTGCAAACACTTTTTTCGAAAAAGGAGGAGGTTCCCAATTCGACTGTATGTTTTTTTTTATGTTTGCTACCTAATAGCTTTGGAATTTGAAATCTTTTTATGGAATTGATTTTAATTGGAAGCTAATACTTCCCAAATCATTTCATTTTAGTCCCATTCCGACATCTATTTGATTTGGTGGTTTGAAGTCAGTTGCTGTGTATTTTTTGGATGTCGGTAAAAATCATAGATATCATAACGAAGTACCTTCAACTTACTCATTCAGTAAACAATATCCTCCATCCTACAATTCTGGAGCAGGCATCGTACATGTCCATCTTACTGACCGTGTATCTAATTAGTCCGTAACATGTATCAGAGTCCGTTTATACCCAAGGCAATAAATATATCCACAGATCTAATCCACAGACGAATTGTGAACTTGGCGGCGACAAGACCATAATTAGGTGAAGTAAATATATTGCTATTTACCGACCAAGATGCAGGTATAAGATACTATCTACTCGTAACAGATAACAAGAGCATCATTTATTTTGTGTAGCGCACATAGCACGGTGGTACGACTACACCCTCTTATCCATTATTATTTAGATGACAAAGAAACATGGATTTGAGCTTTTTAGTGTTACGAGTATATAAATTTCGGACTAATTTAATTCTTATTGTTAAGAAATATTCTTAGAAATATTCTTAATATAAATATTAAATATTATAGTCCAAGACGCCCAGGACTTTAATTGGCTGTGCCATAGCGGCTGGCACGTAAGATTTTGTTGCCTTTCATCAACCTTGAACCTTGTTGCCTTGCAATAAAATTATTGCAAGGCAACGGGTTTAATTTATTTTTTCAAAATTACTATATAGCTGCTACTTTTTATTAAATTCATTCGGCTATTTTGGACATAACCCATTATACGTGTGCCCGGAGATGGCAAATTGTGGGTGTATATTACACCTCTACCTACCCCTTCGGGGATATAGACTTGATATATGTGTGTATATGTAAGAAATATTGTTAATCTTTTACTGTTGTATAATTGCATTGTATTGTTAAATGACAATGATGGAAAAAAAAAATATTTTTTCTTACTGACAAGCTCTACCTGTTGTCTTGCGAATCTGGCAGTAAATGTACTATCTAGAAGCACTCATTTAATTTTGACATTCACAAGTGTTTTTATAACCTAAATGAATAAAATTTTTGAATCTGTAAATCTTATCGTAAATAATAAAGTTAAGCAATGTAGACTGTGGCTACCATGTGGTGGGTGACCAAAAAATTTAATTTAATTTCAGCAAATCCAAAGTTCTGGTTGTCCTAATGTCACTAGGACAAGCCATGCAAATAATTTTATCGATATGAACACCTCTGCCTCCAAGCTGGCGAATTCTGGGGCCAAATATGCTACATACAAGATGCTACGATTTGCTACGAGACGCTACGAGTTACAACTAGATGCTACGATATACTACGAGATGCTACGACGTACAACAAGAGGCTACGATATACTACGAGATGCTACGCGAAACTACAAAATGAAGCAAGAATATTTTTACCCGACTGTGTCAGCGAGGGTTATGTGTTTTTACGGTGTTCTACTACAAAATTTTTACTTATTTCCTGGCTCAAAGAAAGTCTCCTTCAGTAGAAAACCAAATAATGCCTATTGATATATCGTCAAACGTAAAAAGATTTATTTTTACTTAACTGAAGCCATTGTTCAAAAGATATAAACATCGAAAACTCCCCGAAGCAGTAAGGGGCCATACGGTTCAGAAGGCACGTACCGTAAGTAGTTCTGAAGGGAACTGTCTAAAGTTAAAGTACAGATCTGAATCATGTGAAATATCACTTTAGATTTCAACCGAGTATATCACATTTTTGTATTTTGCCGCCAAGTACATTTCTAATACTTAACTTGTAAGTTCTTTCTCTTAATCTCCACTGGCTGCGGTGGAGTGATCAGTAGTGCATTCACTTTCGACACCAGAATCTCGGGTTCGATGTCCGGGTCTAACATAATATTTGTGTGATCTTCAAAAACCCCTAATATATTGTATATAATGCAATAATATTATTTGTTTATGTATCTACGCCTACTACTACCCTTTTCGTACCAGAAGGATCTATCCATCGAAAGGTGGTCTAGCAGAAATTGCTCTAAGCAATGGGGCCGCCCAGTGTAGGGAATACTGTATTAGCCTACAACAAATCATATGATAATAAATAAACACCAACACTGTGTCAAGAATCAAATCATTTAATCATATAAGTCATAAAGGAGACTAATGCAATTCATTAAGAGTGATTTTACTAGTATATTTACTTCCAGATTCACAAAACAACAGGTAGAGCCCCTGAGCATGAATCTGACAAGCAATCTTACGGCCACTCTATTTAAGAAGGACCTGACCCTAATCAATTCGCCTAATCCGCTACCGCTAACCCCGCTCCCGCTATCGCTCGAGTGAAGGATAGCGATATTCATTTTCCAAATGACAGACAGAGATCGAGCGCGTTCTCGAAAATTTAACGTAAGCGACAAAATAAAAACTATGAATTAAAGACGAATAATGATTTTGAAAAAGTATGTTGAGCAAATGTAGGTTTTATCAATGCATTTTTAGATATTAAAAATTATTAAAGAAAATACAGCAAACTTAAAAGATCCAAGTTAAAATGTGATTAAAACAAGGATTTGTAATAAAAAAAACCATCGAGCATTTTTTCTGTAATCGTGTTTTCATCTTGAGCATTTAATCTTCATGAACTGAAGTTATACTTCTATAAAAAAAAACAGTTTCCTAGACACTTCTTTAAACTTTCGCGTTTTGTACACATTATAAACTTAAGACTAACGGGTCTTTTACGCGATTATTGAGATATATACATACCTCTTTATTACCCGACGTTTCTGCCCTGTTACAAGAGCCGTGGTCACGGGTGGACTGGCTTCAGCTCATCGTCGTCTTCGTGAAGTGCGGGTTTGTTCAACTACCCTCACTTCGTTGTCACTAACTATTGTGTTCGGAGAGTCACTACTGCATACCACACTGATAGTATCAGCACGCGGGCGTTCGGTGAGGCGGCGAGTACATTTGCTGATCACCGGATTCCACGACGTCGATAGTCGATATCCATCTTCCCGGTTAAAGTTGGGATACTTTTTTATTTCGACGGCTTCCCGCACTATCCTGGAGTAATAGTGTCCGTCAGTGGATAGGACTTGTGGCTTGTGGAGTTCAATCCAGTGGTTGGGACCCGATTCCAACAAATGCTCGGCAATCGCAGACTTGTTTATTTGGCGGTTTTTTACAGCTGCGATGTGTTCTTTGACCCTCTCAGCGATAGTACGTTTGGTCTGTCCGATGTATGAACTACCACAGCTGCAGTCTACCTTATAAACACCTGGTGTCTGTAGAGGAATGGTATCTTTAGGGGTTCGCAGGTGGTTTACGACTTTGGAGTGTGGCCTATATACAGTCTTAATGGAGTATCTTTGTAGTACTGTTCCAATTTTGTCCGTCACTCCTTTCACGTACGGCATAAATGCTGGTGCTCTGCTTACTCCCAAGGGTTGTACCTTGTTCCTTTCACGGTGTTGTGTATGTCCCTGATACCCGTTCTGCTTCAACACTTCCTGAACATGAGCGAGCTCTTTCTGTAAGTGTTCAGGGTCGCAAAGATCATATGCTCGACTTACCAACGACACCGCAACGGATCTCAAGTGTCGCGGATGATGATGTGAACCGGCATTCAGGTACTTGTCCGTGTGTGTGGGTTTGCGGTACACAGTGTGTCCGAGAGAACCACTCTCTCTCACTGTTACTTTGACATCGAGAAAAGCCAATGATCTGTCCAACTCCATTTCACGAGTAAACCGGATGTTCCGGTGTATGGAGTTCAAGTGGCTTAAAAATTGTTCTACTTCTATTGGGCCCCCTCTCATAATACAGAAGACATCATCCACATATCACTTCCACAGTTTCACCTGTGCTAACTGCATGTCTATGGAATCTTCAATGTGTTCCATCCAAATGTTTGCCATCACCGGTGCTACAGGGCTACCCATGGCCACTCCGTCGATTTGGAGGTAATGCTGTCCACCATAAAGAAAATAATTACCCTCTAGGCAATGTCTAAGTAGAACAATGTATTTGTTGGACAGACCATTGTCCTTCAGTTTCTTCTCGATGACCTCAAGGCAATCTTGAACGGGAACGTTGGTGAAGAGTGACTCCACGTCGAAAATCACCATCACCTCATCCGGTTCCACTTTCCCACTCTTGATTATGTCCACTAAATGCCGAGAGTCTTTAACGAAGGATGTGGTGTTACCTACTAATGGTTGCAGTACCTTGGCTATGTGTTTCGCCAAATAATACGTTGGTGAGTTGATTTGATTCACAATAGGGCGCAAGGGTACATTCTCCTTATGGACTTTAGGCAAACCATATAGCTTTGGTGGTTGGACCGCCATAGGTCTATGTAGACGCTCAAACACATCCTTGTCAAACAGTTCCTCGTGGTCCTTAATAACCGCACGTATACGTTTGGTGACTCTGGCCGTCGGGTTATAAGTCACTGGTTTGTAAACTGCAGCGTCACTAAGTAGGTTTTTTATTTTCCCATCGTAGTCCATCGAGTCTATCACCACAGTAGAATTACCCTTGTCAGCTTTCAGCACTAAAATATTCGTATTAGAACGTAACTCTTTTAGTGCCTGCTGTTCTTCCGTGGTGATATAGGCCTAGGTGGCTTCGCCTTCCTTAAGATAACGGCAACATCCTGTCTAAGTGTATCTGCGTCGTTAGACGGTAACTTGTTGCGCGTTACTACTTCCTCGATGCTACTTATAATGTTTTCATAGGGAAGTCGCTTTGGTGTTACAGCAAAGTTTAACCCTTTGGCCAGAACACTATGTGTGGCATCATCGATGTGTGTGTTTGACAAATTAATCACCGTCTTGTTTTCGAGTGATCCTAATTGCCCGGCATTACTCTTTCGATGGTTGCATAACTTGTCAAACTTCGTGTTGTGACGTGCACTGCACAGATCGCGAATACGACTCGCTTGGTTATAAGTTACGCGGTCACATATATCAAAATCACTCACCGATAGCACCGCACTACAATCCATATGCAAGTTATATAGTTCACACTGTACACCGTGCAGTTGGTACCGACACTTGCGAATTAATTGTCTCAGAAGACGAACACTGGCATTGTTTTTTTTTTTTTTTTTTTTTTTTTTTTATATTTAGGTCGACAAATTGACGTCACTCGCCTGATGGTAAGCTGAGGCGACGTCTGGCAATTGAGGGCGACTCTCACAGTACACAGGAATACTATAGAGAGTGGCCCTCAACTTGACGACCCTGTAATGTGCCTCTTCACGCTTCGCTTAAAGAGCCCAGGGTTATATGTTGGAGGAAACACGTGCGCAGGCAGGGCGTTCCAAGCCACCATCGTTCGGCAGAGAAACGATAGTTTAAAACGCTCGGTTCTCGCGAAGACGGTTTCCACGGTATGAGGGTGACATCTCTGCCCGGCACGCGTTGTTCGGGATCGGAAGGGAGAGGGTGGGATCAGGTTGAAGAGCTCTTCAGAACACTCACCGTGGTAAATACGGTAGAACGCGGCCAAGGAAGCAATTGTTCGGCGCTGGGCTAGCGGCTCAAGGCTTCCCGTTACCTCCGGACAGTCTATAATGCGAACAGCGCGTCGCTGCATAGCGTCGAGTGCGTCCAGCAAATACTTCGCGGAGCCGTCCCAGAGGTGAGAGCAGTATTCAACGCAGGGTCTAATCTGCGTTTTGTACAGCAGACACCTCTGGTGCGGTGTAAAGAATCGCTTTACCTTGTTCACTATTACTAGTTTCCGCGAAGCTAGCCCAATACATCTCTCAATGTATTTTGTGTTATTGAGCTCTCGACGAACGTCTATGCCAAGGATGTCTAGATTGTCCTTCATTGGTAATATTGCATTCTGAAGAGTGGGTAGGGGAAGGAAAGTGGATTTTTTCGCTGTAAATGCACACGCCTGTGTTTTGTGGGCATTGAACTCGACCAAGTTCTCGGCACCCCATTGGGAGATACTGTCGAGGTTTCGGTCGAGATCACCCACGAGATGTCGTCTCTCCTCCTCTATCACAGATCGCCCCGCCGTCGGACGAACCGAGTAACTCCCGTGCAATGTACTGTCATCTGCATAGCAATGAATGTTCCCGAGGGAAAGCGTATATATATATATATAAGAAAGAGAGTTGGTGACAGTACGGACCCCTGCGGTACCCCGGCATTCACTTGCAAAAAGCGAGAAGCCTGGCCATCGCAGAGGACCCGCACTTGGCGCTCGTTTAAAAAACTGGCAATCCAGCTGCACAGTTGAGGAGGTAGACCATATGCCGGAAGCTTGGAAAGGAGCGAAGCATGCCAGACCCTATCGAAAGCTTTGGCGATGTCCAGGCTAATAGCCAAGGACTCGCCGAACTTTTCCATAGCCTCACCCCATACATGCGTGACGAATGCCAGGAGGTCACCCGTTGATCGTTTTGGCCTGAAGCCATATTGCCGATCATTGATTAGCGAGTGATCCTCCAGGTATCGCATGAGCTGCTTATTAATAAGAAGCTCGAGCACCTTGCAAATGACTGAGGTGACAGTTATGGGTCGATAGTTGCCTGGATCGGATCGATCCCCTTTCTTGGGGATCGGTTGTACGTTCGCCTCCTTCCAGGCCTCCGGCACGAGGCCTGTAGAGTATGACAGGCACAGGTACAGACGCGTTAATACTGGAGACAACTCAGCAGCACATTTTCGTAGCACCACCGCCGGAATGCCGTCAGGGCCACTGGCTTTCCGCGTGTCGAGTGACCGCAGCACTGCCCGTACATCACATTGCCTGATAACAATATCAGGCATAGTGTGGCCACAGTTGGCGATGGCGGGGGGCTGCAGGCCACGGTCATCGACCCGGGAATTAGCCGCAAAGAGGTCTGCGAGCATGTCCGCCTTCTCTTGGGCTTTGTGAGCCAGTGATCCATCAGGAAAACGCAGTGGTGGCAGCGAGGGTTGACAAAAATTTGACTGAACGGCTTTGGCCAGTTGCCAGTATCCACGGCTGCCCGTGGGATGGGATGTGAGCTCCTGACCAAGCCGCGCGACGCGCTGGGCATCCGCTCTCTTGAAGGCCCTCTTGCTGAACCTAGTGGCCCGATTGTACGCTGCTTTGAGGCGGTTCACGTTCGGGTCACGTGCCGCCAGAGCCCTGACCCAGGCGCGATATGCCGACTGTTTTTCCTGGACAGCCTCGGCACATTCACGCCCGAACCAGGGGCGAGCTTTGCGGATGCTGGCGACATCAGTGAAAGGGATATAATATTTTATCCCTAGACTGATCTCGCCAGCAATGGCAGCAGCGCTATCCGAAGGCGCCTTCCCTACAAAGCAGCGCTGGCTCCACGGGACGGACGCAAAGTAATCGCGGAGACCGTCCCAGTCTGCCGACGAGTAGTGCCATAGTCGTCGAGTCATTTGTTCAGCACGAGCAGGCGGTGGCACTTGGAAGCTGGCGTGCACCACACAGTGGTCGGATGTGCCCAGTGGGGCGCGTACCGACACAATGTACTCGGCTGGGCGACTCGTCAGCACCACAACTTCACATTTCGAGGTGGAGTTCACTAACGTCCGTGGACTCCATGCGAACCTCGATACCGTCCACCACCACCTTGAGACGGCACGGCCCGCTGTGATGTTCCTCACGGAGACACAAATACGCCGCCCTGACGACACGTCTTACCTGTGTTACCCCGGCTATGTCATCGAGGAACAATTTCGAGACAAAGCCGGGGTGTGCGTGTTCGTTAGGGCGGATGTTTGCTGCCGCCGGTTGCGCTACCTAGAGAACCCCTCCAATTCCGTCCTTTGGCTGCACGTAGACCATGGCTCTATGAGCCAGATCTACGTGTGCGTCTACCGATCCCACACAGGGGATTCTGAGACAACAAAGCTCTTCCAGTACCTCAGCGAGACGGCTGATGAAGCGCAGGTGCGGTTCCCGAACGCTGACCTAGTATTTCTGGGGGACTTCAATGGCCATCACATTGAATGGCTGGGGTCCCTCAAGACTGATCATGCGGGTAGAGCCGCCCATGCGTTCGCTCTCTCCCACGGTCTGACCCAGATGGTATGCGGGATCACCCGGATACCAGACAGGTCAGTCCACGCGCCCGCTCTGCTGGATCTACTGCTGACGAGTCGCCCAGCCCAGTACAGTGTTTCGGTAGGAGCCCCACTGGGTAGTTCCGACCACTGTGTTGTTCACGCTGGCATGAAGGTGTCACCTCCTGCACGTCCTGTACAAACGTCACGACGACTATGGCACTACTCGTCAGCGGATTGGGACGGTCTACGCGATTATGATGCGTCCGTCCCCTGGAGCCAGCGCTGCTTTGTAGGAAAGGCTCCTTCGGATAGTGCTTCTGCTATTGCTGGCGAGATCAGTTTAGGGATGGATTATTACATCCCTTTCACTGATGTCGCCAGTATCCGCAGAGCCCGTCCCTGGTTCGGGCGAGATTGTGCCAAAGCTGTTCGACAAAAACAGTCGGCATATCGCGCCTGGATCAGCGCCCGGGCTGTGCGCGACCCAAACGTGGGCCACCTCAAAGCAGCGTACAACCGGGCCACAAAGTCGAGTAAGAGGGCCTTTAAGAGAGCGGATGCCCAGCGCGTCGCGCGGCTTGGTCAGGAGCTCACTTCCCATCCCACGGGCAGCCGTGGATTCTGGCAACTGGCCAAAGCCGTGCAATCTAACTTTTGTCAGCCCTCGCTGCCACCGCTGCGTTACCCAGATGGAACACTGGCTCACAAAGCCCAAGAGAAAGCGGATATGCTCGCAGACCTCTTTGCGGCTAATTCCCGGGTCGACGACCGTGGCCTGCAGCCCCCCGCCATCGCCAACTGTGGCCACACAATGCCTGATATTGTTATCAGGCAATGTGATGTACGGGCAGTGCTGCGGTCACTCGACACGCGGAAAGCCAGTGGCCCTGACGGCATTCCGGCGGTGGTGCTACGAAAATGTGCAGCTGAGTTGTCTCCAGTATTAACGCGTCTGTACCGCCTGTCATACTCTTCAGGGCTCTTGCCGGAGGTCTGGAAGGAGGCGAACGTACAACCGATCCCCAAGAAAGGGGATCGGTCCGATCCAGGCAACTATCGACCCATAGCTGTCACCTCAGTCATTTGCAAGGTGCTTGAGCTCCTTATAAATAAGCAGCTCATGCAATTCCTAGAGGATCACTCGCTAATCAATGATCGACAATACGGCTTCAGGCCAAAGCGATCAACGGGTGATCTTCTGGCATTCGTAACGCATGTCTGGGGTGGGGCTATGGAAAGGCACGGCGAGTCCTTGGCTATTAGCCTGGACATCGCCAAAGCCTTCGATAGGGTCTGGCATGCTTCGCTCCTTTCCAAGCTTCCGGCATATGGTCTACCTCCTCAACTGTGCAGCTGGATTGCCAGCTTTTTAAACGAGCGCCGAGTGCGGGTCCTCTGCGATGGCCAGGCTTCTCGCTTCTTGCAAGTGAATGCCGGGGTACCGCAGGGGTCCGTACTATCACCAACTCTCTTTCTTCTGCATATCAATGATATGCTATCCCTCGGGAACATTCATTGCTATGCAGATGACAGCACACTGCACGGGAGTTACTCGGTTCGTCCGACGGCGGGGCGATCTGAGATTGAGGAGGAGAGACGACGACTCGTGGCTGATCTCGACCGTAACCTCGACAGTATCTCTCAATGGGGTACCGAGAACCTGGTCGAGTTCAATGCCCGCAAAACACAGGCGCGTGCATTTACTGCGAAGAAATCCCCTTTCCTTCCCCTACCCTCTCTTCAGAATGCATTATTACCAATGAAGGACAATCTTGATATCCTTGGCATAGACATTCGTCGAGAGCTCAATAATAAAAACTACATCGAAAGATGTATAGGGCTAGCATTCTACCGTATTTACCACGGCGAGTGTTCAGAAGAGCTCTTCAATCTGATCCCACCCTCTTCCTTCCGATCCCGAACGACTCGTGCCGAGCAGAGATGCCACCCCCACACAGTGGATAGCATGTTCGCGAGAACCGAACGTTTTAAACGTTCGTTTCTCTGCCGAACGATAGTGGCCTGGAACGCCCTGCCTGTGCACGTGTTTCCTCCCACATATAATCCTGGGTTCTTTAAGCGGAGCGTGAAGAGGCACATCAGTAGGTCGTCAAGTTGAGGGCCACTCTCAATAGTAATGTGTGCTGTGAGAGTGGCCCACAATCGCTAGACGTCGTCACGACTTACCACCAGGCGGGCAGCGTCAATTTGGCGAACCAAATATAAAAAAAAAAAAAAAAAAAAAGGTCCAGCAAGGCGGGCGTGTGGTCTGACCTGTCAGGTATCCGGGTGATCCCCCGTACCATCTGGGTCAGCCCGTGGGAGAGAGCGAATGCATGGGCGGTTCGTACCGCATGATCGGTCCTAAGGGACCCCAGCCACTCAACGTGATGACCGTTAAAGTCCCCCAGGAAAACCAGGTCAGCGTTCGGGAACCGCACCTGCGCATCGTCAGCCATCTCGCTGAGGTATTCGAAAAGCCTTGTTGTCCCAGTGTCCCCTGTGTGGGAGCGGTAGACGCACACGTAGATCTGGCTCATGGAGCCATGATCCACGTGCAGCCAAAGGACGGAGTAGGAGGGGTTCTCCAGACAGCGCAACCGGCGGCAGCAAACATCCGCCCTAACGAACACGCACACCCCGGCTTTATCGCGGAATTGTTCCTCAATGATATAGCCCGGGTAACAGAGGTACGACGTGTCGTCAGGGCGGCGTATCACGTGTCGTCAGGGCGGCGTATCAAATTTCTTCTGCACGGGGAATGTCATGACGCACTTTTAACCGCACTCCTACAGGTACCAAATGAGCATCACGACACTTAGTTAAAAAACACAACGATGTTTCCACCCGCACTTGTTTTTTACGAAGAAATTCTAGGTGTTTTATTTTATATGCATATTCCGGCCCGTAGCGGTTTGTTTATCTTTAAACTTTCGCGTTTTGTACACATTATAAACTTAAGACTAACGGGTCTTTTACGCGATTATTTAGATATATACATACCTCTTTATTACCCGACGTTTCGGCCCTGTTACAAGAGCCGTGGTCACGGGTGGACTGGCTTCAGCTCATCGTCGTCTTCGTGAAGTGCGGGTTTGTTCAACTACCCTCACTTCGTTGTCACTAACTATTGTGTTCGGAGAGCCACTACGGCATACCACACTGATAGTATCAGCACGCGGGCGTTCGGTGAGGCGGCGAGTACATTTGCTGATCACCGGATTCCACGACGTCGATAGTTAGTGACAACGAAGTGAGGGTAGTTGAACAAGCCCGCACTTCACGAAGACGACGATGAGCTGAAGCCAGTCCACCCGTGACCACGGCTCTAGTAACAGGGCCGAAACGTCGGGTAATAAAGAGGTATGTATATATCTCAATAATCGCGTAAAAGACCCGTTAGTCTTAAGTTTCCTAGACCTTATAGATTTTGAGATTTAGGTCAGTAAAGGTAGTCAAATTAGGGTCAGGTGGCGTCTTAATCGTTGTCAATGAACAATAAAACGTATAACGGCTTAAATGCTCTTGAATGTGTTTTAATTCGTAATCAAAAAGTATTACACTACAAAATAATATTCTATCTCAAATATCTGTGATGATCCAAGCTGAATCCATACAAATGTAGGAAATTCAATTTGTACGTATTAGTTACATAACCTTTATCCCAAACTAAATGTGAATAAGATCTATTGTTGAGCTTCGACAATTACAATATTGCGGTCATTTCTTCGCATACGTACCTAGGAGTTTTATGGAAACATTAAAAATGTAACAGTTAAGTGTCAGCTAAATAATTACACATTTTGAGGTACCTACCCAAATGTATGTTTCAACACAGCAGCTAACCCAAACTAATGCTATGGATTCCAACACAACACAACTGATAAAAATACGCATATATTTCTAAATACAAATGTATCTTATATATACATAGAAATCACCCATACTCTTAAACAAATATTTTGTAGGTCACACAAATATTTAATTGGACCTACAGATTGAACCTGAGACTCCAGAGTCGAAAGATTGTGAAACTACCGACCACGTCATCGAAGTAGTCCCGAGATTGCTCTTTATAAAGCGATAAGACGGCTTTTGTGTGTTTTAATAAGTCATCCTTAGCTCTGTAAACAAAGAATTACCTATTTTTAGTTCTACAATGATGCGGAACGTTTTTTATAAATTTATTTATTTCAAGTAACATGAACTCATACGAGTACAAATACATGGGTTTGGGTTTAAAGATCTTTATTATCAACCAAGACATTCGTCACTTATGTGATAACTTAGTATTAAAAACATTCATCTGTCCGTCGTCACTAGACAAGTAGCTAGGTACACAATATAACTGTAGGTAGTGCTAAATAATTATTCAGTAACATTAGGTAGGTAGGTAATCAATTTTGACAAAACACGTAAGAACGGCAATTTTGAGTATATACAATAGCAACCAGAGACAACTTCATCACAAAACAAAATCTCAAATAAAACACCTAATACTCTAAATAATACTCCAAAATACCTCTAGTAGGTATGTATACCAACAAAAGTAATGGCAAGATGTGGATGCGCAATGCACCACTGGCCACCGTCTCAGACATACAGGCGTGATTATAATATGTATATGTGTTTGTACGTAGGTATGTATGTATATAAATTATTATTAAGTAAGTAGATGGGTACTAATTATCTTCCAAAATATATCTAGTTAATAGTTTTTTAAAAGTATATAATGATTCTGCGTTTTTTATTGTAGCTGGCAGCTCATTGTACATACGGGCACCCTCCATTGTGATCATAGTTTTGCCGTAATTCGTGCGGTGTCTAGGTATAATGAGATAGCTCGCTCGTCGCGTTCGCCGGCCGAGTACTTGTTTACGTTTGACGTACGTTATGCTAGTATGGATATTCCCCTGCAAAGATTTACGGATAAAGACACAAATATTAAATGGATATAAATTTTTGATGTTCATTAATTTTGTTTCCCGATACACTTGTCTTGTAGGCGTTAGGAAATCATACCCAAAAATTAGTTTAATGGTTTTATTTTGTTGTCGTTGCAATGCAGCCAATCTAGTATTAGTAGCAGACCCCCAAATTTCAATTAAGTATAGCAAGTGCGGTTTTACGAGAGAGTTATAAATTGTAAACCTTAAGTTATTAGGAATGCATCGAACAATATTGCAGAGTGACCCGCGAAGTGCTACTAATTTATTTTTTATGCTTTCAATGTGACTATTCCAAGTTAGTTGGCTATCCAAGTACATACCAAGATACTTTTCGCGTGATTTTTCTTGAATAGGTACATCATCAATTCTTAAGGGGGAATACGGAGGGATTGGTTTATTTTTAGCCTTAAATATGATATAAGAAGTTTTGGTAATGTTAATAGTTAACAAATTATACTGAAGCCAAATATACAGGCTGTTAAGGTCTTCTTGGGATTGTGAAATCAAATCGTGTATTGATGGTCCAAAGTAAAACAGACACGTATCATCTGCATATAGAGTAATGTGGCCATGCAAGTCGTGTATGTTATTAATATAGGTCACAAAAAGCAAAGGACCCAATATTGAACCCTGCGGAATGCCACAAGATATAGGTAATTGAGTACTTTTACTGTTATCGCCTATTTTAACTATTTGTGACCTACGTGTTAGATACGACCTCGGAATTTTAATTGCAGTGCCTGTGATACCTATCGCTTCTAACTTTTTAAGAGTAGTGAGTGACTTATAGTGTCGAACGCCTTTTTTAAATCCACAAAAACACCTTATGCTACATTTTTTTGGTCAATATTTTGTTTTATCTTGGTAACCAAATCAACAGTTGCTGTTATAGTACATTACATTAACAATATCACAGTCACATTAATTGATTACAATTATTTTGCTTGTGCCACCTTTGTTTGGTACACATTCGTGACAAAGGCATATAAGTAATACAGTTTTTGTTACTATGTATATTCTATAATTGTAACTATATGTATAATGTTAACTATAATTGTAACTGTGTATATTCTAGAACTGTATTATCTATTCGATAGCGTGCGTAAAAATAACAATTTGAATATTTCAACTTTGATTCAAAAGTAAAATAAAATCAAATAGTTGCAACTAATTATTATAAGACTAATTATAAGAGCTGCTACTTGCAACTCCGCATTTCGCAACTATTTTGGTATCGTCAGGGGAAACCGGTCAAGTGTTAAAAGGTAGTAAAAATAGTACTTTCATTGAATAATAATATATTAAAAGAACACGTCCGAGATACTTTATTCATTGGCATTTTTATCGCATACCCCGCGGGAATACATTTCTGGATATAAAGCAGTCTATGTTACACCTTATTACCTCAGCTATCTACCAGCGAAATTCCCGTTAAAATCGGTACAGCTGTTTCAGAGTTTAGTTGGAACAAACAGGCAGACTGATGGACAGGCAGACCAAATATTTAAAAAGCAATGTGTTTTTATGTCAGGACCTTATATAATGTACTTTAATATGCATTTAGTAAAAGGCTGTTAGTTCGGAATTACACATATTTACGTATTTATTAAAATGTATAGACACAAAATGTCTACTGTTTCATATAGGTATATATAAATGAGTAAAGTTCCTTTGTCAACATTGGCAAGCTATAACTGTTACAGTTAAAGTATTAAACCTCTCTAATGACAATATAACTTTGTCCTAACGATTTTAGGAACTCCTTCAATGAGCAATCAAAGTAACAAAAAGTACGCAATAAAAAGTTACGATTGTACTACGAGAACTTTATTTATTTGGAAAAAGTTTTTTGGAAAAGTTTTAAGGCTAGAGAGATAACGAATTAATTGAACAAATGATTTATAAATCAGACAAGTAACCTTTCTCTGTTAATTGACTTAATTTGTTGATAATAGGTTTGTGTCCACTAAGAATAAATCGGATTGATGTATGTTTCTTATGACTATTTCCAATGAATAGACAACAAAAAGTAATATAAATTAGTACACAGAATAAAGATTACTATTATTTTTATAAAATAAGTTTGGAAAAATTAGGCATTCAGTCACGTGACATCAAATACCAAGCATAAAATATGACGTCACAGGTTGCACTCTCACACAACAGAGTAAGTATGTATGAAGAGCTGACTTCTTGTGTCAAGTTGTGTCTGTGATTTTATGTAATTTAAATTGTTCGTACGTTTTATTAATTTACAAATTTTTGTTAATTTTAAAGTTAAATTATTATAAATGTAACAAAAGTAGATTGAATAAAACGCAGTTTTAGCGCATTATTTCGATGTGCATTTCGAGACAACGCTTGAATCAAAATATTGCTCGGCACCTATATCAAAGTTAAAGGGCTAACCAAAACCATTTTTAACTTTTTGGAGGTTTTTAAATTATTTTATCCTTTTTCCAATTGCTTTTTAATCGTCGTGGGTTTTTTCAAAATTTTTAATTTTCGATTTTTATTTAAAACTTCTTAAAGAGCATAGATATGTAGCGCCTTCTAGTAAGTTGCTGTCGTTACATCTATTTAAGAACCCTCATTAATAAACTACAAATCCATTCCTATAAAAAGCCGCATCAAAATTGATTTTCATCACAAATAATGTTAGCTGCAGCGCCCCCTGATGAGTTGTCACCGTAACATCTATCTAGAAACCTGTACCAATCTAACTCAAACCCATAACTGAAAACTGCATTAAAATCGGACTAGTAGTTTTTGAGAAAATTGGCAACATTGCTTTTCACAAATGATGTTCGCTGCAGCGCCCCCTGGTGAGTTGTCATCGTAACATTTATCTAAGAACATGCACCGATCAAACCTGAACCCACGACTAAAAACTGCATTAAAATCCGATCAGTAGTTTTGGAGGAAAATGGCAACATGTATTTGCACAAACATCCTCTGACCCAAACGCATATACCATCTCCGTTCCGTCGTAGGTAAAAAGCTATGCGTGTCCAGTCTATAGTGTATAATCCTTACAAGTGACATGTTCTTGGATTACGTTGAAGGAAACGCGTAAGCGCCTTGATATTCACGGTGCTTTTGACCTTTTGATCGTGCAAAACTATAACTAAGAAGTGATCTTGCGCTTGAATATTTATACTACGATTAGACGACTAATTTATGGCTTAATCGCTGCAGCGAACTTCGTTCGTTTTTTGTTCAGGATAGCTTTGTCAAACACATTTTGATTTGTTTCGCAACGTGTGATATCACCCAAGGCGCCATGACAGATTGGAGCGGTTTCGTTACCAATTTAAATACAATTTTTAAATCGCAAAACAAACTATGTAAATAATTGTTTTAAATAAAAATAATACATTTTTGTGACTATATAGATTCAAAACTACAGCTTTACTCAATTTTTGAAATTTGGGACACAAGCCTATTATCTAAGTTAGGACCCACTTAGGACAATTTTACAAGTTTAGCACGAAATCTTTGAAGGTCGAGGTCGTTTTTGTGGTTAAGTATACTATATTACAAGCTGTCTCGATGAATTTTGTACAAGTCTCAGTAATAGGGTTCTCGTTTTACCATTTGGGAACGGAACCCTAAAAAGGATTCCTTTTTATAAATATAGATATATAGATAGATTATGCTTGCTTAAAGTATGTTTCAGGGTAGACCTGAACCAAAAATATTTTTATTCCCAAACAGTATTTAATTAACATTGCAATAAATTGTAGGATTTTTTTTAATATGAGGTGTTAGAGCCATTAATTATTTTTTCATGTCGAGGTTTTTTATTATTTTTTGCACGATAACACAACTCTCATATTTATTCTATTTTCAAAATTATTTCTCTATTCTTTCGGCCTAATTTTAAGTAGGTTTGAGGGCGGTTATGTGCATGAATAAATACGAGAGTTGGGTAATTTGCATGTGGCGGAATATTGCAAAGTAGTTAGATTATTTAATTTAACTATATATCATTGTTTTAACCGACATAAAAAAAGGAGTAGGTTCTCAGTTCGAATGCATGTTTTTTTATGTTTGTTACCTCATATCTTTCGACTGGGAGAACTGATTTGATTTTTTTTTAAATTGATAGTTTCTGCTTCCCGAGTGGTTCTATTTTAATTTGGTCCCATTCTGACAACTATTTGGTCCTATTCCGGTAATTTGAAGTCGGTTTAGTGTCAATGTTAGTAGTAGTACGTGGGCCGTAGAACATTGAAAAATATTGATTAAAAGCAAGCAAATTTTTCGTAAGTAGCTTTATTTTACCGAGTCCTACCCTAATATCTCAAAAAGAAATCTCAAATCAGGTAGCTAACAGAGTTATCCAGTTAAAATATTTGGAACAAAATTGTAAGGTTGCATTAATTTGTATAGAGCTGCAAAGTGGTGCAGGTATTAAGTACATAATAGATCAGTTGAATTTCTAGATTATGTTAAAACTTATTCAAAAAAGTTTAAAGCAGATTGTTTAGCAGCTAAATCAAAATATATAAGTGATAACATTCTCAATAGTGCAGACAAAGTTAAATCTACTTGGAAAATTATAAACGCGGAAAGAGGTCAACAAAAATTTAATGATAATCATTTTAAACTTAATATAAATGGTAAAATAACTACATCAGACTTCGAGGTCGCTAACGAATTTGAAAATTTTTTCTCCCGAATTCCTGTAGATTTGACAAAAACCCTAGGCTCTTCAACCCCCATTGCAGAATCTTTGTTAAAAGCAAACGTTCCTTGTTGTAACGTTATATTTAAATTCAGTAAAGTTAACATAAACACTATCTTAAAAACTTTTAAATCTTTAAATATCAAGAAAACAGCTGACCTCTGGGGCATCTCTGTGTATTTAGTAAATTCTTTTATTGAAATGGTTGCTCCTGAACTAGTAATAATATTTAATAATTGTGTTGATAGTGGTGTGTTCCCTGATTTAATGAAATCTAGTAAATTAATTCCCCTGTTTAAATCGGGTAGTACTTCAGATCCGTCCAATTTCCGTCCCATTTCTGTACTACCTACATTTAGTAAAATTTTTGAAAAAATTATGCTTAATCAAATGCAAAATCACTTTAACGTTAATAAACTATTACATACAAAACAATTCGGTTTCACTCGTGGTCGGTCCACCGCTGATGCCGGAATTAAATTATTAGAGTGTATATACAGGGCCTGGGATGAGTCATATGATGCTTATGGTGTATTCTGTGACTTATCTAAGGCCTTCGATTGCGTTCAGCACCAGACTTTAATTAAGAAACTTGATCATTACGGAATCCGGGGGACGGCCTTGAATTTCGTCAATTCTTACTTAAGTGATAGGGTCCAGAAAGTAGTGATCAATGGTAAACAGTCACCTGGTTCTCCTGTAGCAATGGGGGTACCGCAGGGTTCAATTTTGGGACCTTTTCTTTTTCTAGTATATATTAATGATCTCCCTCACCTCATAAGAGACGACCACGAGGTAGTTTTGTTTGCTGATGACACTTCTTTAATATTTAAAGTTAAACGTTGACAGCGCGAACTTGACGATGTAAACATTGCCCTCTCTAGGATAGTCCACTGGTTTTGTGCTAATAATTTATTATTAAATGAAAATAAAACTAAATGTGTAAGATTCACCTTACCTAATGTAAGACTTGTTAAAACCAGTGTTAAGGTTAGGGATGATATAATAGAATTGGTCGATGACACTGTCTTTCTGGGCATAACGTTAGACTCCAAATTGCAATGGGGGCCTCATATCGGGAAAATTTCGGCCAGGCTTAGTTCAGCAGCCTATGTTGTCAAAAAGATCCGACAACTTACAGACATTAAAACGGCGCGGCTTGTCTACTTCAGCTACTTCCACAGTATCATGACATATGGCATACTACTGTGGGGTAACGCTGCCGATATTGAATGCATCTTTGTGTTGCAGAAGAGGGCTATCCGGACTATCTATGGAATGGGGTCTCGGGAGTCATTAAGAGATAAGTTTAAGCATATTAACATCCTTACAGTGTATTCACAGTATATTTATGAAATTTTATTGTATACCCACAAGAACAAAAGTAAATTTGTGAAAAATAGTGATAATCATAATCTAAACTTAAGAAATAAGGATAAACTGGCTGTTCCTAAATTTAGGCTTCATAAAGTGAGTAATTCTTTTGCGGGGAACTTTATTCGAATGTACAATACATTGCCAACCGAAATAGCAAATTTATCTTAGAATTGCTCCTTTCTAAATAACTCTGTATTAGATTTAAGATGAAATATTTTGAAAAAAGCCGAGCTGAGTTTCTTGAGGGCTCTTCTCAGTCTCGTTGCATTTTGGAACCCTCGGTAGAGTCACACCAACTTCTGACGAATCTAAATAATTTTCTGAAAATTTCAAAGATAATAAACGTTATTTTATTTTATTTTATTTTATTTCATTATAAATCAAATATCAAAAGTTCTCATCGATCCGACTTGTGCTAAAAAAAGTTATTTAAGGTTAAAGTTGAAAATTTTCGCTTTTTTGGATTTTTCTCGTAAACAGTGAATTACTCGTATATCAAAAATAAGATTTATACAAAATTGTAGATAATAAAACAACCTACACAAATGACCTTGCAACTTTTTTCCTAGGAATTACCATTTCTGAGAGACTGCGGTTATTAACGCCCAACAAGCTATAGTCTACACGCAATGCTGGTCTGCTCCTATTAACTCTGTCGTGATATTATATAGCCTATGTTACTCGCTAAAAATGTAGACCGAAAGAAATTTTAAAATCGGTGCAGTAGTTTCTGAGGTGTCACGTTGTCCCGTACAAACTTTGTCACCCCTTTTTCACCCCTTTAGGAGTAGAATCTTGGAAAATCCTTTCTTATCGGAAGTACACGTCATACAAAAAACACGTCTTCTAAGTTTTAGGTTTCTACGATCAGCGGTTTAGGCTGAACGTTAAATCGTCAATCAATATTAATTTCAGTTAACCATACAATATAACATTCTATGTCCTAAATGACTGACTGCTGAGCCTAAACCGCTGATCATAGAAACCTAAAACTTGGAGGGAGTGTTTATTATATGGCGTATACTTCCGATAAGAAAGGATTTTTCAAAATTCTACTCCTAAAGGGGTGAAAAAGGGGGGACAAAGTTTGTACGGGACAACGTGACATCTCAGAAACTACTGTACCGATTTTAAAATTTCTTGCAGTAATTATAAAGCTCATAAGGCTTATATGGTATTTCTTATGATGTATTAATGGGCATTATAAACATCTGCATATTGTGAGAAATCCTGCCCTTCACGTGGTGCACCAGCTGACAATCAGGCGAGGCTTTAGCAAATTACCCAGTCTGTCTCTGTCTATCCCTCAGGGGATATAGACGTGATTTAGACTGATACTGTAACTCATAATTCTTCTTTTCTCTCATTAACTCCGCCTCTGGAACGCTCCTCCGTTACATGTAAGGCGTGCACAAACACTTGGATCTACTTTTGACTAAAGAATATTATCTTACGACCTATACAAGTGTATATTAGCTTAGACTAACATTATCAAGGGTCAAGTTTTTATTTAATAAATTGAATTGTAGGTGCTGAAAAGGCTCTGTTCCGAGCTTTAAAGACACGTTCGAACACGCCCAAGTACGGCTTGCTCTACCATTCAACGTTCATCGGTCGAGCCGGTCTCAAGAATAAAGGAAGGATCAGTCGCTATCTCGCTAACAAGTGCTCTATAGCTTCCAGGATTGACTGCTTTTCTGGTAAGACTATCATAATCATCCTACTAATATTATACATCCGAAAGTTTGTGAGTATGTAAGTATGTATGTATGGATGGATGGATGTTTGTTACTCTTTCACGTAAAAACTACTGAATGGATTTTAATGAAACTTTACAATAATATAGCTTATACATCAGAATAACACATAGGCTACAATTTATAAAGATATTGTGTGAATTGTTCAAAATATGACGCGGCGCGACGGGAACGGGAAAAAATCCAAATTACCACGCGGACGAAGTCGCGGGCGACCACTAGTAACATAATATAAATCAAATTCGCTACCGTCGTCCGTACTTATGCTTAGATCTTTAAAACTACGCAACGGAATTTGATGTGGTTTTCATCAACAGAAGAACTGTCATTAAAACTGTACTTATTTTATATCTTACTAGCTGTTGCCCGCAGCTCCGCCTGCGTGTTACTTTAGATCTATATAACTTTTTTATTTATGAAACGATTGAAAACCAAACTGCCAATTCAAATCGGTTAAGCCGTTTCTGAGATTAGCCTGTTCAAACATTCAGACAAACAGACAAAAGTTCTAAAAAACATTTATTTGGGTTTTATTGCGTTCATAAAGGCCCATATTCTCTATTATACCATTAAAATTCATCTTAAGATACGAAAATATGAAATATTATTTATTATCTTCGTCGTGTGTGATAGGCCATTGAATTGTATGGCGAGCGATATTGTATCTTAAGTTAAAATATTATAGTACCTTAGCCGTAGACGCGAGGCGGAGGGCAAGACCGCGGAACACCGGGTCGGCAGCACAACCTGCGCCGCCTCGAGGCCAAAACCTCGTCCGTCCGCTGAGAGCGGTGGGGGTGCCGCCCTTGCGCGGCCAGTTGTTTCGCGGCGGGATGCGGTTATGGACGTCAATTAATGTCTGACGCCCGTATCCGTATCCTGCAAGTGAATTTGAACCACTGCCGTGCTGCTCAGAATCTTCTGTACCAGAGCATCCAGCAGTGGTCCATAAACTTGGCCGTGGTCGCCGAGCCGTACTACGTCCACCCGGGAAGCCCGGTGGACGAGGACGGCTCGGCCTGTTGTATCTTTGGGGGGTCCGCCGCAGACAACTCGCGCCTTGCGATCATTGCAAGGGGCCGCGGGTGTGTTGCGGCGGACTATGATGGGTTGGCAGTCGTGGCCACCTACATCTCGCCGAACATTGACGAGTCTCAGTTTGAGCTATGGCTCACTGAGCTCGACGTCGTCTTCGCTGCGTGCCGTCCTCGCCCTGTCGTGCTCCTGGGAGACTTCAACGCCTGGATCGTGGATCGATCGTGGACGTAACGTTCGCATCCCCTGACCTCGCCCGCCGTATTACAGGCTGGCGCGTGGAGGAGGGTGAGGAGACGCACTCGGATCATCGGTACATCCGGTTCGATGTCGTCTCCCCACCTGACCTCCCACAGCCGGTGGCAAATTCCCCGGATCCGCGTTGGGCACTTCACCATCTGGATCGGGAGGCTCTCCTGGAGGCATCCATCGTGCAGGCCTGGATTCCGACGCCGGACCGGCCTGCCGATGTGGATGCCGAGGCGGAGTGGTTCAGGAGAGCCATGTCGCAAATCTGTGATGCGGCGATGCCTAGGGTTACACCCAGACCGGCCAGGAAGCAGGTGTACTGGTGGGCGCCGGAGATTGCAGAGCTGCGCGCAGCATGCATCTCCGCCCGCCGCCGGTACACCAGATTTCGCCGGAGGCGTCGCCGCCCAGACGACGCGGCAGCCCGAGAGGCGGAGCTTTTTTAGGCATACAGGGAGGCTAAAGGTAATCTCCAGGAGACGATAAAGCGGGCCAAGACGGCGGCCCGCGAGGAGCTCCTGGAGACCCTGCAGCGGAACCCATGGGGGCGCCCATACCTACAGGTCAGGGAGAAACTCCGACCTAGGGCGCCCCCACTGACCCAGAGTCTCCAGCCGCAGCAGCTGGAGCGGGTCATGGGCTCCCTGTTTCCGACGAGCGCGGAGAAGCACGTCCCTCCGCGCATGGCTCCGTCTCTGCCCGACGCGGATAGCACCAGCGAAGACGACGTACCCGAAGTCAGGGTGGGGGAGCTAGGTGCGGCAGTACTCCGGCTTAAACGCCGGAAAATCACTGCCCCCGGACTCGACGGCATTTCTGGCCGTGCATGGGTCCTGGCCCTCGAAGAACTCGGACCTCGACTGATGGGGCTCTTTAGTGCATGCCTCGAAAGGGGCCAGTTTCCCAAGGTGTGGAGGACGGGGAAACTGGTCCAGATCCGTAAGGTGGGGCGGCCGGTGGACTCACCGTCCGGATACCGGGCGATCGTGTTGCTCGACGAGGTGTGTAAGCTCTTTGAGTGAATTATCGCGGAACGCCTCGTCGAGCAAGTCATGCTCGCGAAGGAGGCGGCCGGGAGGGAGAGGGAGCGTACCCTCCCCGCCGAGTTCCGTAGTCGGCGGCCAGGCCGCCCCAGACTACGCGACTACGCCCAAGACTATTGTCCTCCATGATCGGGGCCCGAGGACGGTGGGATCGCCAACCACCGTCCTTACAGAAGCAGGCTAGAAGGGTTGCGTGCTGCGGGGCCTTTGCCCCATAGCACGCAACCAGATTCACTCACTGATGCGGGATAAAATTCGACCCCAATGACGCGGGATTCTCGTCCCGACCAAACACCCGCAGAGACCACAGAGGTGGTCAAAGTCCGCCGGGCGCCACTGGACATACCCTCTGCTAGTAACCAGAGACGCCCGGCAACGGACGTTAGAGCGGCCGCGGCCTTGGGCCACGGAATTAAAAAAAAAATACCTTAGCCGTGTGCAGCGCCCCTTAGTGACCTACACTGCGGGTGACGTAACCTGTTCTGAAGAGCTCTTCAATCTGATCCTACCCTCTTCCTTCCAATCCCGAACAATGCGTGCCGGGCAGAGATGCCACTCCCACACAATGGATAGCATGTTATCGAGAACCGAATGTTTTAAACGTTCGTTTCTCTGCCGAACGATAGTGGCCTGGAATGCCCTGCCTGTGCACGTGTTTCCTCCCACATATAAACACTGGGTTCTTTAAGCGGAGCGTGAAGAGGCACATCACTAGGTCGTCTAGTTGAGGGCCACTCTCTATAGTATTGTGTGCTGTGAGAGTGGCCCACAATAGCTAGACGTCGTCACGACTTACCACCAGGCGGGCGGCGTCAATTTGACGAACCCAATATTAAAAAAAACCCTAAGACAAACTTACTATTTGCGGTTGGTATTGTAATTGGGTCTAGGGATCGAACCTCAAAATTGAGTTTGTTTTTTATTGTATGTACTTTTCCGGGATAGAAAGTACCCAGTGTGGTGCCCAGGATATTAAAGAATAATTATACCAAGTTTCATCGTAATCGAACCGGTAGTTTTTGCGTGATGCCTGAACAAATAGACAGACAGACAGACAATTTTTTTTTTAATCACATTTTTGGGTTTGGTGTCGGTCTAGTAACACCCCCTGCCATTTATTTTTTTTTGATATTTTCAATGTACAGGATTTTCACTTCTACAGATTTAGGTATTATAAGTAGGTATAGATTGTTTAAAATCGCTTTGTGTTCACTGCCGTCATTGGCCACCACATTGGCCGCGTCGCGTTACTCTTTTGTCATTTATAAAAGATAAAAATGGCTACTGTGAGTTATCCTTAAGAGATAGACATAATAATATGCTATCGCGGACTTTTTTGTAGACCTTTCGATGGTGTACAATACTGTAGTACATTATTTTGATCTGTCTCGTAGAGTTTCGTCAGCGTTTGCAATGAAAGCGCAAAAAAATGTGTTTATTTACGACATTACATTGGAAACCTCTAAAATAATCGGTATTACTCTATTATAATTATTCACGTATTTTACATTAAAACCTTTCTGTTGAACCACTCTATCTATTAAAAAAACCGCATCAAAATCCGTTGCGTAGTTTTGAAGATCTAAGCATACATAGGGACAGACAGACAGGAAAAGCGACTTTGTTTTATACTATGTAAAGATATTCATATTTTTGTATTTAAGATTTATACGTAGGTTACTATTTTATTCATCGAATTTTTCGCAAACCACTCTTTCTATCATCTTTTTTTTTCCACCTTTCTTTTATCTATTACTTAAGTTATTTATATAGTATACACTACCCACATTATATCGTATATATCTCTCTCCATCCAAAGGTTGCCTGGAAGAGATCGCTTATTAGCGATAAGGCCGGCCCTTGTACATTAGTTTAAAAGGCATGTATGTTATATGTTACTATTTATTGCTTGTGTACGATGTACAATAAAGAGTATTTATCTTATATTATCTTATCATTATTTTTTATCTTTCCCCACCCTTACCTCTTCAGTGTTGTACGACTAATTCGTGTGGTTATAAAGCCGTGTGCTTAATTTGTTAACCCAAGTGTAGTATAATAAATTGTTGTAATAATTCTACATCAACCCATTGAGTGACAGGTTTTATGAAACCGAAAATTTGTAATATATTTGATAAGAGTTTGTACAAAAGAGCTTCATCACCGTCGCGTTCACAATAATATAATAGGAGAGGGCACGAAGGCTTTTAATCAAGTCATTCATCAATCAAACCTTCGCCTACTATTCACTGCTAAACCTCAGTCGCTCGCTTTACACCGAGCGACGCCATGGAAACCTCGCGTTAATGTTTCTCTTTCGTATAAAATAATTTTGTTAATAATACAACGATTGTTTTATTTGAAAATAGAGTAAATAAGATATTTTTTTATGTTTTTTATAGCATAGCAAACATAATGTAAAGGTATGCTTAGTTCTTTATATCTACGCAACAGATTTTGATGCGGTTTTCACCAATAAATAGAGAGGATTTTGAGGAAGGATGAACAACTTGTGAAGCCAACAAGAAGACAAGCGGGTAAAGCCGTAAGCGTCCGCTAGTTAATTATAAAAGGGAAAGATTTTTATTTTTGCATGTCATGAATTATAACTCCATAACTTCTGAACCAATTTTTATTTCAGTCAGCATTCTTCACTGCCTTCTGGCCAAGAACAACATACTATTATTCATAAGCAAAGAGTTATAATAACTAAGATTATTCTACTGAAAAGACTCTCGATATCGCGTGGCGATATTGGAAAAGTATTAAATTACAAGACATACCTTTATAAAAAGATGAATACTTGACGTTTTTCCTTCTGGAATATTCAAAAAGAAAAGAATAGCTTTTAAATATTAACTTATCGCAATTTTTCCGTTCACTGTTATCTGGTCGGTGGTTCCGACGCTTTCTATGAAGCAAAAATTGCATGATGTCGGTATTGGTCATCGTAGCTCAGTGGTCAGACTTTCCACTTTTTAGGGAAAGGCCGTGGGTTCGATTCCTGTCTGACACATTTCAGTTTTTGTGATTTATTTTCTATCTAAATATTTAAGAATAGTATGGAAACAATATGGAAATATTTGGGTGCAAAGGGGCTCTACCAACATCTATAGGGCCCCAGCGACCTCACCTGCTAGTGGCGCACCTGCTGATAAACGGACGAGGCTCGTTAATTTACGGTACCTATGGAGTGGCTTCGGCCCCTACGTGGGTACCAGGTGGTACAACAGTGTTGGTCCGGGGGGGTACCACCGTGCAGCTGTGCTAAAGCCCCCCAAGTAACCCAGCCCAGGCTGGGTTGCGTTAGGGGTTCAGCAGCTGCACCGCCGGGCCCGGGGCGATGTATGGTGCAGCAGGCATGGGACCAGTGGGGGCGAAACGGAGTCTAGTGTGGGTGGTGTGGGTCGATTCGCCGGCCAGGGAGACCCTTAGCAACGGCGTTGCCGCGGCCGCCCGCAACACAGTCATGGGGCCCGCCTGGGGCCAACCACCCCAGGAGGCTGCCCCACATGTTGCGCATAATCCTGATGTGGGATCGCCGCTCCGGGTGGTAACCGGTGTGGGGTAGCGGCGGCCTTGCATCAGGGGGGTTTGGGAGCCCTTCCGTCCGGCGAGTCGGCTCCGACCTAACCACACGGTTCTAGACAAAGCTAGCCCCTGCGCTTTGTCACTTACTGCTGCACCAAATGTCGCCCTGTCTTCACGCTTCTTCTTCAAAATCTACAATGGCAGTGCAACAAAAAAGAAATAAACGTTACACAGCGGCCCTAGGAAACCCCACAACTTCACATTTCGAGGTGGAGTTCACTAACGTCCGTGGACTCCATGCGAACCTCGATACCGTCCACCACCACCTTGAGACGGCACGGCCCGCTGTGATGTTCCTCACGGAGACACAAATACGCCGCCCTGACGACACGTCTTACCTGTGTTACCCCGGCTATGTCATCGAGGAACAATTTCGAGATAAAGCCGGGGTGTGCGTGTTCGTTAGGGCGGATGTTTGCTGCCGCCGGTTGCGCTGCCTAGAGAACCCCTCCAATTCCGTCCTTTGGCTGCACGTAGACCATGGCTCTATGAGCCAGATCTACGTGTGCGTCTACCGATCCCACACAGGGGATTCTGAGACAACAAAGCTCTTCCAGTACCTCAGCGAGACGGCTGATGAAGCGCAGGTGCGGTTCCCGAACGCTGACCTAGTATTTCTGGGGGACTTCAATGGCCATCACATTGAATGGCTGGGGTCCCTCAAGACTGATCATGCGGGTAGAGCCGCCCATGCGTTCGCTCTCTCCCACGGTCTGACCCAGATGGTATGCGGGATCACCCGGATACCAGACAGGTCAGATCACGCGCCCGCTCTGCTGGATCTACTGCTGACGAGTCGCCCAGCCCAGTACAGTGTTTCGGTAGGAGCCCCACTGGGTAGTTCCGACCACTGTGTTGTTCACGCTGGCATGAAGGTGTCACCTCCTGCACGTCCTGTACAAACGTCACGACGACTATGGCACTACTCGTCAGCGGATTGGGACGGTCTACGCGATTATGATGCGTCCGTCCCCTGCAGCCAGCGCTGCTTTGTAGGAAAGGCTCCTTCGGATAGTGCTTCTGCTATTGCTGGCGAGATCAGTTTAGGGATGGATTATTACATCCCTTTCACTGATGTCGCCAGTATCCGCAGAGCCCGTCCCTGGTTCGGGCGAGATTGTGCCAAAGCTGTTCGACAAAAACAGTCGGCATATCGCGCCTGGATCAGGGCCCGGGCTGTGCGCGACCCAAACGTGGGCCACCTCAAAGCAGCGTACAACCGGGCCACAAAGTCGAGTAAGAGGGCCTTTAAGAGAGCGGATGCCCAGCGCGTCGCGCGGCTTGGTCAGGAGCTCACTTCCCATCCCACGGGCAGCCGTGGATTCTGGCAACTGGCCAAAGCCGTGCAATCTAACTTTTGTCAGCCCTCGCTGCCACCGCTGCGTTACCCAGATGGAACACTGGCTCACAAAGCCCAAGAGAAAGCGGATATGCTCGCAGACCTCTTTGCGGCTAATTCCCGGGTCGACGACCGTGGCCTGCAGCCCCCCGCCATCGCAAACTGTGGCCACACAATGCCTGATATTGTTATCAGGCAATGTGATGTACGGGCAGTGCTGCGGTCACTCGACACGCGGAAAGCCAGTGGCCCTGACGGCATTCCGGCGGTGGTGCTACGAAAATGTGCAGCTGAGTTGTCTCCAGTATTAACGCGTCTGTACCGCCTGTCATACTCTTCAGGGCTCGTGCCGGAGGTCTGGAAGGAGGCGAACGTACAACCGATCCCCAAGAAAGGGGATCGGTCCGATCCAGGCAACTATCGACCCATAGCTGTCACCTCAGTCATTTGCAAGGTGCTTGAGCTCCTTATAAATAAGCAGCTCATGCAATTCCTAGAGGATCACTCGCTAATCAATGATCGACAATACGGCTTCAGGCCAAAGCGATCAACGGGTGATCTTCTGGCATTCGTAACGCATGTCTGGGGTGGGGCTATGGAAAGGCACGGCGAGTCCTTGGCTATTAGCCTGGACATCGCCAAAGCCTTCGATAGGGTCTGGCATGCTTCGCTCCTTTCCAAGCTTCCGGCATATGGTCTACCTCCTCAACTGTGCAGCTGGATTGCCAGCTTTTTAAACGAGCGCCGAGTGCGGGTCCTCTGCGATGGCCAGGCTTCTCGCTTCTTGCAAGTGAATGCCGGGGTACCGCAGGGGTCCGTACTATCACCAACTCTCTTTCTTCTGCATATCAATGATATGCTATCCCTCGGGAACATTCATTGCTATGCAGATGACAGCACACTGCACGGGAGTTACTCGGTTCGTCCGACGGCGGGGCGATCTGAGATTGAGGAGGAGAGACGACGACTCGTGGCTGATCTCGACCGTAACCTCGACAGTATCTCTCAATGGGGTACCGAGAACCTGGTCGAGTTCAATGCCCGCAAAACACAGGCGTGTGCATTTACTGCGAAGAAATCCCCTTTCCTTCCCCTACCCTCTCTTCAGAATGCATTATTACCAATGAAGGACAACCTTGATATCCTTGGCATAGACGTTCGTCGAGAGCTCAATAATAAAAACTACATCGAAAGATGTATAGGGCTAGCTTCGCGGAAACTAGGAATACTGAATAAGGTAAAGAGATTCTTTACACCGGACCAGAGGTGTCTGCTGTACAAGACGCAGATTAGACCCTGCGTCGAATACTGCTCTCACCTCTGGGACGGCTCCGCGAAGTATCTGCTGGACGCTCTCGACGCTATGCAGCGACGGGCTATCCGTATTATAGGTTGTCCGGAGGTAACGGGAAGCCTTGAGCCGCTAGCTCAGCGCCGAACAATAGCTTCCTTGGCCGCATTCTACCGTATTTACCACGGCGAGTGTTCTGAAGAGCTCTTCAATCTGATCCCACCCTCTTCCTTCCGATCCCGAACGACTCGTGCCGGGCAGAGATGCCACCCCCACACAGTGGATAGCATGTTCGCGAGAACCGAACGTTTTAAACGTTCGTTTCTCTGCCGAACGATAGTGGCCTGGAACGCCCTGCCAGTGCACGTGTTTCCTCCCACATATAATCCTGGGTTCTTTAAGCGGAGCGTGAAGAGGCACATCAGTAGGTCGTCAAGTTGAGGGCCACTCTCAATAGTAATGTGTGCTGTGAGAGTGGCCCACAATCGCTAGACGTCGTCACGACTTACCACCAGGCGGGCGGCGTCAATTTGGCGAACCGAATATAAAAAAAAAAAAAAAAAAAAAAAAAAAAACAAACTCAAATACAGAAATGTACTCATTAAGTGTATTATTTTGACACTTTATCGTGTTCATTCACACACCAGGGTGCCTAGGATAATGTAATTATTTTGCACATATGATAATTTACTGTTTTAGTTTTTCCTGATAGACCCAAAATGATAGAACTTAAGTTCTCAAAACCCACAAGACACGAATTTTGTTGTTGTTTGCGTTGTACGCTACAAACAAAATTCGTGTCTCGTGAATTTGTCAATGGTGAATATATTTAACTAGCTGACCACCGCGGCTCTACCTGCGTGATATAGTTTTCTCGTTCCCGATCCCCAAGAGAACACATTAGCGGCATAACAGGGAGCCTATTCAATTCAAACTTTAGTATAGATTAATAAAGCTTTATCCATTAAAATTTACAGGTATGTATTACTAGGTGAATAATATAACTGCACAATTAATCATTTCATATCTGTCGTCACCATTTGTGAAATTTCCCGTTTCACAATGAAATTGATAAATAAATTTGTCGAAAATGTCAGCACCACTCGGTCACTGAGTACAATGGTTAATTAGGTACCCATATTATGTACATATCACGACCTTTACGCTTAACGGATAGACAGATATAGATATCCAAGAGAGAAAGAAGAAAAAAAAGCATTTATTACTCCACTTAATAATATAAAATAACAAACACAAAGAAAACAATAACAGGTTTGAATATGATAACAATAAATTGACTGCTTCGGTAGCGTAGTCGGTAGTGCATCTGCTTTCGACGCCGGAGTCTCGGGTTCGATTCCCGGTCGGGACAAACTTTGTGTGAAGACAGATACGTTTGTGCCGAAGTCTGGGTGTTTCCTATGTATAATATGTATGTATTTACAAAAAAAAATGTATATAAGTATTTATATCAGTTTATCTAGTACTCATATCACAAGCTCTGCTTAGTTTGAGACTAGATGGCGTTGTGTAAATTGTCCTAACATATTTATTATTTATTTATTTATTTAAATAAAATAAATGAAATAATAATATAACATAATATATGTGGAGTAAATTGCTGTCTCTCAGCGTTATGCTGTCTGCGTGGTGAAAGGCAGACAGCGCTGGTTTTCAGAGACGGTCTGATGGTAGAAACAAAAAACAGAGAGAAAATAAATACTAAATCCCTATATCCAAGTTTAAATAAATAAATCCCTGTTATTGGACACTGTCCCACATTTAGCCCAAACTAAGCTATAAGCTTGTGCTATGGGATCTAGACAACTGATAAACATACTTAGATATATATTTTTAAATATATGGTACATAAATAGTATACATAGAAAACACCCAAACACCGTAACAAACATTTACTTTTGTGGATCAAACAAATATTTGATTCGAAATATTTTTTGTGGATCGAACCCGAGACTCCGTCGTTGAAAGCTGTTGCACTATCGATTACGCCACCGAAGCAGTCAGTTTCGCTAGTAATTTTGTTGGTTTCCCATAATAGGGGACAATTCTTTAATTAGAACCAGAAAATTACTGTGTTTGCCAAATTCCTCATTAGGAAATCGAATTCGGAACTTATGCGGTCTAACAATTGGAAAAGTTGGAGTATTTTTTAATAGGTACTGTACAAAAACAAATAGGTAAGTATACTTATTAAGTTCCATCAGTCACATCGACTCTGGCTGGTCTTAGTATGAGTGACTATTTCTTAAGACACCGAGACCCCTCCGTGCCGCATGTTAGGCCGTCGGTCCCTGTTGTCATACGAACATCTATGGCAGTCGTTTATATGGAGGATTAGGTATAATTGGAGCCCTAAATAAAAAATCCTCGTGGTCTAACTACAGAACTTCGATATCGCCCATGGGTTGTGGAGGTCAGATGGCAGTCGCTTCACGGAAAATATCGAAGTTCAGCCGAATTAGAGTTAGCCTGGAAACCCGACTCCAACAGAGTTCGGAAAAGGCTCGGCGAATGATGACTTATTAAGTTCCACCAAATATTATCTATGAAAATACAATGCTTGGTGATTTTATTTTCAGTTTTCGATATCAAGTATTTTGTATTTATTTTAGTGGAAGATTTTAATGAAGTACAATTAGTTACGAATTTGGTATCTGATAGTTGAACAAACTATTGAGCATTATAATTGAGCTAGTTTAAACATAAGATAGAAGTTGATAATTAATTCAATCGACAGAACCTGCCTATTAATAATTTATCGGATATTCATTAGTTATTCAAAGTGCGTTAAGTACTTAGGTATATTCAATACTGCAACCCATATCGCTTTAAGCTCAGCAGAACTTGTACTGTGAGAATTAGGTATATGATCTTTACATACATATCGTCATGCCTTTATCCCTGAAGGTGTAGGTAGAGGAGTATTACAAACGTACACTTTGCCAGTAATTTTATGGGTGCCTATACTATAGAAAATTTATAACCACTCCGTAATTCAAACCAAAATAATACTAACATAGAATATAACATATTTATATTCTATGTTAGTATTATATATATAGATTATATATATAGAATAACATATTTAGAAGCTTCCAATCACTTCATGACACGTTAAAATCACAGTTCTCTTATGTCTGTAAGAATTTCAATGTTGTTCATTTCAATGCACAGAGTATTCCTGCCCACTTCCATGATATGCTGACAAGCTTTACCTGTAAGGACATTGATGCTATTCTTGTATCGGAGACCTGGTTCAGGCTGTGTCACTCGTCTACTCCATATATTCTTCCTGGTTACAATCTAATAAGGAATGATCGTGGTTCAGCAACGGTTGGTGGTGGTGTCGCTATTTATTTGCGCTCACATATTCCTTTTAACGTCATTGATGTATCGGCACAGCCACCTCCCTCTGCTGCGGGTGAGCATCTCTTCTTGGAAATAGAGCTTCAGCACACGAAGATTTTAGTCGGTGTCTATTACTGCCCGTCTTCAGATATAGACTTCTTTGGGTCCTTTGAGAGCCTGCTAGTAATCATGTTGCTAAGCATGGCCAATGCAGTGCTGATGCCTTTTCTCATCATGATTTAATTTTCCTTTCCTATACCCTTCGTCCTCCTAAGGCAAAGCGGAAAGTTCTGTGGCAGCGTAATTTTGGTGGTATGAATCTTTGTGATCTTCGTGAAGATGCTAAGAAAATTGATTGGAATCCTTTAGTTACTGCAGAAAGTGTTGATAAAAAAGTTGATTTGTTCACATCAAAATTAGTTGACCTATTTGACACCCATGCACCTGTCCGCGCTATTAGGATAAAACATCTACCAGCTCCTTGGCTCACTGACGCTATTAAAGATATAATGGCTAAGAAAGCTGCGGCGAAATATAAATACAAATGCCGTCCGAGTTCTGAAAATTTCGACAAATATGTAAAAATTCGGAATCACTGCAACAAGGAGTGTAGAAATGCACAACGCCAACACATCCACAAATCCATAGAAAACTGTGATTCATCTAGCGTATGGAAATTCTTAAGGACATTAGGAGTTGGAAAGTCTAAACAAAATCCTAACTCTAATTCGATAGACCTCGAAGCACTTAATGCGCATTTCTCCTCTTCGTCCAGTTTCACAGGGACCACCAAGGCCATTACACTTGATTATCTTTCATCGCTTCCAACTCCTGATTATTTTCCTTTTTTCTTCGAACAATTTACTGATTGTGGTGTTAAGAAGAGCATTATGTCAATAACGTCGAATGCCGTTGGCAGTGACAGTATCAGCCGTAAGATGATATTGCCTATTATGGACCAGATTCTTCCTATTATTACACATATTTTTAATTTTTCTATAACTAGTGGCTCCTTCCCATCCTCTTGGAAACAAGCCCAAGTTATTCCTTTACCCAAAACTCACAATCCATCCACTCACTCTCACTATCGTCCTATCTCTATACTTCCTTTCCTATCTAAAGTGCTTGAACGTCTTGTTAACACTCAAATCAATTCTTTTCTATGTAAAAACTCTCTTTTAAACTCCTTCCAATCTGGTTTTCGTCCAGGGCACAGTACTGTCACTGCACTCGTGAATGTAACAGAGGATATCAGAGTGGGCATGGAGAAGGGAAACATCACCGTACTGTCCTTACTGGATTTTAGTAACGCATTCAATACGGTGGATTTCCAAATCCTGCTTGGCATACTCCGCTCTATTAACATATCTCCAACAGTGATTGACTGGTTTCAAAGTTACCTGTTTGGCCGCCGGCAGCATCTGGAGGATACTTTTTCTTCTTGGTGTGATGTCACAGCTGGTGTGCCGCAGGGTGGCGTTCTATCTCCGTTACTCTTCACTATTTTCATAAATTCTATGACAAATCAATTGGTTTCAAGCTACCACTTGTATGCAGATGATCTCCAAATATATACTCAAGCTCCGATGGATCAGCTACCAGACGCAATTAGCACCTTAAATCTGGATCTCGAACGTATTTGTCGATGGAGTGCTGACTATGGGCTACAGGTGAACCCATCCAAGACTCAAGCCATCATCGTTGGCAGCCCTTGGATGGTGTCACGCATCGAATTTACTCAATTGCCGCAGGTTATTTTTAATGGTTCTCCCATTGAAATAGGTGATAGTGTCAAGAACCTGGGCATATATGTTGATCAAACTCTATCATGGGATTTTCAAATGAAAGAGGTCGGACGCAAGCTGTATGCGTCAATGGGATCACTGCGCAGATTACGCAATCTTCTTCCGATTACCACTAAAATTGCGCTTGCACAGTCACTTTTGCTGCCGATTCTTGATTATGCCGATGTCAGCTATCTCGATCTCACGGAGGAGCACCTCAATAAGCTTGAGCGCCTTCAAAATGTCTGTATTAGATTCATATTTGGTTTGCGGAAATATGATCATGTTTCGGAATTTCGCGAAAGGCTCAAGTGGCTCCCGATTCGCCTTCGCAGGAATACTCACATCTTATCCTTGTTATACAGTATACTGTTTAATCCTCGTACTTCCAGATACCTCAAAGAACGGTTTATCTTCCTTCATGACACGCATTTGAGATCCTTACGGTCATCACAGAATTTGAGACTAAAGATGCCAGCGCACTCCACAGGATTTGCAGATAGGTCTTTTTCCGTGCAAGCAGTTCGCCTGTGGAACGCTCTGCCACTGGAAATAAGACGTGCCCAAACGCTGACTTCGTTTAAAAACAAGGTAAAGGCTCATTATCTGTCTGGTTCTAATTAGATACTTAATATATATTTCTGTTGTATATTGTTTCTGATTATTTTTACCGCCAACTCAATATGTGTATGTATGGATATATTATGTATGTGTGTGTATATGTATGTATGTGTATGTATATATATATATATGTATGTGTGTATGTATATGTGTATCTATATATGTATGTATATGTGTTTGTATGTATTTATGTATATCAATTGACTGTTCTTGGGTCTTTCATCGGGTTGTGGAAGCTGCCATAGTTTGATGATCGACTCGGGAGTTGTAGATTGACTTTCTTTTTGTATATACACTGCCCCTATCACATTTAATGTTAAATTCTATCCATCCTAAGGTTGCCTGGAAGAAATCGCTCTATGCGATAAGGCCGCCCATTGTACATAATTTTTGTAACCGTATTTTTTGTTATTTATACTAAGTTTGTGAGATGTACAATAAAGAATATTTATTATTATTATTTCGTTTATTCCTTTACATTCTTATTTTATACATTTTTAAATACATTTATAAAAAAAAAAAACAAATACATTTAAAAATATAAAAAATAGTGACCCACCAGTAGCGGAGTAGGACCCAAACTACCGGCGGTGGAGGCTACAGACTAAGAAACCTCCTAACAATACGGCACGTGTCGAGGATAACAGCCTTCTGAATCTGACTCTTGATCCAACAATCTAACGAGAGTCTCTTGAGATGTTGATCGAGACTCTTCGCTATTAATCCGTTTGCCGAAACGACCACCGGGACAATGATCGTCGAGTCTACGTCCCACATGGCGGTTATCTCGAAGGACAGATCGAGGTACTTACTAAGTTTGTCCTTCTCTGCCTTCACGAGATTCTCGTCATGCGGGACGGCGACATCGACGAGCACTGCCCGACGCTGGGTCCGATCAACCAACACGATATCGGGCCTATTGGCAACAATAGTCCTGTCCGTGATGATTGATCGGTCCCAGTAGAGCAATGCACGACCATTCTCAAGAACTGGCACTGGTGTGTACTTATAGTACGGTACTTCAAACTCAATAAGGCCATATTGAAGAGCAAGTTGCTGGTGGATGATCTTGGCTACTTGATTGTGCCTATGCAAGTACTCGGTGTTAGCAAGATACGAACAACCGGAAATAATATGGCGAAGTGATTCACCAGGACGGTGGCATGCTCGACAAATGTCGACCGTACCGTCCTTCATGATGTATTTCCGATAGTTGTTCGTCTTGATAACCTCATCTGCAATTGCACAGGCAAAACCTTCAGTTTCCCCAAAGAGGTCCCCAAAACGCAGCCAGTTCACCGATGCGAGCAGGTCTACGTTGGGTCCTGTTAAGACCCGGTAGAACCGCCCGTGTAGCTCCTTACTCTTCCATACGTCCCTACGGTCTTCAGTACCTAGTACCTTTGGTTTACGCCAGTTCTCGTTAGCCAAGGAAAGAGGTGTCAGGCCCTTGTCAACCATCACGACATCGCAATGAATGTCACACCCGTTCTGTAGAAAGTAATCTCTCAGACTGCACACTTCACGGTTGTGGAGGTTCTTGGCATTCAAAAATCCCCGACCCCCCCACTTCCGTGGAATGTACAGTCTCATGACAGATGATCGTGGGTGTAACATTCGATGCAATGTGAGTTGTTGACGGACTCGCCTATCCAGGGCGTCTAGTTCTGTTTGAGTCCACCTAAGTATGCCAAAGGAGTATAACAATAAAGGTATCACCCAACCATTGAAAGCCCGCATTTTGTTACCACCGGACAAAGAACTGTTAAGAACTTTTGTCAGGCGGCCAAAAAAACGTTCTTTCACCGATTTCTTGATATCCTCTACCGCTATACCCAATGACTCTGACATACCTAGGTATTTGTATGTTTCGGTCTCGGAGAGAGATCTGAGAGTTATTATCTCAGAAAGTTGTAAATTCGGTGAATTTACAACCTTCCCCCGTTGTACATGCATAACCGCACACTTATCAACACCGAACTCCATCTTAATGGCATTACTAAAAACTTCCGTAGTTTTTAATAATGTCACTAAATCTTGGTGCTTCAGTGTGAACAGTTTGAGGTCATCCATGTACATCAGGTGAGATAGAACCTCACCCCCTCTACGAAACCGATAGCCTAGCCCTGAATCCTTCAGCAATGTGCTAAGTGGATTCAGTGCTAAACAAAACCACAATGGACTCAAACTGTCGCCCTGGAATATACCACGCTCGATCCTTATCAAGCCTTGCGGGTCAGAGGCGTGCCCACCACTACCTGGTTGACGAAGGACTGTGGTCCACTGTCCCATACATGAGACTAAGAAGGATTTAAGAGTCGGATTAATTTTATACAACTCTAAAATCCTCCTCAGCCATGAATGAGGCACCGAATCATAGGCCTTCTTGTAGTCAATCCAGGCAGTAGAGAGGGCGCCCCTACTCCGCTTGACTTGTTGGCTAATGGCCATATCAATGAGGAGTAGCTCCTTAGTACCACGAGACCCAGCCCTACATCCATTCTGAGCGTTATCTAAGATATTATTAGATACTATGTGCGAGTTTATTTTACTTCTCAGAATAGATGTAAGGAGCTTGTAGATGGTAGGTAAGCAAGTGATGGGTCTATAGTTTTTAGGTTCCGTGGTACTACCTGATTTATGGAGCAGGAAGGTGATGCCAGTGGTCATGAAAGCGGGTAAGGAACCAGACTCAAGGGCTTCTTGATACTGTGTTGCCAAGCGTTCATGCGAGCTCTGAACCCACTTTATCCAAAAGTTGTGCAATCCATCCGGCCCAGGACATTTCCAGTTCGGGGCCGTACGCATTGCACAACTAACGTCTTCGGAGTCTATGGTAATAGATTCCATGGGTTCGATGATACTGCATTTACGCTCGACGACACGGATCCAGTCGCCCTCCGAATGTTCGACGGACACCGACCATAAGTCACGCCAAAATTGATTCATGGCGTGAGCATCTGGCAGTTGTCCGTCGTTCAAACGTTGTCCAGTTCCCTCCCACTCTCGGTACACCTTCCTTTGGTCACTTTGGAAGATGCGATTCTGCCAGTATCTATTTACACGCTCTCTATAACGACGGATACGGCTTGCCCATGCATACACTTTCTGTTTCAGAAAGTCAATACGTTCCGTGACATTGGCTAAGTATTGCTGGGGACGAATACCGGTCTCAGCAAATGCCTGAGTCACGAAACGCATGACCCGGGGACGGCTATTTCCCCGGCTGAAAGAGATAAGCTTTGCAATGAGAGTCCTAAATGTGCCGATACGTCGCTCGATTCTTGCCTGCCATACGGGAACACTATCCGGTCGTGGTGCACGGTTAGCTTCGGGGAATTTAACGCGTGCAACACGACAAGCGGCAATGGCTCCACAGTAAAGAATCGAGTGAGTATCAAGCAAATCACTGCTAGTCCGTAAGTACGGCTCTAGCAATGCATTCAGGGCTCCCATCAACGCCAGATTTCGTTTATGCATTGGCAAGCGTGGTAGCCGCGGTCTAGAATTAGGTATAAACCTATACTGCGAGATCACATCTTCCAAAGTACTCCTCAATTGCTCGCTTACCTGGATAGATGTATCACTCGTATCATTTCCCGCGTCGGGTGCGGGCGTCGCTAACGTCACACTTGTAGCAACCGTCTGTGTCACAGGTGACGGTGCTCTCGTTGACACTGGAGCTGTACGAGTAGATAATACTTCCAGGCGTAGTCGATCAAGCACAGATTGATCCAACAACTTACATCGTTGGATAGCCCGCACTTGATCCGATAGCCGTTGGACGGCAACGGTCATTGTTGGTTCAAGAGCCTGAAACAAAGGAAGCATCCTTGAACGGTACGCAGTCAGGTTGGTTTCCCCATCTGTGGCCTCATAATATGCCCGCATGACGTTTTCATTGATGGATGAAGTCCATCGCATGCGGTGCACAATACCACCGGTAGTGGGGACCCTACTCGAAGCTGGTAGGCTTCGGGGCCCCAAACTGCTCGGCGGCCGGCCTCTCCCTCGCCGGCGTACAGGTGTTGGCGACGTCGGCGGAGAGAAATACTCGTCACTTGAAGAGCTCGACGCCTCAGCGAGCACCTGTGTCGGCGATGTGCGGTCCGGTGCCTGCGAGGCGGAGTTTAGTGACGAGTCCGGGGGTGTTAGTTGCGCATTTCTGCTTCTGGCTCTTGTTTGCATCTCAATCACTTCATTTTGAATTTAGCCATAATATTGTTGATATTTTCGTAGGTATTCATATGACATGTGTCAAATCTTCTATGTTAATTTTGTAGACTTTGTTTATTGTTATAAAATAGTATAAAATCCTTTATTTATTGACTTTTTGCTTATATTAATTTGGTATCTGAAGTAATTGTATAAATTTAGGCAATAATATGTAAATAAAAATATTAAAATATTTTAAGAATGAAAATGATGTATGAGATGTTCAGAGTTGCCAGTTATTATTATTATTAACATACGATACTTAAATAGAATCTCTACAGTCCAAGCACAAAATATTAATACCTCCTATAATTAAATACACTTTATTTGTAAATGTATACAGGGTAAAATTTTAATTGCGAGCAACATTTTAATCGGAGATGTTAATAGTTTAATAATTTTTTTTTTACAATAAGTATTATACAATATACATAGTAAAGCAATACAATTCAAAACTAACTAAATATATACATTACATACCTATACTAATTATTAAAATATTAAGAAAGAAATTATAAATAGACCACAAAAACTGATGTCAACGGCGGGATTCAAACCCACGGCCTTTCCCTAACAGGGGGACTGCTCGGCCAACTGAGCTACGATGACCACTACCGACACCATCGAATTTTTGCTTCATATCATATTCATAATTTCTACATCGCGCTATTAAGGTTAGCGTTGGATCCACCTACCGCAGTTCTACCGAACTGACGGTACCAGTGTATCGTGTTACAACGATATTTAAACACTGAATTTTTAGATGAATCCTTACCAAATCCATATATTTATGTATTTCAAAGCAATGAGTTTGCTTAAACTATTCTTAAAATATTAAGAAAGAAATTATAAATAGACCACAAAAACTGATGTCATCGGCGGGATTCGAACCCACGGCCTTTCCCTAACAGGGGGACTGCTCTGCCAACTGAGCTACGATGACCACTACCGACAACATCGAATTTTTGCTTCATATCATATTCATAATTTCTACATCGCGCTATTAAGGTTAGCGTTGGATCCACCTACCGCAGTTCTACCGAACTGACGGTACCAGTGTATCGTGTTACAACGATATTTAAACACTGAATTTTTAGATGAATCCTTACCAAATCCATATATTTATGTATTTCAAAGCAATGAGTTTGCTTAAACTATTCTTAAAATATTAAGAAAGAAATTATAAATAGACCACAAAAACTGATGTCATCGGCGGGATTCGAACCCACGGCCTTTCCCTAACAGGGGGACTGCTCTGCCAACTGAGCTACGATGACCACTACCGACAACATCGAATTTTTGCTTCATATCATATTCATAATTTCTACATCGCGCTATTAAGGTTAGCGTTGGATCCACCTACCGCAGTTCTACCGAACTGACGGTACCAGTGTATCGTGTTACAACGATATTTAAACACTGAATTTTTAGATGAATCCTTACCAAATCCATATATTTATGTATTTCAAAGCAATGAGTTTGCTTAAACTATTCTTAAAATATTAAGAAAGAAATTATAAATAGACCACAAAAACTGATGTCATCGGCGGGATTCGAACCCACGGCCTTTCCCTAACAGGGGGACTGCTCTGCCAACTGAGCTACGATGACCACTACCGACAACATCGAATTTTTGCTTCATATCATATTCATAATTTCTACATCGCGCTATTAAGGTTAGCGTTGGATCCACCTACCGCAGTTCTACCGAACTGACGGTACCAGTGTATCGTGTTACAACGATATTTAAACACTGAATTTTTAGATGAATCCTTACCAAATCCATATATTTATGTATTTCAAAGCAATGAGTTTGCTTAAACTATTCTTAAAATATTAAGAAAGAAATTATAAATAGACCACAAAACGCTAACCTTAATAGCGCGATGTAGAAATTATGAATATGATATGAAGCAAAAATTCGATGTTGTCGGTAGTGGTCATCGTAGCTCAGTTGGCAGAGCAGTCCCCCTGTTAGGGAAAGGCCGTGGGTTTGAATCCCGCCGATGACATCAGTTTTTGTGGTCTATTTATAATTTCTTTCTTAATATTTTAAGAATATTTTAAGCAAACTCATTGCTTTGAAATACATAAATATATGGATTTGGTAAGGATTCATCTAAAAATTCAGTGTTTAAATATCGTTGTAACACGATACACTGGTACCGTTAGTTCGGTAGAACTGCGGTAGGTGGATCCAACGCTAACCTTAATAGCGCGATGTAGAAATTATGAATATGATATGAAGCCAAAATTCGATGTTGTCGGTAGTGGTCATCGTAGCTCAGTTGGCAGAGCAGTCCCCCTGTTAGGGAAAGGCCGTGGGTTCGAATCCCGCCGATGACATCAGTTTTTGTGGTCTATTTATAATTTCTTTCTTAATATTTTAAGAATAGTTTAAGCAAACTCATTGCTTTGAAATACATAAATATATGGATTTGGTAAGGATTCATCTAAAAATTCAGTGTTTAAATATCGTTGTAACACGATACACTGGTACCGTCAGTTCGGTAGAACTGCGGTAGGTGGATCCAACGCTAACCTTAATAGCGCGATGTAGAAATTATGAATATGATATGAAGCCAAAATTCGATGTTGTCGGTAGTGGTCATCGTAGCTCAGTTGGCAGAGCAGTCCCCCTGTTAGGGAAAGGCCGTGGGTTCGAATCCCGCCGATGACATCAGTTTTTGTGGTCTATTTATAATTTCTTTCTTAATATTTTAAGAATAGTTTAAGCAAACTCATTGCTTTGAAATACATAAATATATGGATTTGGTAAGGATTCATCTAAAAATTCAGTGTTTAAATATCGTTGTAACACGATACACTGGTACCGTCAGTTCGGTAGAACTGCGGTAGGTGGATCCAACGCTAACCTTAATAGCGCGATGTAGAAATTATGAATATGATATGAAGCAAAAATTCGATGTTGTCGGTAGTGGTCATCGTAGCTCAGTTGGCAGAGCAGTCCCCCTGTTAGGGAAAGGCCGTGGGTTCGAATCCCGCCGATGACATCAGTTTTTGTGGTCTATTTATAATTTCTTTCTTAATATTTTAAGAATAGTTTAAGCAAACTCATTGCTTTGAAATACATAAATATATACTAATTATAATAACTAAAATTACTTCTAAATCCTAATATGCGTCAAAGAACTCCTCCGCCTCGTCGCCGACTGTTCCCGAAGGCTGGCAGCCTTACCACGTTGAATGGCAATGCTTCGGAGATTAATATATTATAAAATTTTAATGATGTTAAATGTAAAACAAATATTTTTTTGTAAATTACAATCACTCAATCAATCAAATAATTGAGCGGAGCGAAGCGAAGCTCTATCTTAGACGACAAGTGTAAATCGTTTATGTGCCAACTCCTCCGAAACGGCTCGATCGATTTTGACCAAATTTGGCATGCTGGTCGACATCATACCCGGGAGTGCATTACTCTGAAATCATGAAAATAGAGCATAAAAAAAAAGAAAAATTGCTCCGCTCACCATTTGCAATTAGTAGCATGCATTGCATACCTAGTTTGTTCACTTTGGTCTTGTTTCGGTCATTAAATGACGTTTATAAACGTAAAAGCAGGCTTATGTCACACGTCTAACAATCGCAAAAAATACGTCAGCTATAGCTTGAAGTTGTAAGTCATTAAGGGTTGTCCCTTGTTTGTGACACGGCATGGACCATAGAGTTGATATTGAGGCATTAACGTCATAATTATTGGTCAAATTATATTTTACTTTACTGGACAACCCTAACGTTCGAATTATGTTCTCTGTAAACAAAAGAATGTGCTTTAATTAACGTCAGAGTGCAAGTTCTGTATGTAAGTACTATTCTCTTTGTTGTTGTTCTTGTTGCTTCTTTTTGCCAGATTGGAAAGCAATAGGTTTAGTCTGTGAGTACCTACCTAACCTGGCAATAAAACACACGGCCACTCTTTTTCTACCATTCAATTTACAACATACCTATTTCCTTAAGACTAAATATAGACGAATGATCATTGGTCTCGTGTCAAAATCATTAATATACAAATGTATACTTAGTAAAAAAATATAAATATACATAATAATTATAATTATCACAGATGATTTCCCGGAGCCATGACATTTCCAAAACTACCCATGACCTATGTGACAATTGTAATAAAATAAACCACTTATAACTGTATAATATGTTGTTATACTTCCTGGGTACTTTCCTGAAACCCTAAAGGTTTTGTCAATCTTGCCAAAAAGGTTTTATATGTCACATTAGCATATTGATGTCTACGGTTGGGAACGTTCGAAAGAAGTGTTATTTTTTTATTTCAAAACATGGAAAACAGTTTGTCGTTATATTATTACATAGGTATACACTAAGGCTTATTTAGTTTGTTATTATACTAAAATTGTATAGACTTTTAATGAATTAAATCCAAATCTCGGTAATTACTAGTACAACGATTTAAACGTTCGGGATCTATAAAGTTTCGTGGCTTTTGTAATAAACCAGTGGACGCTACAACACTGAATAATCCGTTGCGTGATTTGTTTACGTTCTAAGCATAAATAGAGACATAGAGACAGACTGTGGGAAGTGACTTTGTTTTATAGGTACAATTTTAAGACGATTATCAAAACTAAGTCTCATTTTACTAGTAGACAGTTGAGTGTGTGACCTGCGTGAGACTGCTGCCACAGAGGTCTCGGGTTTGGACCCAGAGTCTGGTCAAATTATCGTGTTTGTATTATCTGCAATTTAATTTTTCGGAATTTATGTAAGTGTTTTTCAGTTTATTTTAACTAATACTTACAAGGATTTAAATAAGTATCAGTTACCTGGTACACATAGCACAAGGTGTGTTTAGTTCAAGACTAGATGGCATTGTGTTCAATTGTCCGAAGATAATTTCAAATCACATTATAATTTCAAGATTACTATTACTACTATAGCTCATTTGGTTGACCGTGATAATCTCAAAAACTGCTGGTTTGAATTAAAAAAAGGCTTTTTCTTTTTTAGTGTTGTATACTCCGTTTTTTAAGGAAGGTTTAGAGCTACTAGTACCACAGAATTGTAAACAGTATGTAAGTACTTACATACTAGGGACTTCCATCACGCTATGACCAATAGGAACGATATTTTTTGCAAAAGCAAGACTGCGAACGTAGTCGCAAGTGTCTGCTAGCTAAGAAGATAGAGTATTTTTAGACAGGGAGCAGAGCTGAAAGGATATAAAAGCGACACAACAACACACAGATCGATCTTATTGCGGTGGCTTCATTTTGCATAATCCGCACAAGATTCGTGCAGAAGCCTGTGAAGGATAGATGAATTTGTATGAAGAAGGATCTATCTAAGATCAACCGTGAATAACAAGAAACTAACTCAAAAATAAACTTAGGAAGGTACTGTTTTCCTAAAGCCTAAAGTATAGGCATAGGCGGTTTCTTGTTCACAGAAAGCAAGAAGCGAACCTGGCGAGTAACTCCCTATTTACTAATCTGGTCAAGTGACAGTTGTGGAGGAGAGGCTCCTATACACCTTTTAAGGGATCCGTACCTAATAAGTAAAACGGAACTCTATTACTAAGGTTCCGCTGAAGATCAAAAGTAGAAACCAACCTAAGATGGAAGACGTCGATTGGAATGAGACAGTCGAAAATCTTCATCAAGGGCATGGACAAGAGAAGGACGAGTCATACCATGAAACTCCCAAGAGGAAACATGCGGCTCGATATAGAAGTAATAACAGGACATTGTCGACTGAATAGACATCTGACAGTGATAGGAGTAAAAACCGACCCCAAATGCCCAGGGTGCATGGACAGCGAAGAAAAAAACTTCGACCTGCTGGGTGAAAGCCCCAAGTACTAATTGATCAGATGGAAACTCTTGGGGTCAGACTAAACGAGGATGACATTAGCAATGTGAAGGATCTGTTCCTCAGATGATAATTTTTTTTAAGGACACAGGAAGATTCAACGGGGTGCCTTGAGAGATGGATCAACCACTCTCCCCAAGGGGAGAACTGGGGAAATGGACGAAATGGCCCGCAAAAGTCACGAGGGGATCGTCCATTCGGCAGCCGGCGGGCGTCCCCGTTGGAAATAATAATAAATAATAAGGCTCCGCTGGCGTCCGGTTTTTTTATAAAAAAAGGTTCACACTAGAAGAAGCTAAGCAACGATAAATTCAGTAAATAAAGTTTTGAAGGTTTGTTTCCGTGATATTTCGTTTAGATTTAAAGTGCCATTAGTTATAGAATACGACTTCCTGCGACGGAAAAACAATGGGATGATTCTGCATTTTATGTCCTGAAAATATAGAAGATATACAACATATTATGTACTACTTACTAGCTGACCCCTCAAACGTTGTTTTGCCATATACTTATACATGGGGCACACTAAAAGTTTTGTACTTCTAGCTAATCGGAACTATTTGAATTTCGAATGTTATATTTTTTTAAACGTTGCAACCTTCTTAGTAATAAAAAAAACAATTGACGTGAAATCATTTATCAATTGTTTTTTATCACACATCAAAGTTCTACGTATGCAACGAAAATGGAATTAAGTCGAAAAGATTTTAGAGCGATGATTTTGTATGATTTTGAAAATTCTCTCTCTCCGCAAGACTGTGCCGCTCGTCTTCAAAATGCTTTTGGGAGAGAAGCACCTTGTTTGAGCACCATGAGGCGATGGTTTGCTGAATTTAAGAGAGGTCAAGTTTCTTTACATGACGAATTTCGTGAAGGGCGGCTTTCAACTGCCGTCAACGAAAATAATGTGGCTACTGTTAAGCGGTTAATTGAAGAAAACCCGCGGATTACCTAATTCGAGGACTATTGGGGATTGGTATGAGTCAAATCCAGAAAATTTTACACGAAGCATTGAAAGTTCGGAAACTTTGTTGTCGTTGGATCCCTCATGAACTGACAGCGGAGCAGAAGCGGGCTCGCGTGGAATGGTGCTCACAGATGCTACTGAAGTACGACCACGGACATTCTAATGCTTTTTATGACATTGTCACAGGAGACGAAACGTGGATTTATTGTTTTGAACCCGATAAAAAACAACCATCTTGTGAATGGGTGTTTAAAAATGAGAACAAGCCATCAAAAGTGACGCAGGCGAGAAACGTTGGTAAAAAATGATCGCGTTTTTTTCTCAGCTACGGGTCCCATCTGTACAATTCCACTTGAAGATCAAAAGAGTGTTAATGCCGAGTGGTATTCTACCATTTGTTTACCCAGGGTGTTAGAGAAAGTTCGCGAAAGACGACCCAAAAGCCGCGTTCTCCTACATCATTACAACGCTTCTTCACACACGGCCAACAAAACAAAGCCATTTTTAGCTTCCGAAAAAGTACAACTCGTCACCTCGCATAGCCCCAACCTAGTACCCTGTGATTTTTGTATTTTCCCCAAAATCAAAGATTTGATGAGAGGTTTCACTTTTACCAACTCCGAAGAGGCAGTGATAGCGTTCAATCAGGATTTAGAAAACATACCTTCAGATCTGTGGTCCTCTTGTTTTAAAAAAATGGTTCGATCGCATGAAAAGATGTTTAAAGTGTAAAATTTTGAAAAGCATTAAACGTAATATTTTGGTTTCAACATGTTGATTTCTTAAGTTACGCAAAACTTATAGTGTGATCTACGTAAACACAAAATGAGATGTCTTGGGCTAGTGGTGGCTTGGTCAGTTGGTAGATAGTTCCTCCTGTACTTCTGGGCGCAGGCTGGTTTCCGCAATTCCACGTCTAATGCGCGGGTTTTGCGTAGTTCCTCCTGGAAAAGAGATCAGTCGGTGGTTCAAGTCCAGCCCTAGACTATAGTTTTTGTGATTAAAACAAGATTAAAAATATATTTTCAACATAGACAGATAGACATGCATACATCACGCCTATATCTCCGAAAGGTCCATTACACATTCACACTTTTTCAGTAATTTCTGTGGTCCCACGTAATAGGGGCACTACAGTAAATCCTTTATCATCCGTAATTCAAACCAAATTTCCAACAGCCAGGACAGATAAAAAAGAGAAAAAAAAACAAAGATGTTACATACTACAGAATTTTAGCAGACCGAGCGAATTTTCAACTTGAGGTTTAAAAAAATTGGTTACGACCGGTAGCGACCAAATATGCATAAAAACTGTCATAAGAGTCGTTTAAGCCGTTTCGGAGGAGTTTGGTAACTAACACTGTGACACGAAAATTTTATATAGGTACCGGAAACTCAATGACTAAGACTCCACTGTACGTCCGTCCGTTTGTCATCAGACTGTATTTCATGAACCATGCTAGTTAGAAAGATAAACTTTTCCTAGATGACGTATTTCCTGTGCCGCTATAACAACAAGTACTAAAAAACAGAATATTGCCGTTTTAGAACAGACTTTGTGGGCGAGTATTAAAAATATACCAACATACGACAGTATAACGTTTCCAAGAATCTAAACAACTTGAAAACAAATAATTCCCGAAACTGCAGAGTTCTCAATGTTCACTCAAGATAATTTGTATTTGTCACGCAACGAGGTCACAACTTATCTCTCAGAACTTGCTAAACTCCAAAATTTCCGCATCAACGAAGTATGTACTACATGTGCTTCACATAAATTAAACTGTAATCTGTCTGAGGAACACACTCAGAAATGCGATGGAGATATAATTAAGACTACATTCTACATTTCACCGTCGTATGGCAAGTCTTTTGCCGTTTTTGAAACTTTGAATTTTATTTTTTTATTTTTACAGTCTCGATGGTCTGTCAGCAGGTGTACCACGTACAGGTCAGGAAGACTTGGACCCTGGGGATGTTAATAAGGCCCATTATAGCAGCTGCTACTTTTTATTAAATTCATTCGGCCATTTTGGGCATAACCTATAATAAATGTGCCCGGTGACGGCCTACCCCTTCGGGATATAGGCGTGATATGTGTGTGTGTGTGTGTGTGTGTATAGCACTCAAGAAACGAGGGAATTGATTTTTCTCTAAAGCAATAAGTATAAACTTTAAAAAAAATATAAATCGCAAATAAAAAAGTGAATCAGTGTCAGTTCTCTTTAAGGCTCTGACTATAATACCGAGAGCACAGGTACATCTTAGGTATGTTTTAAGTTGCCCCTGGAAACACGGAAACATTAAATCGTTAGAATTATTAGGATCTTACCTGACAGATAGGCTGCAGACTGTTCATGTGAACAACGTTAAGTCAAACGGAACTAACGTCAAAATAGGCGTACCTCAGGGATCAATTCTAGGGCCTTTTCTCTTCTTGGTTTATGTTAATGACTTGCCTTGCATGATCGAGGCACAAGCTGGCATAGTAATGTTCGCGGATGATACATCACTTATATTTAAAGTAAATCGGCATAGTACAGATGCAAATAATGTTAATAATATTTTAAATGATATTTCAAATTGGTTTTCTACAAACAACCTATTGTTGAATGCAGAAAAGACCAAATGCGTTAAATTTTCAATGCCCAATGTCAGACAAGCAAACGTCCATGTCGTGCTGGGTAGCCAAAGGTCAGAATTTGCAAATAACACTACCTTTTTAGGAATAACAATAGATTCTAAATTACAATGGGGTGACCATATCAACATTTTAGTTAATTAGCTTAGCTCTGCTGCATATGCTGTGAGACGGATTAGGCAGTTGACAGATGTAGCTGCTGCTAGGCTAGTTTACTTTGGTTACTTCCATAGCTTAATGTCCTATGGAATACTACTTTGGGGAAATGCAGCAGATATAGAAACAATTTTTATATTACAAAAGAGGGCAGTCCGTGCCATTTATTGTTTAGGTAAGAGAGATTCTCTTAGGGAGCGATTTAAATATATTAACGTTTTAAATGTAGCTTCCCAATATATATTGGATAACATACTGTATGTCAGGAAAAATATATCTAGCTATACTAAAGTAAGTGACGTTACAGACAGAAATCTACGTAATAAAAATAAACTACTCCCTCCGTGTTATCGGCTTAGCAAGGTTGGTCACTCTTTCAAGGGGGAAGGTATACGCTTTTATAATAAATTGTCTAAATCGGTCCTTTGTAAAGACCACTTTATGTCAAAAAGCATATTATAAGTCAGTTGATTACCTTAACGATAAAAGTGTCTGGCTTGAGCATGGTGCAGGCGCCTCCTAAAATGCCGCAATTGTAGCATATTTTGTACTTAGGTGACTATAATTTTTTTTTTTGTTGCATTATACACGCTTATTGATTTTGACACGAGACCAATGCTGCCGTGGTATAACTAAAACGCCGTTATGTAACATTTTGACGATTTTTACTTTTTGATGCTATCTTAATCAGAAAAAAAATCTCTATCGATCTGTATTTACAGTATTTTCCTAACTAGAAAAGCTACTGAAATAATAAACGTAAGAAAGCCGTTATATGATTTTATTTTACTTGTGTATTATTCAAAAATGCCGTAAAGTGACTGTGTTAATCTATATAGCCGCTAAAGTTCAATAAAATCAAATATTAACAAAAAAAAACTTAAGATTGTTTCGCTAGATTGCGGTTAACGGATTTTAATTCACTTTAATGTGATTAAAGT